>LR736863.1:958649-1282380 GCA_902654985.2 Oryctes borbonicus
GTTGCATTAAAATTAAAACAACTTCAGGTGACAAAAGGCACGTAACAGTTGTTTAGATAGGTATAGACGATATTGAAGAAAAGTTGGCATGAGTATAAGAGAAGTAAGCAAAAATATACAATATGTTCCATTTGAAAAGAATACTTTTATCGCCTGTAGCATAAACTGAACACTCTGTGCACTTTATATTCGAAAACTTTTTCTCTAAATTGCTCAGCAAAGGAATTATATTCCGCCCACTAGGTGAGTACGCTGCAGATGTAACTTTTTGTATTGCATTTTTTAACTGCAGCAGTAGAAAATAGGCTAAATGTAATATTGAAGAGTTAGAATTTGGAACTTGCTATTAGTTGTCAGGCGCAAGAAAGTTGTGTCACGGTGAATATAAAACATAAACAAAAAATTCGACAACTGCAAAATTCTGAAAACTTCAATTTAAATTTTAGAAGCTAGAGCGTGTTAAGTCTTCTTAAAACTGCTTATGATAAAAGTAGTGTATCTATGAAAATGATTATATACGCGCCAATACTTACTGTACAACTTGAAACTATTTGCGTGGCGTCATATAACTTAAAACGAGTTTCCATTTCAAAAACTCTCGCCTCGGCGACTTTCCTAGATGAATAAAAATGATAAATAGAGGGTCAAACTGGAAGACCGTTAATTGGCTCTCTCTCGCTCTCTACGCCTCAGATAAAACAAAGCCTTCGTCGTACAGAACTACTCGAGCATTTCGAAGCCACGACCATTAGACTACGAGAAAAAATGATCGTGAAATTTATCGTCGGTGAAAAAAAAAATGGTTTGTTGGAAACGTAGAAACAAAAGCGCAACGGTTTAGAACATGAGAACGAATACAGCGCGGTGATGACAGGCGTCGGTAGATGAAGAGCAAAAAAGCGTTCGGAGCCAGTCCACGAATACCCGGATCTCATTGTCGTATTTCAAGCATTGAGATTTGATTTATCCACGGATGATCAATCTGATCCTCTGTGAAACAATTTAAAACAATGATATCTCTATACACTTAAATACTATGGGATGCTGCACTCCTTTCTGAGATACGTTAGATACAATTCAACTTGACACGCATGGCCAAATTGAAATTGTAATAAACGTTATACAAATTCCTACTGTAACGCAACCCTACGTCATTACGAACACCACGGAATAAACAAGTTCATATTTACTCTTCTAAGAGAAAATTTTGCACAGAAAATGCAAAGCTTCTGATTGTTAGCTAATAGTTAAATGCGCGAAATTGATTATGGTAGGACGTACCACAATCAATCAACGCGGTACACCCTTTCTGTGGCGTTGTCAAAACATTACTGTGACGCCCAGCTAAAAAACTCATATGTTGATGTCTTCGATATCTTAATTGTTTCAAGGTAATTTCGGGGTGCAGCATCCTAAATATAGTATACATAATACAAGAGTTACATCGAAAAAAAGTGCATTACTATCTCAGACATTTGTAGCAATACGTGATGGAATTATTGTATTCCGTACAATCTTGCTTGTATTGCTGTTTTCTTTTTTTGCAAATGGCAGCGGCAGTAGACATTCCCGCCAAATGAAAAAGGCACAGTTACGGTTTTTGAATGCGCACGAGATAAGCTGCAGGAAAACTGGATAAAGAAGTTCGGGAAAATAGACACTCACCTTGGACTCTTCATTTTTCCCCAGAAATTTCAAGATCTCTTTTGTGTGGTCGCCGATTGCCTTGGTTATAGAAAAATGCGTCTTCGAACTTTTAATAGCTGTCCACTAGAAACTTGATTGGTGGCAGGTATGTGAATAAAATTTTATTGTGATATCTTATTAGTTGACTAATATCTAACTGGCGTTTATTTTTTAGGCGATCCTCGTACAAAAGTAAAGATACACACAAAATTGTAGTAATTCTTACTACATAGTTCTAAAGTAGTTTGTTAAAATGTTGCTCTGCAGATCCAATATTTTTAATAGTTGCTAGTAGATTGATATGCTAAGTTTTGCACTAAATAAAGCTAGAATGTTCAGTAGGAATGTCTTGAAGATTACAATATTGTATACTAGTGTCAACCATTATTTTGAAGTACTTCTTCAGAAAAATTGTGCGTTAACAGATTAGTCACGGAACAAAAAAAAAGCGACTACCGTTTGGAGGCCATAACGTTCATAACGACAACTCAATGCTAATCTAATGCTTATATAAATTTGAACGACAATGGCTAAACCAAGAGTTCGGCCTTAACGTAGTAGTCGATCAATTGCGAATAAGCTGTTTATACAAGATCACACGCAGTACTCTGCATGCATATGTGAATTGGATATTGAAGACAGACATAAAATAAAATGATGAGTATTTTTGTAGAAAAATCATGTCATCTAAATAAAAAGCATACCTGTACATAATAAGCAAAGTTACCAGAACTACGGTACTGAACATCCATAGGATACTGCGGAAAAGGGTAGGTGTCCACGGATATATGCTGTCTGATATATTACGGTTTTGCAGAATTATTGGATCAGACTGTTTTCCAAAATGGTATTGGTCAAGTTGTTAATATTAAAGTCAATCATACCCGCCATCATGTAATGCTGAATGACTTTTTGCCTAAATCGAAGTTTGCACTTGAATAGGACATGCATCCTGTACATACAGTTTATGGCTGCGATATAAATTTTTCTAAATCTAAAGTTTATGTTTCTTATAATTTTAATATCTTTATGCCTCCAAGTTTCTGAAATTAATATTACATAAGTTTCTACACAGAGCTCCTGTTGCAAGCATAGTATTAAGACCTTGTAACAGCATAATTGACACCGCATATTTCGATTCTATAAACATTCGTATTTCTTAAACATAACAAGAAATTCTTTTAAGCGAGGGTATGGTGAAACATAACGGGGGACTTAGTATCCTATATCCCCTTTTCTATAATAATTTATTTTTATGTACCAAGGAAAACTGCTTTTACGTGGGAAACGGTGCTGTGGTTAGACAGTTAATAATAATAAGTCGATAAGAATCACTGTATTAGAAAAAGTTTTAGTAAAATTTTTCTACAATCTAAAACCATACATGTACTATTTATATATCATATATTATCACATATTATCCGTTATTTTTTGAATACATTCGAAATCTATTGATACCAGTTTCTGGTGTTCGGCAACACAATACATAGTCTAAAAATCAATCGAGAGAACACTGTTTGATTTCATATATGGAAGAAAAACATCTAATTCAACCAGGTTTTAAAATGATTTGCAGTAAGATTTGCAGATGTCGACACATTTACGTGTCTTAACAATAATTGCGGAATTCATCTGCATCGTATACGTTGCTTCTGTCGAAAACACTGATCTGCTTTGTTTCAACTTTTTTCCATTGATCTTAAATAAAGAAGTGTATCGGAACGGATCCTTTCAGGGGATTCCGCAAATTTCTTAAAATTTCTTTAAAACTACGTAAAACGTCAGATTTTTACACAAATCGTAACGTAAATATTGAGTAACAAATAGATAACACGGATACCTATTTCAAAGCAAATCAGCCTATCATTCACCACCGGCGCTCTCCTTGAAACTTCCTATTTTCTTCGGTATTCTACGTACAGTCTCGTTTCAACATCCAACAACACTCTGCCGTCAGAAGTACAATCTACTTTCCTTGATATATTTTTTTCATCACTTTAATATCCTGATGAAAGCGCTTCCTATGTTCTTCCATAAAATCACCAAGACTGTCAAAAAAAATATTTAGATGAGTATAAAGTGCATTTCAACGCTTGTGTTAAAATGATGTAATTTTCAGCTTTCGCGTTTCCCAAAAAGTTGTGTACTGCATTTCTGAATGCATTTCATGCTGGTAATTCCGTAAAACTCCGCTCCAATACGCCTTTTCATTTCAAAACAAAAACCTCGCAGATCATTGCAATTTATTTTGCGTGACGTAATATTAAGCATGCACTTTCTTAAAATGCCATATCCATCAACGTCCTGCTTTAAACGATTCGTCTACAATTCCTTGTTTTTGTCTAAACCGCCGAAAGTCCATATCATGAATGATTTTTCCATCGTTAATGCCATTTTGAAATTTTGTGAGAAGATTTTGTAATAAACCGTAATTTAACCATACCGGCCCAACCTCGGTTAATGTTTTCTTCCGATATATATATAAATGTTGTAGTGATTTCATATTCTTGAAATCATCTTTCACTTTGTACAGAACAACGTTTTCTACAGCTTTAATTTTGCAATCTAGGCCAAGAACACAATATTTTTCATCTTGTACCAGATCTTCCACAAACTGCGCTCCATGTGGTTCTCCTAATCATTCAGGCTCCCATTCTGTACATATTCGGCAGATTTTTCTTAAGTACTTACAATCCTACCTTTCAAGGCATTATGCAACTCAACTTCTTAAGGTCCCAAGAAATTATTGTAAAGTAATGATCTATGCGACAGAACAATTGATATATTTTTAATATTTGAGTATCTAAAATACGGTTTTCTAAGTAAAAACGACTTTAATTTTAATACATAAAAAAGCAAATTATAATAAAAATGTTGGAGTATGAACTACCCAGTTCCCAGGTATATATTTTTTTCGGAAATAATTTGCATCCTGGAGACTATGAAAAATACATATTTCAAAGGAAAATTGTATCTATTACTGTTTTCGATATTTTGCAAACATTTTAAAGTCATGCTAATTTTTGAAGGATGCTGTACCCCAAAATCGGGCGATTCAGTCGATTCCATTCTATACCAAGGTACTCTTTCACTCTCTACAGTTTCGTCGAAATAAACATTTTCAGGTTGCGAATGTTCCCTTGTGAGTACAGTTGTAATTAAGTCTTCAGAGAAATGTAAACAAATTTAATTTAATTACGATTTCCAAACTACAAATTACACGCTCGCTACATATTACATCGAAATTAATATCGCTGATGATCATTTAAGCAATCTTAGTGACCTTTTTTCACGCTTATTTGCCAGCAGATTTCAAATAAAGATCACGCGTGATTTATTGTGGCCACAACGCGTGATGGATGTTTAAACTTTTGCGAAGCGGACGGCATATTAATGATCTATACGACCCAGACATCAACACGTTAAAATAAAACTGTCCTTTCATCTCGCTGAGCTACTAATGGGAACGCGTTGCCTGCGGATACCGTTCCCATTACAAATGGAAGTATAATTGTGCTTTATACATTCTCTAAGTAGAAGAGACCGAATGAATAACTAATTGACTGATGATAAAGTGACATCGCAGCCTCGTCCCCGTAGCGTACCTGATCTTTCAAGCGTGTTCATGTGTCGTGTGGATGTGGCAGTGCACAATGTTCACGAATAATTTAGAAGCGAGCGTGAGACGTTCATCCTAGTCCGTATTCTGTACTCCATCTGTTTTTCTTCTTTTATCGGTCGTAGGCTCCAGAATAAGTCGCATCATGTATACATGCATGGCATCGGAAAGTGAACAAACGATGTGCGAAGTCATCTACAAATTATTTCGCTAATGTTATTTACTTTACAGTTAATTGACTGTCTCGAGAAAGGTTTGTCACTCTGAGGCAATTCAGCTTTCTTCTTTAACAATGCGATAATTTACTTTGCATTTCAGCGAAAGACAAATGAGATAGTTTTAAAGGTACTCATAAAAACACTACCACCGCTGACACTTGACAGCACCTGTAAATTTTAATTAAATTATATACAAGCGAAATTTAAATTAGTAATTGAATATTCATTTTTACGTACCAGCACAGCTGATAAAAACCATTTGCAAATTTCTTAGGCAGTTTAGTAGACATCTTTATTATTGCCAAAATGTCACAGTGTGGGATTTTGCCAATTTAAATTTGCTACAATTTCGTTTTATTGAAAGTTTGCATTTGCCAAAAATCTTGTTTGAATGATATATTTTATAAATTTCGAGAAAATATTATAATTTTCATATATAATGTATTTATATTGATTGATATGCTATAAGGTAAGCAACCAGTAATTACCTTAAAATGATTATAATTACTACTAAAGACTACTCTTGCAGTACTGGGTATAAGTGTCTTGATTTCATATTGGTTTCAGTTTCGGATATTAACAAATGCTTCTTTGCCGAAACTTAAAGCGAAACCTTGCTAATGTTTGTATTCTCTGAAAAAATAGTTATTATATATATATACGTGTGTTATTATTACTTCCACTTTAATAATTTAATATTAACCTAATTAACTTTAATTAAATCAGTCCTATTATTAACCATTGAAATCCGCGAATTTCTGAAGCAAATTCCCTATTAATTAATTAATTTTACAACAATGTGTACTGCGTACTAATTCAAAATAGCCTATAATTTACCGCAATGCAGTACAGCTTCATAATTTTTAAGATCAGTTAACACACATTAGTGAAGGTATCATAAATGCAATGGTAACGTAACCGATCAAGATGATGGCAAAAAAAAAAAAACAAGAAAATTTTAGGAACGGCATTTAAACTGCAGCAGTGCTAGATAGGAAGGTCTAAAGTTGGAAAACGAAGAAGGCCGGCAATAGTAGAATTAATGAAAGGAATAAGTAAAATGTATGTAAATGGAAATGGGAATTGGTAGATTACGGCGTCCTGAATAATAGATGTAAAAGAAATAATGCAGAATACATAGTAAATCCGGGTTAATAAACATTATCGGCGCTGTCGCTAATTAACAAAACACTCAATATAAATTATATTTATCACATCGGTCATACGTCTTAGGAGAAAAGTACCATCATTTTAATAAATCTTCATTAAAATATACTTCAATATCTATGTAATAATATTTCTATATCAATTTCCACATTTACTTTGAAATCGTTGTTTGTTTTCTCTCAAAGATAATGAAATCAAGTTACATAGCACCCTTTATCTGTCGGTTACCGTTCAGTTTATGTTACTTTAAAAGCATCCTCCCCATTTATTTCGGAAAAAGTTCCATGCCCTACTTTTACATGAGATAACACCTATTTTTATATGAAATAGCATCTTGATTTACGACTATCGGAGAAAATTTATCACTCCGAGTAAGTTTGTGCTATCCATTACATAAACCAATCGAAGATATCAAAATCTTCTATCTTTCATTTTAAACGTTTCGTAGCGAAACTTGCACGTTATCTAAAGCAATTACGGTAGCCATGCGCTACCATACGGCCACCGCAATAGAATTGTTATATAAGACAACGCCCGCCTGTAAACTGCAGAAGGATCTCGCCGGGTTTCATCTATAGAATCTTTCTTACCGTATCGAATGAATGTTTACAGGAAAGATAACTTTAATGAGTAGTATATGTACGCTATATACGATGTACGAAATAGCTTTGCTAGCAAAACCTGATTTTATTTCAACGTGTTGTAAAAGGCGTCACTCTAGGATCGTAATCGTCATTACAAAAAAAAACGGAGGAATAAAAGGAATACCTACGTTCCCAAAGAAATATAAACCATAGCATCAAGTACATAAATTCTCGAATTTAAAATTCTATATAATTATTTTAATGATTTTAATTTGAAAGAAGAACTGAGAAGAAGTTAATTATATGTAGAGCAAACTTGACAGAAACGTGTACTTACCCAAATGCAACAATTTACTATCATTTCAAAGGAAAAGAAGACTATTTAATGTTATACTTAATAATAATGTGCAGGGCCCCACCTATCAATTCGCAGTCCCTCATTCTTCGTGGCACTGATTCTAGTAAGTAGTCGATGTCCTCTTAAGGTATGGCGGAGAGCTTCCAGTATTTGCGAAGGATTCGCTAAGTTCCTCAGATTCTTTCCATAATGTTCCATACGTGTTTGATGAGCGAGAAGTCAGGGGATTTGGATGGCCATAGTAAGATATTGATATGGGCGTCTTCGATTCGGTTTAAAGAACTTCTCGCTATGTAGGGACGGACATTATCCTGCTGGAAGTAAGACTTCGAGTTGAGATATTGAAGAATACTGGTTCCACCGCCTCATCAACGCAACGTTGGGCGTTCATAGTGTCTTCAATGAACACCAACTGAGACCTACTGCCACGTATTCTGCCTATTGAAATAACAATGGATAGCGAATCGATTATTCATTCTATTGTTAGCAATTCTAAAAAATTGCAAACTACAATTAAATACAAAAATGTCTCCATCTCGTTCAATAAGACATCCCGGCAACTATAAGCATATAAAAACATTGAGGATTAATTATAAACTAGGATCGCGACTGGAGAAACAAACAAAAAATAAATACGTTTAAATACCAAAATTATTCATTTAAACTAGCTGATAAATCCAAGAACCGCCATGCCACATTTCATTCTCAAATTAAGATTTTCTGTAACAATGTACCAGTCTGTGATTTTGATGTTCTGTACCTAACAAAGACTTGCTTAAACGCTGATACTTTTTAGTAACAAAATTCTTCCTAGTCACTACACAGTTTTTCGAGAGGACCGGAACTTTCAAGCAACAAGTACTAATTTGTGTAATAATAAGAGTTTTAGACGTATTTGATCAAAAGTTCTAAGCGTAGCTGTTCTTCTTGGTAAAATATTGAGGTCATCTAACTGCTTCGACTAAAAAATAGCGCTCCAAAACCTACAAAAAATATAAAACCACTTGTTGTGAACTTCTATCAACATTTCCAGAAACTAAGATCGTCTTGTAGATCACCCACAGATGAACTATATTAACAGTACATTGTAAGCATTGAGAATGGTGTAACAAGAGATCCAAGACAATTGTGGCACTTTACAAGCAGCAAACGTGGTCATGCTAAAATTCCAGGCATTATGACCTAATAATTTCGAAATTAACACCCCTCAAGACGTTATGAATGCATTTGGTGATTATTTTAACAGGGCGTATTCACAATCAATTATTAGTTTTTCTGGTTTACAAAACTTTCCTAATTGGTTCGACAATTATTAACGTACCAAAGAACTGTTACCAAATCACCTACAAAATTCAGAAGACAGCTTCTTAGCTGGTGTTGACGGAACACTTAATTATTCAAATTGAAATTAAAATCATTAGAAATACCAAAAATATAAAAAAGCGCTAGACTATGTCCATGGATTTATGACCAAACGTCCTACAGTTACGAATTCTTAATTTGTATCGCCGTTGGTAGACAGAGCCAAGTTGCCCTTTTGAAAAATGTTTGTAGAAATTTACATTAACAATAAAAAGTCAATTTAATTTTTTTCCCATATTAAGCGGATTATTTTATTACTAGTAACCCCTCTCAGATACCTTCAGAGATCGATATCAAGATTTCAGAGTCGCGTTCCGTCTTATGGTTAAACTCTAAATACAATTCTGCCGCCATCTATTCGGGTCAATACGAGATCAAAAGGCGAAACGGACAATAAAGTCGTGCCGCGCAAATCGTTATACGAAATTAACGCAAGTCGAATTTTTTGAGGTCCGCAAGAGATATCACCGAATGTAATAGGCACGGCATCTGCATCGGCATGATCATTACGATCGGTGGGCGGTGCGCTCCGGTGCAGGTGAGCTAATGACAGGATAAAGTTTTACAATGCCGATCGTGTCTAATTGGACCCTAACCAGATTAATTAAACGGTAATCGATAAATTCATACCGTCATATTCGCATGAAGGCGGACCTTCGCATAGTATTTTCCCGTCGAATTCTTATGTAATTTAAAATTTTATTCGCCGATCTGAAGCGCGCGCGCCGTTTTGTCATTAAACAGGACCGTCATTTAATTATTATAAATATCGTAGTTGAATTCATATGCAACTAATACCACATACATATGTTTGTGATTAATTAAATTCAATTAATTCAAAATGTTTGCTTAAGTATGATTTAAAAAGCTTTGCGACAGACTTGATTAGAAATGAATGTAAATGCAGGTAATTACAATAAAACAGCATTATAATACACATAACTTTGTAATCAAAACCATAATGTAGCATGCATCTTCAGAGCAATTAATAAAAACGCTCATTTTGTCGCTCGTACATAGGTGTAGTCCTAAGATAGTGGTGGCAGCTTAAAAATAACACTTAAACTCGATCCATATCTGAAACATCCATCCGCGCGATAATATAAATTGAATCCGATTATCTGCTCTTTTCGGCCTGCTCCCACCATCCGAACCTCAATAAAAACTGACCAACCTGACAATGGACTTATTAAAGAGTCAGATGCCACTCCAAGTGCATCAGAGGAAGAAATTCCTCTCCTACTCCCCTCCTTGTAGAAGGCCTTTTAATTGCTCTTACTTCTTACGAAAGTGATTGATACATCCATATCTGCCTGTGTGTACAGTTAGAAGAGTCTATCACAAAGGTCGAACGAGCAGAAGATAAGATGCGACTCAGACCTGAAGAAGCCTGGCAGAAGGCCTTACAGGTAATGAAGGAGGAGGAAAAAAGGCAGGAAAGGGCTAAATCTGAAGGAAAGAATGGACAAGAAGAACAGGTCCTACCTTTAGATGCGCTCTCCAAGGTAAAATGCTCGTATGATTTACTACAATCCCAGCTGTCTGACCACAGATAATGGTTATGAAAAGGACTATCTCCAGGAAATCAGCAAATAACTATTGGGAGAATCGATAGCTGGACCACTCTTGCTTATCCTCTATGTAACGACTTCCCAGCCACCATCGCCGAAAATGAAGTCTGTCTTTACGTAGACATCAATAACTGGTTTCAACAATAAACACAATAAACACAAAATATAATTTTTTTCTTCCAAGAACTGTTTCGAATCTTCTCAACCAAGTTCCTTAGTGATGTAATTCTGGTCTAATATAGTTAAAACATATCACACTCCTAATAAATTACATGTTCAAGAACATTTGTCGTAAATATAGCTAGGCGTGAAGCACCAAAAGAAGCTTGCTGTACAACATCAGTATAACATAAGACATAATGAATTATTTTAAACAAAGGAAGATACCATATGAGTACGTACCGAGTGGGACAATAGTGCGAGCTCCTTTACTATTTATAACAGCAAAAAATTTTCTAAGAAAATCACAGGATGAACCAAAGAGGTGACATATCAAAGTTATACACTTTTAAGACCTACATATTTGGTTTTCGGTCGAGATTCTGGTGTTACTTACACCTCCGCAACAAAAGAACTTATTATATATCATATCATCATCCATCTTTGACAACGTACTATTTTATTTTTCGAGTAACGTTCTCGTTGTTTTGAATGGATCGCCCAGTTTATTTTTTAGTTTTTGAATTGCTGATAACATTTTGCTTTAATTATATAAAACTTTCCTTATACCTAAAGTTAATCGTTCTTGAGATATTTTGCATCATCAGTTTATTGTCCTGAGGTGGTAATTAGGGTAAATTTTAACAGAAATGCGTTCCTATTTATCTATTATCTCCTTAAAAGTACAGTTTTGAACTATCTTAGCAGCTCGAGAAGTTTAATATCGCTTTAATTCATCCCGTTAGCTAAGGACTTTTCGCCTCCAAATATCATTTGAATATTATTGTAATTCGTACAGGCTATGATTCAAAAACAAATGTTCTTTTCTGTCAGATTATGATAGGAAAGAAACGACAGCTAAGTAAAGCGTTAAGGTAAGGAATCTGATCTTTTTATTCAATTTTTAACAAATTACGTCTACGTGTTTAACTTGCCTTAAATCTTGCAAGCAATAAAAGAACTTTTCCATTATTTAATAACCCTGCAAATAAAAGTTTTTATTACCTCAGATTTTACTACCACCTCCGCCTCCTCAATATAACGTAAAAAAATATGGTCTAGGTACAGGGTTGGTCAACATTTTAGTAAGTATTTATTCTCCAAACAAAATGACGGTATTTTTTTGATTTGGTAAATTGTAAACCATTTCTTGGTTTCTTGGGTGATTTGATTTAAAACACGTTAAATAAATTTCAAAATTTGATTTAGATTTCCCTTAACTAATTTTTCATGACTTATCTTTGAAAAAGTAAGTTTATTTTTTAAAAAATCTCACAGAATACCGTAGCGAAAGTCCTGCTTTGTCGTTGTGTCCAAGTCAAATCCAAAATGTGGTTGGTTTGCAAACTTTCTTTATAATTTCATGATTTTCAAATTAAAAGATCCGAAATGATTTAATATAAAATATTTATGCTTTAATATCATTTGAGAATTTTGATTTTCTTCACAGAAATTGTTTTATTTCCCATCTTTTCTTGGTTTTGTATACACAACCAACGAAGTTTACTTTCTGAATAAAATTAGATAACCTCTTCTTTCATTGCCATAATCACACCATGTATTTCGTGTCCAAAGGTGATGCTGCATATCGTAATTTTGATGTTCGGTAAGTTACAATGGCTACCATGTTTACCATAACATTTCAAATATTTCATGTAAGTAGCAATACTTTCGTGGATACACAATACATTTAATTGATGTTAAATTTAGCAAGTATAATTAAAGTTTCCGACTGTGAATTTTGTATTACCCATTAAATGTTGCTTTTTTGAAAAAAAAATGTCACACTCATGTGTAAGACAAATTGGAGTTTTTTTTTATATTTGAATTCTGGCATTTACTTTTCTCTTTGCAACTTGAAGACGATTGAAAGATAAATTAAACAAATACATGTGTATGGGAGTCAATTTTTATAAATAAATTAATTTTTATTTTATATTCGGCTTTGAAGTTATATTTCCCTTACAAAATTTAAGAAATTTCTTTTAAGTTTAATAAGTACAAAAACCTGTTTTAATCCCTAACCGATGGCTAATTTTTGAATCGAATATTGAATTTAGAATTGAATTGATTTTTTAAAAGAAGATTAGATTTATGTTTTATTTTTAAGCAATTTATTTAATCTTCGGTACCTGTGATCCCAAATCCATAGGTGCTGCATTTATTTATAGAAGCTCCAAAAGCTATTACTAAACGTAAACATGAAGTTTTTTTTTAAGAAAATCACATTAAAATATGTAATTTTTAATATTTCGTCGAGGAATTTTGAAAAAGATGTCGTTGTCGAAAAAGGATTCAATTTGTCTAAATTTCTTCCATAGATTGCTAAATCGAATAAGTGAAATAATAATAATAAACCTTTATTGTCCAACAGTCGCAGTAAATATGCATTACAGTGTGGCTAAGAAAATCGCAATAGGGTGATATTAAGTTAAAGGTGCATGACATAGAAATTATTGGTGAATTTAAAGATGAATTAAGACGTGCGTAGTGTGTGTAAAAGATAGGGCTCTGTCTAGCATTAAAACGAGGAATAAGAAACTGTAATTGACATAACAGTTTGGGAGAGTGAATATGGTAGTGCGCTAAGTTGTAGAGGAACTTAATTACCTACTGCAGACGTCTAGCTTCAAGTGATTCTATCGTTGAATTGTGACAATTCCTTAAAGTATAGATATTTCAAATATTTTCGCTGCACTCTTTCAATGGCTGATTTATGGGAAAAGTAAAATGGATTCCATATTAGAGTCCCGTATTCCAACTTAGATCTGACATATGTTGTATAAAACGGCTGTATTGTAGTATTTTGGAATAATCTAGAGTTCTTGATTACGAAACCCAACATTTTCATTGCTGAAGACACAATTTGTTTCTACGTATGGAAAATGTCAAAGCACAGTCAAAATAAATTCCCAGATCTTTGACAGTCCAAAAAGGAGGATAGGATTAATCTTTTTTGTATAGATGATAACGCTACATTTGGCAGTATTCAACTGTAGATTATTACTAATGCACCAGTTGGCAACCACGTTTAATTAATTTTGCAAATATCAAAATCAAAATCAATGTTAGAAGTTATTGACGAAAAAAATTTTGAGAGCTTCTCTAAATGCACCTTTAAACATTCTATTTCTAAGAACAATAAAGGACCAAAATTTGAGCTTTAGGGCACTCCTGTTGTGACTTCAAAGAGATGAGATTTGAACCCATTATAAAACACGTACTGCCTGCGACTGGCCAAATACGAAGAAAATAGTGCAGTTAATGAATTACAGAAACCAAAGATTTTTAATTTATTTACAAGTAGAGCGTGGTCTATACCATCAAAATCCTTGAAGATGTCTGTATAAATGACATCTACTTGCAAAGCTATGTACATATTGGGTGAAAATAGCTAAATTGGAGATGGTCGACCGTTTCTCCATAAAACCATACTGGTTTATAGATATATAATTCTTGACAAGTGGATACACGCGTGCGTAGAGAGCAACTTCGAAAGCTTTTGTTGTTAAGCATGGATATAGGGCGATCCACTTTTTAGAATAGGACACAGATCTGGAAATGTAGCAGTTGAAAACATATGTACCATAACAAGACCATATGTACTATGTATTATGTTGGCTTCCATAACGATGATACTGATTTTGATTTTTAGAATTTTAGAAATTTTCATAATAAAAAATATAATTTAGATTTGCTCTAGTGATCTTGATTTCTCGCAAACAAGTGATTTAATGAACTCTTTTTTCTTTTTTTTTTACAAAAACCTATCTTACACAATGTACAAAGCAAGGATGAAAACCTAATCTGGAGGAAATTGGAGGGAAGAAGGCACCAAGACTACTTCGCCTCGCAATCATAATGACCTAACAAGACAAATCTGTTAACTGGAAGACTTTCCAACCTAAACAAATGATATCACAACAATATATACAAGTTGTTCCATTTCAAATAAATAAGTTATTATCGATAGAATTTTGTCCAATTTGGTAGTCTACTTAGAACACCCTACCTAACATCAATCCATTTCATGTGAAATGCCACATGCTCTATACTAGCAGCCTCATCAGCGGTCTCATGAAATATAAGGACCCTTGTAAGGGCCTGCAAATAGAATCTTTAAAGGAAAATAATAAACATCTCCAAAAATATTCTGATATGTACAATGTAGTATACAGGATGTTCTATAACAAAAAAGTAATTTACTTTAGCATAATACTGTGCAATTTTGAGTTTTCAATTTTTTTAAGTTTCTTAGGTATTACGCACTAATACATACCATACAGGGTGATTCAGGAGGAATGTGCACGTGAAAATAATGTAAAAAAACTGATATGTTCTTATCGGATTTTCATTTGTTTTCAAGTCATACCGGAATTATAAATAAATACATACATTAACATTTTTTTAATCACAGCGTTCTTTTCATAAATCTTCAAAAACACCCCTGTTTGCATGTTGAGCTCCGCCTGTTGCTCTACTAATTGCTTCACGTCTTTTCTTAATATCGGTTGCAGTACGTCTAATACGTTGAATTAGTGCATCCTGTATGTAGAACATACCTGACTTTTTGTTTTATATGGGTAGTGAATGTAGAAATATTCTTATTTTATCTAAGACGTATTAACTCGAAAATAAGCGAAAATTTGGGGCATTTACATTATTTTCACGTATACAATAACACTCCTAGAGTTTGGCCCTTTCCTCTCGACTATCCCTGTGTTATGCAACGCTACAAGATGGAATAGAACAGCTACAATTATATTAAAAACAAGAACAAATACAGACATTTGTAAGGTTTGTAAGGTTAACTAGGTAACTAGGGTTCGGTAAACACATTTAGACATGAATAAGTTAAACATCGTATTTATTTATTTAAACATTTTATATAAAAAAAGAGTTTAAATGTGGTTACTTTCCGTGTATAACATAATAAACGGTTTCGGAGTAGATGTAGTGCCAATTTATATTGTTTGCTAAAATAAAGTTAAGTGTAAAAAGGTTCCTAGGCTTGCTTAAAAGCCGATTATAAATTATTACAACTACCAGTACCACCACTAACGGCGCCATATTTCAGCTCGCTACACTTTCCTCTTCTTCCATTTGCATTTTGCTGCTTTCTCAAGCCTGTATATTTTAAAGCCGACACAGAGAATAGTTTAGCCATTACACGAACTCCATTTGGTGTAAACAAAACCATTCCATTTTATTTTCTGCGCACTAGAAACATATGTATAGCGGTTATTTTCCCTGTTTCCATTTGCATTGAATTTGTTCCTTCGGAAAAATGGTCCCGTAATGGCTCTATCACGAATTTTAACACTTAATAAGTACATACGAAGTGAAACAATGGCCCTACCAGAGTGTTTCAAGTTTGCAAATCGTCTTTTTAGCTCCAATATAAATGACGCTCTTCGGAATATCTTTTGTATACAATACATTCGCCGGCAGGAATGTATCTTGTTTTAGAGCTTATTTGCGTACGTGCTTTTATCCCATTATCGGTGTCCTACATTTATATTACTCAAACAGGCATATACGTATGTGCATGCTTGTATCATATTACTATATACACGGAACTGCATTTCAATAAAAAAAGGGTTTGTAAATCGGAAGCATGATTATCCATACCCGTTTTCAATATAAAATGAATACATAGGCATGCAAACTGTGATACGAGGCTGCAGCGCGTTAAGGACCTTAAATTCCGTGTTTATTTTTCAACTAATAGGTGCATATATTGTACTGAGACTTGTAAATAGATTAAAGTCATGTGAAATAGTTTCTTAATGCCAAGAACAGACAGCGCATACAGTTTTATAAATTGAAAATGATTATGGTCCATTTACAAATTTTGAATTTTTACAATCTCCTAATACAGGACCTAACCAACAGCAGCTTCATAATAATGCAAAGGCACAACTTAATACAAAACAAAAGAAAGTATATAAATAATAGTATATGATGAAAAACAAAAAATAAAGTAAATCAGAAAAATAATGGCAATAGTAATAATAATAATAATAATAATAATAATAGAGTTTATTGATATTCGCAGGTAGACATAAAAGATTACAAGAAAAAAACAATATTACCATATTAGCTTAGTTTCAAAAAGACTCTATCGCCGTAAAGTTATAAAATAACCGGTTTAGTGTTCTTCCAATGGCCTACAAAATAAAAATAAAAAAAAACTATAAAATAAAAATAAGATAAACATACAACGTAATCAAGTATCAGAATAGCTGAAAGTGATTTTCCAAACCTAACTATCTAACAAGTTTTAATCTAGAACAAAGACAAATAAAGCTCATTGTAAATAGGCAGTACTTGGCAATGTGCGATTGGAAAAGTTATTGGATGCCCAATAACATTTGTTTGAGTTTTGTTTTTAGGGAATATAAACCATAACTACGCAGATTGAGAAAACATATTTATTTAAAGTATTTGTTAGTAAAACCTCAGCCTCAGAAACATCTGAAAGAGAATGTGTTGTTTACAGAAGGGTAGTATTGTAATATGTAAAAAGATTATTTGTTACGTACTAAGGATTAACTAATCCTAATAATGAGCTTAAAGGAAAAGCATAAATATCTAAACTACATAATTATTGTTAAGTAAAAGCAAATTCTATATAATGAATGAATTCAACATCAAGTTAAGTCCGAGCAAATTCTATATAATGAATGTAAAAGTATTAGTTTGAAAGCGGTGTTACGTCAATACCGTTAGTTACTAGATTATACAAGAATTTCATATCAGTAACTATTCGTTCTTGTTGAGGAAATTGAAATCCAAAGAGATTTAATAGAATGCTATGATCGATACCTCGCTGTGGAGATACGCCCTGTTGTTTGGAGTAAATATATTTTAAAGAACGTCTTTGAACTTTCTCGAGAGAAAAAGAATGAGTTAGATAAATCGGTATCGAATTCAAAGAAACGTACTCTAATTTATAATGCACATAGGAAAAATAAAGCGTTAATATAGAATGCGAGAGCGAGAAATATTTTGCACTACGTACAATGAAACCTAATGATTTTAGATGACGAAATAATGTTCCTAGGTGTTCATTAAAGCTTGCAGACGAGTCTCACTCCCAGATATACATGCATATATAGTGTCACAACGATTCAATGAAATATTATTAATTCTATATTAACGTTGACCTACGCGAAAATAAGAAAATGTTACACTTTGACATATTGAGATTTGGGACTGAGAAAAAAAGACGGTTGAACTAATGCAAAATTAGCAATGCATTTTACTTGTTCACACAGCATCTCAAAAATGTCAAATAATGTAGTTTAACTCAACAACGTTTCAATGAAGTGCTTAAACGCTTAGTGAACGTTAGACATTGAGATATTTTTCCTTTAAAATTTTAATTAGTTGATTAAAAATAATATATTGGACTAAACTAGTGTGTTTCAGCCAGTCCAACAAATTTTAAAGATTCCTTTAATACTCTCAAATAAAAAGCTATTTTGCTCGGAACAATTGAATTATTTAATTATTAACATTTTTGCAATGTTCGGGAAATATGCTGCAATTTTACATTCACTACGTGATTTAAGACGTTCATTTTTGGTGTGCAGCAGAATTACGGCAATACGCCCACCATAGCAACAATGCTTTAAAATTTCTAAGCAGTCCTACTACATCTTAAATTTATAAAATTTTTCTTATATTTACCTACTGCTGCTGATGCTATGTTCTATGAATAAGTAAAATGCATTGCTAATTTTCCATTGATTCAACCATTTTTTTTCTCAGTGCATGTATGTACCACAGCTTAAAAATGTATGGGCGGGTTTGAACATATTAGCAGTGTGCAGAGTAGTAATGAGAAGAAGTGAAAGAAATGGTCAATTTGTTATATATAAATTGTAGTAAAAAGTATAAATTCAAAATATTCTTTTAAATTCTAACGCCCAAAATAATTATAATGACGCTATTTTTCTTTATACGTATATGTTGACGGTCCTTCAGAATATATAATCTTCAAAGCTTGTCATAATATCAGAAGCCTTTTAGTGCGCAACTAGTCTGTCACAGTTAGTACAACAACAAAGAAATAACGCAACTCCAAATAATGAGAACTAACAAGATTCAAAGCTTTTAAAAAGACTGTAAAGTCTGATCGTCTACGTTCGAAATCGTTAAGTATACGCTTGAATGCGAAATATTCTTGTGTTTATTTATTGTTCAGGATCTCTAAAGATAGAGACAATTATCAATAGAAAAAAATGCAAATTAAAAACTTAATCAGAAAATACACCAGATGTGTAACTGTTTATGATGATACCCTCGAAACTATAAAAAGCACGAAATTATAAAAAGCACCTTCATGTAGATGTTTCATTAGTTTGGTTTTCAAACTTAGTATTTCGTATTTGTTTGAAAAAAGCGCTAATGACTTTTTCAAATAAATTATTTTTATTACGGGGAATAGGTACACTTTGAACATTCCTCACACGACAACAATTTAAAAGAGAGACACTATAAGTTCGTAGATATATTTTAGGGGATGATAAAGTCATAATATTTAGATTTTTAAAATAACTTTTGATATGAGAGGACTGGCCAGAGATAGGAGAGAGTGGAAGAAATGGGTGACAGACGGCTGAAGACACCGGCAGACCTGACACCCAGAGTACCAGGGTTTCTAGAAAGAAGGAGACAAAAATAATTTCTACGTGACGTTGTATCAAGAAGAAATAACATGCAACGCAGAAAAGGAAGTAAATGAAGCATTCTAACATACTTTTCGAAATTTAAATAATTTTCAATTTCTTTAGGCTTGCAAACTTTAAATAGTTCATATATTTTAGCACATTGCACGTGCAATAATATAATGTTCAATGTAGGGTTAGTATTCTATGTCCGAATAGTTCGGAATAAATGCAGTTGAATAGTCTCCACATTTAAAATCTACAATATCGGAATAATCGCAGTTGAAAGATAATTTTAGAACAAATCTATATGCAACTGCTGTCCGTCCGCGTTTGCCTGAATAATCCGCTCTATACGAAAACTGTCATATGCATCCGTTGTATAAGAGCTTCATGTAACCTGGGCGCGTTATTATAAATACATAGGAGAGGCTCTAACACGATTAAGAATCTATTCCAGTACGTAAGCCTAAATTGCTTTCCTAAATTACGTTCATCCTCACGACATTAAACTATTAACAGATTTAAAATCATTTTCGAGTATCCGGAACGAGCTCATCGTCCACCGATGCCTTACTAATAATAAATAACGGTCTAATAAATACGTCAAGTCAATATATAAGTAATCCATTTAAATCTAATATATTTCTTTATATCACATAATCCCCGTAATATTTAGTGGCTCCCTCCATTACGCGGCATTGCCATTCTACTCATGCGTGTACGTTACCTTTATATATTTCTCACTAAATACCTTCCCTGTTACCCCTATGCTTCACCTACTCTAGTAACTGTCAGCCTAAACATTCTAGATAGAAGGGACGTGCTTTATTATAATTATTGTAATGCAGTTTCGTTTGTTTTTTTTAATATTTAAACGTGATACGAAATATGCGGACGCTGTGGAAATTATGAAGATTATATTGTATATAAACATTGTTTGTAGGTTTATCGGGCACCATTATACTTCTGTTATTATCCAGCTATGGAGATTTGGTGATTTAACTTAACCGATTCTCAATGTCGAGTATCAAGCTTAATATCCAAAGAGATGCGTATCATTTAAGTTAGCTTTTCCAATTGACCAACTTGAAGAAATCAAGAATCCAACTCTAAAAGTGTTAAAGTTCGTCGCTGCTTTCTACGCTTCAGACAAAAAGTAATGACAACATAAATTCTACAATAACAATCAATAAGAGTCCTGCTTGTGTCTCAATACTGCATGTTAATATACAATGTTTAACAAACAAAGATTTAGCATTGTGTAGCAATATATACTAATAATTCTACGAAAAGATGTGACATGAAAGCTTTAAATATATCTGTGGAAATATATTGCGAAATAATTGCTTGTGATACAGTCGTAGTAACTATTTATAAGAATAAGAAAAATATACTTAAAAAAAAAGATTACTTGCGACATTCAAGCTTTAAACAAATTACAGCAGAGAATTGGATTGAGGTTTGCGAAGAAACTCATCTTAGCAAGAGATTTGATATCTTTTAAAGAATTTAGGTTTTCGGGTTGAAACCGCGTCGTAACTGCATAAGAATGCCGACATTACATGAAGCTTCTTCTGCGCTACTGCAGTTGCGACGCAACATGCAGAATTATTATACAAAAAAAAAAACATATCTAAACATTCACTAAAAGAAAGCATAACATATTGAAAGTGCTTTATAAACTAACTAGTACAACAAAAATAACTCAACAACAGCATAAAAGTAGAGATTCGGAGTGGATTATTCTAAGATAGATCTTCTATAATCTTAGCACAAGTGAGAACAGTGCTAGACCTCTCACAGTATTCAAATGCTAAAACCAAATGTTAGCGTCCTCATCAACCTGGTACTCAAAAGCTTCCGAAATTAAGCGATAAATAAAATTGAAGAATACCAGCGTTCCGTTCACCTCCGTCGCCTTCGCCTTGCATTCTCAGAGGTATTTTATAAACGCAATCTTATTTCCAGTATAAGAAAACAGAAATAAATATTAAATGTACTACATAAGTAATGATGGGGCACTTGCTTCAAATACATAATCCACTTTACTTACACTGTGTCCATGTGTTATCCACACAAAATGTACAGATCTTTGGCCTTTTCTTTCGTACATCATCTTCGTATTCCTCCATTATTTTTTTCTTTCTAGCTCTAACTGAGATCGAATATATTTTAGTGTGTTCCTCCCAAAGCCAGAAATTTATCTTTAACTTAGAACTGATAAATATATTTAATCATAATAATAGGACAATTCAAACTTTAAAGAAAATAGTTGTTTCCTCAGCTTCTAACACTTGATAAGGTTCAATGCATTACAGATAAGAGAAACCTTTGGATAAAGAACTATTTTTTGGCTGATCGTAAAACAAAAAAAACTTTTGCAGTAAATCTCTAGACATAGTGTATAAATAAATACTTATAAGACCAAAACCGTCATTTTAAATATGCACCAAATAAATCTTAAATAAAGCTACTTACTACCAACAAAGTTGTGAAGGACACTAGAAGGCCAACAGCACGAAAATAGAACCAGAATAAGTCCAAATAAGTACATTATAAGTGGCTAAAAAGTAGATGAAGCACGAAAATTCTCTATTTTAGATAACATAGCTCCGCTTGAAGAAGCAAAGGTTATGTTCTCATTACAATAATTTAAAAGAGTAGTAAAGATAAAATTTAATAAATAAAATGCGACAATATTACAATTTGTAATCGGTCGCTTTATGTAGATACAAAAGTAGTATTAGAGTGTCAAGATATCTCTCAGAAAAAGTAACAATACTACCCTGTCAAATAAATCACGTATTATAAAAGTATTTAATAAATGTCAAAGGCATGCGTGGAAAAAACTAAGCGTAAAAAATCATACGGATATAAAGACCCCCATTATTATCGAATGTCATCTGCTTTTGTGCTTCACCCTTAGGAGTTTAAAGGCGAAGCTTATTAGGGTCCGGGGTTTTGACACAAAGTACAGGATGTTTAGAAAAATCTCAGGTATACAATACCGTGATGAAAGTGGTTTCAATGTGTACTCACCTGCAGCCGGAATAACGCAAGATTCAATAATGACAACGTTAGTATATGCATGTAGGTAGTAGGTATCTACAGATTTGAAAAAAGTAATAATGCTATGAGAGCAATATGGGAATTCTCGACGAAATAATTTTTGATACTATTTTAGTTCGATTCTCATCGTATACCCTGAAGCAACCGTAATAAATGCATTACGACGGTTTATACATATTTTATGTACTGTTAGGTTCAACGCGCGATCTTTAACCACATATAAGATCTCTTCTTTTTGCTCCACATAAAAGCCCACTTTTCTTCTTAAAAACGTGCGCCGATCTAAAAGTGCAAAGTTAATGTCTTACAGAGTCAGATATTACTTCCTAGTTTTGAGTACCTGGAACTTTAAAACGCTTTATTATATCTGAACACGTATTTGCCGTTATTTAGAAGTTCCTATCTATTTATAGCATCTTGCTAACCATTAAAATAAAATTGAATAGCATTTTAAATTACCACCTATTGCAGTTTGATGCCGATATTCTATTTTCCTAATACATATACTATATAAACTCGGAGCAGTCAGTTTGTAGAAGATTTTAGATTAATAAACTAAGGGTACTGTATTACATTTCACTTTTGTGTGTCTCATAAGATTCGATAACCTCGTAATAAACAAATGGAAAGCTCAAACTGTATCGTAATTATAGATACAGTAAGGGATGTGTATGCAGACCTTGTGAGAACGTTATTATTTAGCGATAGTCATCAGATTCAGTGACCACATTAGGTGCTACAGATACGAGAGGATGGAATCTTCAAAGGTAGCGCAACACATAAACGAAACCGGGCGTAAAATTAAATTAGAAATTGATTAGACGCGAAACTATTTACATAAAAAGGAACGCAAATTTGATAAATAAGGAGAACGAACCGTTGTCTTACTCAAGTCTTTTTGATTTACTAGGGTAAGGTGAATACATCTTTTACGTGTCGTGCTACAATAATAAGAAGTCTGTTCGTCTTTCCTTCCGTTTTTTGGTACATATTTTTTCTCGAGAGTGGGAATAGAAAATATTATAGCCAAATACAATAATAAAACCACATCCAACCGTTAATTATTGCTACTGATTATCATTCCTCGATATGTTTCCTGCCCCATATTCAAGCCATATTATCTCTAATCTAAATTCTAGTCGCCCATCACTAGCTTTATAGTTTTGATGTTCTTGCATCCACATTGTGCACGGAAAGACAAACTTTGCCTCTTACGATCATCTGATGCACCTTCAATTTTGGTAGTAGCAATACCTCGAGGAGGAATTTCACTGCCAAAATTTTGTACACCCAAATGCCCAAGTGCCATGCATTTAGTCACAATGTCGGTCACAATGATGCTGCCTTGTTATTGAGTTTGTTCTTGACGTTTCATCTATCATACTGCTAGCTTTTTTTAACAGTTCCTAAAGACCATAGTCGTTAAAACTTTCTGAAGATCATTCTGTCAGTGTTATCAGCGAGATATCAAAACTACTCTCAACAATGCTGTAGCACCCGGAATATTACATCCCGGTAGGTTAACTGTGATGTTTTCTGTATCTTACAACAATGGAACCTTTATCTAGTTATTATTTGTAATATACGGCCAATAAGCCTAGTTTCATCACATAGTACTACATAATAGCTTAGTAATAAAATGTTAATATTATATTCTTGTAAAAATAGATTCATCTCCGGAATAAAATGTTTCTGTCGTCGTAAATCTTTTGTTTTTAAATGTCTCATTCAAAGAGGTACATTTCGATGAAGATGTAGTACTATAATTAATAATTTTATCTGCTTGTTTCGTATGTTGAGTAACGTAATTATTCTTCACCGCCATATGTTCGTTTGAAAAATGATCTTGAAGCTTTGCAAAAATCCAACGAGGCGCAGATGGTTGTTTTCTGCTGAATTAAGCTACTTAGATAGACAGATACGTCCGCAAATACTATTGCGCTATTTCTAAATGGTAGAAATGATTCTGTTCTTATGTTGTTCTTGAAAGGCATCTTTCCCACATATTTGGATAGTATTTTTATTGCATCCACTTTGTTAAAGAGTTAAAAATGTTTCAAATCAGCTTTTGACTCTTCCGCGCTAGATTTAAACTGCATAACTTATCCCATTAATCTCGCTGATTGCAAATTCATTTACAACCAGCTCCGATGACTTCCCACTTGCCATTTCTTAAATTTCACGTTTTTTTAAGTTGATAGTTTCAACAGTAAAAAGCATATTCGCCAATTTCTTAGCATAATCCACGAAATTAAAAAATGACTCATTTTTATCCAGACATTGAATTTTGATTCTATATCTACATTTCTTCAAATAACAGTGTTTAATCTTGACCTGTGCAGTACAGTATACTAACGCTAATTTAGTACCGACATCCCCAGGTGCTCCAAGTAGAATAATAGCACGTTGCAATGGAAAAATAGGATAATTTGGATATTGTTTTGTATCAATTAGGAAATGCTCTTCAGTGATCTGTTGATTTTCACGCCAGAAAGGTGTGGTGAACATGAAACAACTTATATCGAACTAAAGATCTCCAGTTGCTCAAGAAAAACTAAATCTGTAGTTTGAGGGTTGTATCCTGAGATATTGTGCGTTAATAGTCAATAATAAATATCGAAGCACAGTTTTTTCTTTTGGCAGAAAGAAGCGACACAAAAGAAGCACGAAATGATGACGTGTAGGTAATTCCAACATTTGAAATGTGGGCGCATTTTCAGAAGCATGTCCCCAACTTTTTCCCTTATAATAGTCCTTCATATTGTGTGACATATTTGAAATTTACTTCATTGTACCTGGATGTTCCACAAACGCTACAGAATCTGTCTGCAAATTTATATTTTTGGATAGCGACAAGTTATAATTTACCAAGAATTAACCCCAGAATTGACAGAAGAAGTGATTCCCTTATTAATTTATCGAAAGTGCATACTCAATACAAGCGCAGTATTATAAAAACGTCTAAAATGCCGTGACAATTCTAACCAATGCCGTACAATGCCAAGCAATCCCATACAATGCTACACAATTCCTTCGCAATACCATCAACGCCAATGGCTTATACACCAAAATGCCCCAGTGAAATCCCCCTCGAATACCTCCACAGATACTCCAAGTAATTGCTCTTCAAAGGTACTGGATAACAATCGGTAAGATCTGCTCAAACGTCCTATCTAGAAAAAGTTGCATCGGAAATTCGTGGAAATAATATTAATTTATTTACTTATTAGAAAAAAGCTAGATTTAAAAATTAATAGAAAGAATGTTAATTTTGCAAAGGCAAGCATGTCATGCGGTGCAGTGTAAACTGTGTGTATGTACTGCAATTACTACTTTGAGGTAGCCTGCAATACGTTACGAAAGGGCTTATAACATGGATAATGTAAGAATTAGAATTATTGCAATGAATATAAAATCTAAATGTATTGAATTGTAATTATATTAACTTTTTCGGTCAAGAATTAAAGTTGCTAAGGGGAAAAGTCTGAAATTTACTACAACACAGCTATGATTTTTTGAAAAATTTTAATACAAA
This sequence comes from Oryctes borbonicus, assembly GCA_902654985.2. Lineage (NCBI taxonomy): Eukaryota > Metazoa > Arthropoda > Insecta > Coleoptera > Scarabaeidae > Oryctes > Oryctes borbonicus. The sequence goes on from LR736863.1 coordinate 984,656, forward strand.
TTTCATACTTTCAAAAACTAGATAAATAAGTTTTTTTATTAGATTTTAGATGGCAGCAGATACACTCAATTGATGAGAATAGGATGCCCACAAACTAGCGCAAGTCGAGCCAGAAAAGGTTATCCTCATCTGACGACACGATGAGCGAAAGAATTATGGAGCTATGAATTACTCTACACACCGATACGTTAGAACTATTCTATATTTGACCGCTAATAGTATTTGAAAGTATATATACGAAAAATATAAATTACTAGGTATTTTAACTGTTATTCAAAATTAACAGCGGCAGTATTTAACTGCTAACGCAAATTAGCAATTTAACACATTACTGATTTATATATTCCTTTTCAGCGCTTACAATATTAAATCTGTTCTGATGAATGGGGCCCAAATAAGCATTTCGTGGATATATGGTGTTGCACTTATTAACAATTAGAACAAACAAAAAAGCTTTTCTACAGCTAAAATTAATCGTTTCGAAAGGAACGCTCTCGAAGGTTGTCTGTAATAAACATTTACGTAAATATTAAAAAGTCGTTCGAAATGTTACTATGGAATTATCCAAGAAAAAAACTGTCGACAATGTATCAATTAATATGCAATACTTTTAGACCTGTTCAAATTATTAATTTGCACAAATAATAGGTAATAACTCTTACGTTAAGAATTGACCTCATACAAAGTAATCCTACAACACCTTGCTTATTTCACTCGTTATGATGATGAAAGTCCCAAGTTATACAATATTTTTAAAATCATTGAATAAACCGGTCGCAATTACATACATGTAACTTATTTTGTTTACTCTTGCAATGTATCTTTCATTAAGGTATATAAATAAACGTTACGGGCTCACCCTCGCCTGAGTGTTATAAAATGCGCGCATAAAAAGTACACAAATAACCCTTTTTCTTTTACGATGTATAAAAACCAGTAAAATAGAAGAGTTTATGAGGTATCCGAGATCATTTAAAGCCATGCTGTGCTTAGGGTTGTCTTAAATATAAAAAAAGGGAAAACAAAAGCTCCGCATAAAGTAAGAAAAACACATAAATTCCATAAATCAAGGTAGAGCCCTAAGCACGATCTAAAAGTTTCAAATAAGGAGATATCGGGTTTTCATACTTATGATTGTGTGGTTGTATTGCTTTCTCGTTAAGAATGTTCAAGGGTACTATTCAACATTTCAATTTCGCGTTGTAACCTATGTAATTATGTGTACCGCTCTTTCCAAATAGAAATATGTTGACACATCCATCGAAATCGTACAAAACATTTTTATTCTGAATCAAATCGTGTAATTGTTAATTTTCAGGTAATTTAAAAATTAAACAACAGCATTTTTTATACACTAATATAGAAGTAGATGAATAGATCTATTCGTCATTTCTATATTCTATCTAATCATTAGGATTGACGAATTATGTACATACATAAATTTTCTGTATAATGGACTGGAGTGAAGGAGCTACAGTTTAAAAGTTCTTCAAATGTAAACATAAGGCACTTCCACTTAATGCTTCGTCATCAGTTTGTAAACTCATACCTTTCGTTCAAGGGCCTGATAGCTATAAGACCGTTTATATTATCGAACGATAATTAATTTACGAAATTACATTAAGATACCTAAAGTAATACTAAAGATTGTTGCGATTTTACATTACATTTAATGAGATGAGGAAAATGAACAGATGAGAAATTACTTTACCGGTCCACCACTACCGTCGCTGCATGGATTTGTAATATATCCCCCTTACTCCCACACTCCAAAGATAATAGGATAGAAAAAGAATTTCTACTTCCAAAACCGAGCTCCCAGCCACTAGAGGAAAATTAAACTTTAAATGAGTGGACAGTAGAGTCACTAAGCCTGATGTATGCGTGACGCTCACCTCACAATACCTCCGTATCACCACAGCCTTTGAAATAATACCACTACCAACTGTGGCTATAATAAGCAGTTGTACTTCTGTATAACCCTTAAAATTTTGTTACGAACTGAGAAATTTGCGTTAATATAAAACCTTAGTAAGTTCTGACGCTTCAAATCTTACAACTCCACTCACTTTAATTTCTACTCACACAGTCTACTCTTGTTTTGTCCTTGGTATATGATAACAGTCAGTATTCCCTAATATAGCACGGATATATTATACATTGGGCATAGACAACTAAAGGCAATTGTTTTCCTCATATATCTTTGACTGGCCTTCCTTCTATATTTTTTATTTCGAATCTTATCTTTCCGAGTCAATAATGATAGTAAGGACTTAATTAATCCGGGACAACTGTTTCGAGGATACGTTGATTCTCATTTTCAACCGTAGACTGAATGATATACCATAAGAAAGGACACTCTAATTCTAACTCGCTTATTCTGTCCCTACTCTCGAGAAAAATATTATTCACAAGTACCTACTTTTGTCACATACACACCCTAAAACTAAGACATGCGAAAAATAAGGAAAAATAGACAAAATGGTCTCTTATCATTGCAACACGAAACATAAAACATGTGTCTTAACCTAATAAATGGCTTGCCCTAATAAATCAAACAGAATTGAGAATGGCAACGGTCCGTTCTCTCTATTCATCAAACTGGTGTTGTTTTCTATGTAAATAGTTTCGTAAGCGTCTAATTCCCGCGGCGAAATTACGCTCTTAATCAATTTCAGGTTTTCTAATTTAATATTATGCCCGGTTTCGTTTATGCGTTGTGCTACACTTGACAGTGCGTAAATGCATGTTATTGTAATCTTCGAAATTGCAACAACTCAATTATTTTAACTAGAGTACCCCATATATTTTTATAGGTTTGAATAGCGCATGTATATTATGAATAGTTTCCGAGCTATTCAAACAAATGCACAAATTAAATAAAGCAGGCGAAAGCAAATGACTTGACCAATTGTGTTAAAAAGTAAACTAAAATATTTCTTAAAGCAGATCCTCAAACTATTGAATTTGGCGAATAAAATGACAACTTTTCCTTGAATACGTAATCGATCTTCGACCAACAACCGCGGTTCTCTTTCTTTGTTCAAAGCAGTTAATTAGGAACAGTTTTGACATGTTTTTTATTTTAATTATTGAGCCTCTTTGCCGCTTTACAATTAATCAAATTATTATTGTGTTCATTAGATTTTTGTAGTATCTGAAAAACTGTTTTCGCTAAACCTGTATATGAGGGGTTTACTGAAAAGTATTTAATTATCAATCTGAAGATATATTACCTCAAACATAGAAGGTATTGCATTTTAAATAACAAAATTCCTTAAACCGGAAATCCCATTAAAATGTAATATAAGTAAAACAAAACACGAAGCAAAAATATGTGTAAATCGACATATTCGAACATTTTTGTCGAAAAAGTGTTGCTAGAAATTGATTTAACTTATTCCTTTCTTTGAGAGCGCAGTACATATATCTGCTTTATTTGTTAATTGCTGCCGTTGTTCCATCTATGCTTAATTTATCTTCTTTACTTTATTATAAAGGTAGATGGTCAAACAACCGTATTTATTACTTTTAACCCAATTAAAAGTTATCTCATTTAACTTCAAACTGCAGGAACGAGAAAAAATAATCTTATTTAGGTTACACAAACCAAAGCAAATAAATCTGCTCCCAAGACATACTTAGATTTACACACCTTAGGCGACAGTGCCGATGAAATCAGTACAATCTAGACAAAAATATTTTTAAGGTTCTATTAGTCTACATTCTGCATTCATTCGTTTGACAGTTTTCGTTCATTGTAAAAAGCATTTACGCGTTCTACCTTCCTTGTCAATGTTTTTATCTCCGCCTAGAAACATCACAACACAAAAAACTCCTTCGAGATTAAGAGATAACAGACGTCGTCTTTAATCGGGCTTAACTATCGACAGAAATGAGTGTCCAATTGTGCGATTTAATCCCGTAGATTACCTAACATAAATTCCCGGGAACTCTCTTTATTTAGGAAAGGTGCAGAAATGTGTTTTTGTATACCTATTCAATCCCCGAGATTGCTCTCGAATATATTAGGATAAAATGGGGACAAAATCAAGATTGGAAGGAATCTAAGAACATTAAAAGGTTATTCGAGTAGTACGGCTTCCTTTCTAGGTCTCAAGATAAATATCTATGTTGCGTGAAGTAGCGTTTCTTGTACAGATTATTTTGCTGTAATTAACTACAAAGGAAATACGCTTAGAATTAGATTAAAGTAATATTAATGATATGCTTTGGTATGCCCTTTTTATGTACTTTAGAAAAATACTAAAAGTGGTAGGGAAAAGTACTTTCTTGTATTTGCTTCGTTCATCATAATTTCCTCTTCAGTATTAACCGCAAATACAAGTTTAGTAAAGCTTTCACATTACTTTGCATTCATGTAAATTTTATATGGAAGTGTCTGACAGTACATATCACTACAATTCAAGAATTATTTAATTTGGTCTTATTTACCGGGTAATGGTCCATTAATGGTTTAAATGAGAAATCTAATTTATATTTATCTCATTTTACTCCATACACAATAAAAGAGTTAACAGACAAATGATGCCTACCCAATAATGTAATTTTCATATTAGCATAAAAGTTTTAGCTTTAAAATAACAAAATCGTGTCCTTCTTTAAGTTTCAGAAGATCACAGTTACATGTACATAATAGAAACAAATATGTCGCATTTACCGAGGTATATGAAGCAGTTTCGAGCAAGCAACTATGATTTTCAAAAAGAAGACACTTATTTCAACCACCATATCAACGGAAATGGCATACTGCATCCTTATATTACTATTATCAAAGTACTTTTGGTTTAAAATGTGCGAAAAGCCTTTGAAAAATAACAACAGACAAACAAAGGGAGGGACCAATAAACACAGTGCCGACACTAGTCAAGTTTACCAAAAAAAAAAGCGTCCGAAAACTGATCGCTGATATTAATGGTTGTGTGCACAGGACTTTTAATAGGATATGAATTGGAGATGTGAAAAATGTTGCATCGTCTAGCCGACAGTTTACCAACACATAACTGCACATGGGATAGTAATTCTTCATATAACAAGCTTATGGTCTCTCTACATACACAGATAAAAATTTCCCGGAGTAAAAGAGGACGGTGTTAAAGTTCTCCGTAATAATACAGATATGCTCCGCAGTGCCACTTATTTTATATTAAAGTAACACCGTTGTGGTGAAAAGTAACTAACTAGCAGGTAGCTGCCTTTAGGTTTAGTATCCCAAACGGCGCAAACTTTCATTTTCGTTTACCCTTAAGGAGTTAAAATGATTTTAACATCGTAAAGGATCTTTTATTTTAAATAAATCTGCAATTTCGTTCACTTTTTTCTTTTAAATAAGTTCTGAACAGATTACGCCTTTTTCATTTTTCTTTTCTGATCCTTAGCAACCAACAACATTTATCCCCTGAAAGACCAACCTTAGAACTTGAACGCCAAGAAACCAAGCTGATTTCCAACCTGCAGATATTAGCTTTGAATGCATGGTGTGGTCCTTCCTGATCAACCTACCGGATCACCATTTTCTTATCATAAGTTGTCATATAAGTATCATAAGTTTTTGTTTCTTACATTTTATTCACTGCTAATATACCTTTACTTTGAAAGAGCTCAGCTTTCTTTTGTCTTTAATCGAGGACAGCAAGCCTTGAAGACGGTTTGCTCTTTTCTCTCTTCCTTTTGATGGTTATCTTCGGTCGAGATTCACTGGCTTCTTGAAAACAAAATTACTCAAAGATTCTTCTCGCTACTCTCCACAATTCATTTTTTTTTTACATTGGAACGATAATATTTTACACCGCGATGGAATCTGAAGTGGAGAATATTTCTATTGAAGCTGAAACATATAGCACCTAACTGAAGAAACTTTTTTACCGAAACAGAAATTTTTCGCTGAACTGGAGAAATTTTTCACCGAAATGGAGAGACTTTTCACCGGAACGCAGAGATTTTGCACTGAAACGGAGAAATCTTTTACCAAGACAAATAGAACTGTGCCGAAACTGAGAGATTTTTCACCAAAATGAAGAGGCTTTTCACGGAAACAGAAAGTTTTTTCACCGAAACGGAAAGATTTTTCACAGAGACGGAAAGATCTTTCACCGAAACGGAGAGATTTTTCACCGAAACGGAACGTATGTAACACTAAAAGTTATTGTTCCTATTCAACTCAGTTTACTATACGACGGTGCGAAAGAACACCATAAAATTTTAGCTGCGTTGATTCTGACTACTGGTACAAATAACCGCGAGAGAACAACTAGATGTGTTAAAACGGAGTTAGATCTGACGCTGTATTCTTGTCTGGGTACAGATAGTGAATTGAGTAAGTGACGCTACAACAGGTTTCTATACTTAATTCCTCACATAAAGTAGTAACGATCTATCCTATAGGAAAGGTACCGTTATATTACGGTTTATTAGGGTTATATTACGAAATCAAAGCATGAGTATCTGCAAAGCCTATGTACCCGCAATCAATAAACCCAAAAACTGAATACGCATTTGAGATGTATTAAGAGAAGCTCCCTTGGCTGCCAAAGGCCAGATCATTTACTGTTTGTTTGCGAAATGACCATTTCTGCCAAACACAATACTGTGTTCAAACGTTCTTGTAACCAAGCACAATCTATGTCTTTCCTTAAACCCTACAATTAATTCATACTCTGACAAATTGTAACGATTGTGTTCAGATAGTTTTTTAAATTATGTTTAAAAATTAAGACACCCTTCGAGATAAGATAGGAGTCTCGGAATCTGCAATAATTGGTCATTTTTGATGGTAAGTGTGTTATGGTTTCTACTTTTATTTGTATAAGTTAAAAATTTATATTTGCTTTGGGAAACGTATATTAAAAATTTGTCTAAATATACCGGCAATAACTTTTTTGGCTTTTAGAAATTTATCTGCAAGATTCACACTAGCTTGAGCTAAATAACAATTGTATTATTCGTTTTTGCACAATTTTGTGTGTACTTTTTGCTTGTTGTCGGACAATACTATTTGCGTAACATAAACTCTATAATGCCTCAATTGATAACCTGCCTGAGAGTATTTATTAAAAAATACACTCATTGAAGCCTAATGCATTTAATCCTCCCATGCAAGACCGCAATCAAGAAAAGTACCCAGTAAATTACTTGTTTAAAGATTCGAATGGTTAAATTATTAAACACAAAGTTGTTTAAAATTATTTTTTAATTCGCTACAAAATTGAGCAATAACTGTTTTTCTACAGTTAATAACATTTATTTTTGCGACACCAGTCAGGGAAAGTTTTGATTACGGTATTTACCTTTAAACTAAGCAAGTTAATGTATTTTATCCGATGCAATAATACTACAGTCATTAACATATTGAAAACCCGTAAGGAATACACTCCGGAAGGTCGTTCAAAATTAAGAGTCTTCTTTCTGTGATCTGACATTCTTTCTGAATAAGTGCAGAAATTGGAGAGCAACCAATGGCAAGATCGAGCAGAACAATAACACAATGGTGTGAAAAATGTTTGCAAAGGCGTTAACAATATCCTTCAAGTCGCTGTATTTAGTATCATTTAAGTAAATTTTTCCAATAATTCTAGAAGTACTTCACTTGACCCGAACGTATTGCTGAAATGTGTTGGGATCACTTTTCATCCTTCTTTCTACATTCAAATGGTTATCTTTGTATGTTAATCATATTCTGTTTTTCAACGCTCTCTTGAGACTAGACAATATTCGAAACCGGTGACTTTCCATTTTCTATGAACGCGACGTTTACGTTACAATTATACTAGTAGAAACTCAGAACTGTTAATAAGATTGCATAACTAATTTGTTACTAAGCCAGTTATAAAAGTCATTAAACGTATTTTGTAAAGGAATAAACTAAGATTCTTCCGAATATTCTCATTCACAAAAGCAATTGCGATTTATTCACCCAAAATTTCAAATTCGCGTTGCTATATTTAAAAATGGTTTCCTGTCGAATGCGACAAACACGCAAATCATGGAAATGGAAATGCATGTGTCTAGAATAATCTTAATTTAAAAGACGCATTACGCCAACAATGTATGTATTCTAGAGAAACCAATTTCCGTCAGCAGAGGTGACTCACACTCGCAGGGATTGCTGCGGTGAAATTTAGGCCAATGATCGCTCCTTGCGCCAAACTACAAAAATATCTTAAAAAGGATCTTCCCGTATCTATTCATTTCATAAAAGGATAACTTCACGAGCAAGAAGATATTCACATCCGGATTCATATTTGTAACTATGCATAAAATATTCGCATTTGTGAATATAAAAAACTTCGAATTCCAAAAAACTTTAATGGAAGCCTATCTTATTGAAAGTCTAATTCAGTTGAAACCAAGAAAATTGGCATACCCATGTTGTTAAAAATGTGGTATCTTGGAGGTGTAGAACTGTTCCTGCAACTATATAGGATAAGTCAGAAAAAAATACTCATATATTTTTTAAGATTCTGAGAGGCCTCTGAAAGATAAATTCAGCGACGTATAGCATAATGGGTTTATCTGTTGAAATGACTTACGTTAAAAAACTAAAATTTGTCATATTGATGGAAATCAATGATTTCCTTGGTACTTCTGAAGTATGTAATTATTTGGCAAAATATATCCCTGGTAAGGAATCGAACCTGACGTGTTAATCACTACACCACAGCAACCACGGAACAAACCTGTGATGTAGTGGTTAGCACGGCTGTCCGGCAAACGGGAGATGTTAGGTACGACTCCCTATCGGCGGAATATTTTTAGTACGTCGGAAATACCAAGGGTATCGTGGATTTTCACACAAAGGTATTCAAAAGTATTGACATATACAGTTACACAGTTATAAAATCTTTATTCATAAGCAATCAAAGACTAAAAATCGGTATTGCAGCATTAACTAAAAGAGAAAAGTTAAGATTTTATTGATGGTTGGATATGGCACAAGAGAAAACAACAGGAAGTGTGATGATGTGACCTCAACAGTTTGGGCTACACCACGGTATGTTACCAGTCACAAATTTATTTTAAAGCGAAAAGATTCGTGCACTCAAGATACATCTAGTTCAAGAGCCGACAGAATATGACCTTATAGACAAGCAGCGTTTTATTAAATTTTAATGGACAGGTGGAAGGCTCTCCCTGATTTTACACACAAGATTGTTTTTCTGATGAAGTCACCGTTATGCTTAATGGCGCGGTTAGTCTCGGGTGAATGATAAAAGTACCCAAACAACTGAAAAAGTTGATGCTTGAGTGGATGTTACAGGCAGTTACAAAAAAAAATGATGTAATAATCATTTTTTATTAATGAGAACTTAGAGTTATTACGGTTACAGATTATTCTACAATTAGGCGGAACAAATATCTGGTTTCATTCGAGATGAGGATTTAGGATTAACTCAATTTTTGAGCTAAATGTTTTGCAAATCAGCGGGTAGGAAGGAAAGCCGAAACTGAACGACCCGCCAGATCCCCAGACCTCACTTCTTAAGATTTCTATTTGTAGGTTGATTTGAAAAACAGTGTTTACAAAAATAGGCTGCTTATATGAAGGTTCGAGTTATAAATCAGATATGTGAAATTCGATGAGATACTTGTGACAATATTTTACTAGAAATTAATGACAGGTTTGGCTATTGCCTAGCTAACAACAGCAGATATTTTATGGATTTGATAATGTAATATTTGTCCAATTTTCATGTGTCTCTTATTTTATGTTCTTGTTCATTTGTGTTTAGGTGCTACTTGAACAGGTAAACCTATTAAACCCTGACACCTGTTTAGTTACGGAAACGATTTACACCTCCACACAGTAACACAGTGTATATGCGTCATACGCATTTCCATTAAATTTAATAAAGGTTATTCTAAAATAAAGTATGTACTTTTATATGTACAAGATTAAGGAAACTTTGTATGTAATAAAACAGTTATCGTTTTCGGAGATGACGAAAAAATCCACTAATATAAGCCACCCCATTGACGCAATATACTTAACACAATAGAGACAAAAATGACGCACAACAAGAAAGATACAATCTTCCGGGAACTGCGTAAAGTAATCGCCGTCTCCCATTTACTTTTTGCCGACTTCACGAGAATTCGGGTCTATATGCTTGTCCTAATAAATTATTAATATTAGAAGTTTTCGCCGAATCCATACTACCCGTTCTCGTTTACGTCAGAGCAGCGAAAAGCTTCTCGTACATTGCCGATTTTGTTGCGAAATTCCCTAACAATACAACAGCATTAATCTTACGTAATTAAGGATTTACGTTCGTCGTAACAAATACGTCTGGCCGTTAGGGTTTGACAGATCCGGTTCAAGTTCGTTTCGCAGCAATGAAGATTGATTTAATTTAATACAAGGAAATCGTCTTGTCAGTTAGAGCTATCTTAATAAATGTAAAATTGGGAAAGTTTCGTCTGATATCCATGTGCAACATATCAACTGGTGTAAACTTCCTGTAGACATGTAAATCCTCACTTAGCATGGGATCGAATGAAAATTTTCATTTTTTTTGTTCTTTTATACTAGGATTTTACAAACAATGGTGTAACATTTCTCTCAACATGTAGAAAACGGAAAACGGGGAAAAGTAAATCTTATTCTGCAAAGTATTTTACGGATAATAATAAAATCCAGAAAGTTTAAATACCGCAATATGAAAACTATTGTAGTATGTTGATGCTTCTAATTTAATATTTCAGATTTAACTATTATTAACCATTATACCGGGTGTCCTAGATCTATTGAAATTGCATGGGTAACTTTTTTATCATTGAAGATTTATGACAATGTTTTGCAGTTTTATATGCTGATTTAAGATCTATTTGAGAATGTTCAAAATGTGGTACCCGTCAGAGATTATTTCAAAGAAGCCAAAAACTGTCATCTTCTTGTATGCCAAGTACCTTCGTTTGTATAAGGAAAAGAAAAGAAATTTAAATTCTCGAAATATCTGACAATAAGGGTTATTGCGGGTGTTGGTGAATAAGGGACAGCACCAACCCTTATTGTCAAATATCACGAGAATGGTGCAAGCACAAAAAGAAATTTCTACACAAATCAGCACAAAACGAGCACAAAATAGTGGCATTATTAAATTTTCGATAACCTAAAAATTGGTGCGGATACTGGTGAATAAGGAGCCGCACCAATCCTTATTGCCAACTATCTCTAAAATGATGCGAGCACAAAACGGAATTTTTACGGCATAAATAAACACATACCATAATGAGCACAAGACGTTGGCAGTATCGATTCTTCAAAAATTGAAAAATTGGTTGTGTGGCTGCCAAATGAATGTCTGAGCAGCCCTCATTCCCGCGTATCTTGTTTCTCGAATATCTCGAAAAGGAAGTGAGCACAAAATAAAATTTTTCGGCACAAATCAAAAAAAAAAAAGGCGTAGGAGCCAACATTGCGGACCCAATTAAAATTAGGGAAAGCAATCTATTTGTCGAAATCATAACCACAGTGAGTTAATAACAATGGTTTGTATCGACTAATGCGACTAGTCCAGGCATTTCAACTCGAGAAATAGAACCACAGGTTAGGTATCTAAATTGCGAAAAAAGCAGATGTTTCGCCCCTGGAAGTTAAGTATTGTTTAAACTTTACAGCCACAAGATCATAGTATTTTGTAGGTGATTTATCCACAAGAAGACTGGAAATAATTGTTTTACGAGTCGGACATTATGGGCAGATGAGTCTTGTTTTTCTAATTGTTGAGTATTTTGTCGATACAATCAATACTACTGGTCGCAGGGAAAACCACATGTAATTCTACATCGAAACCAAGTTCATTTAATTGAAGCTGTTGTATTCAATTAAATTTTAACTGTTCAACGTTATTTAGAAATTCCCCAAACATCCTATGATGATTATAATTAGGAAAAGTACAGTAAAAAGGCTAAGTCTCACAAAATATCTTATTTAGAGAGATATCACAAATTATAACATAACATATTAAAGATTAATAAAAACAATCTAAAGTGCGACAAGAAGCAACACGTTAAAAATTAACAAAAAAAATAATATATTTGATGGGATTTAGTCTTTTCATTAACACTTTTCCTAATTATTCACTCCGAGTTTCAATTTATTTCAATTTAACGCCTCGTGCCTTTTTTGTGAGGTAGATTAAAGAATAAATTTCCAGTATTTTAAACATTTTATCTGATTATTAGAATTAACTTTTTTTCTTTTGTATAACTTTTGTTTGGATCTATGTAAGCCGACTTGATTAAAATGTAAAAACAATTAATATTGGTGGTATTTTCTATTAAATCATATGTCTTCTTACATCGTTGAAAAGAGAATAATTCTATTCAGTAACCGAAAAATCCAATATGGTGTTCATTTGACTTAAAAAAGTTGATACGAGTAACTACCTCAAAAGGCGCCTTCTTAAATTTTTATTCAAGATCAATTTCAAATTAGTTTTATCAAAAACAGTGACTTTCATATGACATTTTTACTTGCGAACAGGAAAATGACAGTTTTTAGTTTCTTTGAAATAACCTCTGTCGGGTTCGAGAGGTGTTTAACATCCTCAAAGTGAATTTTCGCCAAAATTTTTCCTTGCATATATAAACATACTCTACATCCCTACCACGTTTTATCCGATTCTAAATTATACCTGAAGAACTTTCCTTATAAGCAGACCATCAATATTTAACACGAATAACACCGGAGCTGATTGCATCCTGTGGGGCACCGTGACGTAATTATAATAGAATGAAAATGGATATAGATACATCAGCCTATGGACATCGTAAACAAATTAGGCTCACTTCATTCAAGCAAAATGATGAAAATGTCTCAAGTTGAATAGAAGACTAAACCGTTAGGACAGACTACAGAAAAATAAGAATGTTGGGAAACCCAGTGCCAAATAATAAAAAGTATTTAATAACTACTGCTAACTAAAACTTATAATTTAAGCAATATAAGAGACTATGTACAGTCATAAAAATAACCAATGGACCATCTAAGCTTGAGTAGAGCTGGAGTGTAATGAAGAAGTACGTTGTATGGAAAAATTGCTAGATTAGAAATTCAATAGGATTCTATCTTTGTTATTTGAGTAAATGTCTGCTTAGAAATTTTACCCATCTACTCTAACAGTCCAAGCTTAGTCTTTAGATCGCCGTATTTATGTTGTCCTCTTCCCCTTCCCTGTCCATTTTCCTGATGTTTAATATTGCTGTTACTGAGTCAAAAGAGAATTTATTTTATAATTTAAGAATATACCGTCCTAATGTACTATCAATACGTCAAATTTTCTCCAAGCAACAATCAAATCTCTAAAATGGGATAAAACTTAATAACATTAAATAGTTCTATTAACTCCAGATAGGTCCTATTTCTTCTTAATTAAAAGATATAAAACTTATAATTACCCTTGGACGCCTTTAATTGAGTACATAAAACTGTTGAAAATTAACGGAAAAGGGTTTCAATAAAAGAGAGCGACTGCAATAAAAAGTAATGGTAAGTCGATCGCTATTAACTTCATATTGTGCGCCAGTAATAAAGTTTAAACACTTCGGTATTAAAAACTACATTCGCATACATAACATATATCCGCTGGTCTTTATTGCAATAAGCCAACATGAATATACAACAAATGTCAACATGAACAGCTCAGCGCTGCTTTATATTAAATGCTGCCGAACGAGATTATGGCTCGCGCGGAGCCCATTTGCGGGAAATGGACCATCGCAATTAAAATATATATGTAAGTATTTGGCACCTGTCTGAACGGGTCGGGAATAAATCACGCCGACGGCAAGCATAAGTGTAAAGTGATTTTAAATTTATGGGGCGTATATAAATTTATGGTCGGTGCCGACATAACAAAATTGTATGTATTTTATTTCGGCTTGTTACATCAACCTTGACATTAACCGAAAAATATTTGTAAAGATATAAAGACACGTCATCGGTATTTTATGCGATGTAAAACTGCTGCCACCACCATTGATGTAGAATTTCCCATTCCTATTTGCTTACATAACAAAACCAGTGTGCAGTACGTAGTCATCCCAAGCAACAAAACATTGTCCTTTGGAATAACACAAGATGTATTTCGACAAAAAATTTGTCGAAATCGATAGCCATCTTGACAATAAACCATTTGGTATTGAAAATATATTTTGTATTATTGCATCCTACATGTTATGGATACCAACTTCATCAATTTCATTGTTCTTTGCTTGGTTACTTCTGTCACCCATTTCTTCCATTCTTTCTTATCTCTGACCAGTTCCATCATGTACTGTACTATTTCCCTCTCTTCAAACCATATCTCTATTATTCTCTCCATCCATGTGTTCTTTGGTTTTTCTCTTTTTCCTTTCTCTCTATTTCCTACCTCTGATATTCTTTCAACTAGTGTTCTTAGTTCTTCTTTTGTTCCATCCTCACTACGTATCCAAACCAGTTGAATTATCTGCCCGCTATTCACTCACTATCACCAATAATGAAAAAAGAAAAAAAATTATCTCGTGTCTGACATTTGCCAATCTCCGCACCTTCTTGTACAAAACCGCGGTCAACGTAATACACTGGGAGGTCTAATTTCATCTTTTCATATTTAAGTATGTATGTATATGCAATTGTTGTTTGGTTTCTGCTTGCCTGTTTTCTTGCGCAGTTAAGCAATAAGTCTGTTATCGATACAAACAGAAATGGGCCCAGGCTATTTGCTTGTTTAGTTCCTCTTTCCACGATATCTATCTAATATTGTAACACAATTCTCGCACCTTCAGTTCTTTTCCAAATTTTAATCGATTTATTTAAGTTTATAACAATCGTGTTAAGGTGCAACAAATTTGGATGTTTGGTTACTTTTATGCATATTGCAGCACATTCTTCATTGTTATTTAAAAACCAGCATTGTATACTTCGTATACCATATGAAACTAATATCTGTTAATGTAGAAGTTTTGCAGTAAATAAGATGTTTTTTTTAATTTAGCTAAATTAGAGAACTGTTGCGTTGTTCCTCCAAAAACATAATAATTAACTATAGTTTCTCCTAGGGTAGTTGAATAGTTGGTATTTTTCTTTCTACATTTATTCTTGTAACTTCCATAAGGTAACACCATACTGAATTAAAAAGAAATACTATTGTTCTTATACCAAATCAGCCTATAAACTCATTTAATGTTTCATTTACTGCCGAATTCACAAGTTAGCTCACAAAATTAAAATAACAAGCTTAATTGAGAGTATGCAAAATGCCTGACACCATTCTATATTATATTTAAGCTAAAACTCCAATATCGATTAATATTAGAGCAATTTTAAATACTTCTGTCAAACAGACCTTGATGTCCTGATATTTAATAAAATAGACACAATAATAAAACGATTTAACTCACAATCAGAATACTTGCCATTAAAATAGTCAAGCTATTTAAAAGTTATATAATAATACATTAAGTCTACGTGCAAAAGCTCTATTGATTGTAATTGCAGACAATCGACAATCGGCTAGATAAATTTAATTAAGAAATATATACGAATATCGAAAAGCCAACTTCTATATACTTACGTATAAATATTTACAACGCGCTCGAGCGCCACCAACATTAAAACAATAAAATCAGCTAGAACATTGTGCATGGGATAATGAGAATAAATACGTCGGCTGTATCAAAAGGCAATTTTTTGTAAGCAAATCGCCGCGAAACCTATTATGTGTTTCTATAAGACCCTTTTATGTTCACAATGCCGGTATTAAGTGTCTAACAATGCAGCAACTGCAGATTACGAAAGTTATTTAAACTTTTGAGCGTGCTTAAAAGTTCAAAGGCACCGAACGATTTTGGCAAAGATTTGAATATCCGATCTGATTTAAGTTGAGCACAAAAGTCGTCTATGTTTGCCGAATAAATTGAAACTCCGAAGCTTTCTTCCTCCAATTATGTCGGTCCGATCGAATATTCATTGGATCCGTATTGACGTTCCGGACTCTCGGAAACTAGTTTTCCTTGATTCCCTCGCAATAGCGAGCACGCGGGCTACTATAAATGAATTGTTAAACGTTTCTTAATTTTCAATAGCTTTCTAGCTTCTGTGCTATTGTTTTAAAATGCATTGCAGTAAACCGTTGAGAAATGTAAAAGTAAATCTTACGTCAATATTTCGAAAATTTCTTAGATGTTCCTTTGCACTTATTACATAAGAATTGCGAGAATATTTATACAAACGATATTTTTTCAATTGAATTTAATTGATTAGATTAGATTAAACAGAATGGTCTAGGCATTTTACTTATTACATGTTACAGACTGTATGCCATGTGAACACTAGCGAATGTCAGCAAGTGTAAAATGTGGACATTTATACCGGACTTGACCATTTACTACCAAGTATTTATTTTACGAAATTATTCGAAGGACCCAATAGAATTCATTCTGTGCATGTTTGTAGGAAAATGTTACATATAAACTAAAGACAAGTATTTAAGACGCGAAAAAAATGGAGCAAAGACGAGTTATATAGCCGTTCTCCAGAGATTATTGTTAGCTAAAGATAACTTTATATAATAAAACTTCAAGGGCAGGGACAGAGGAACCCAATGCTATATAATCCGCTGAGGGATTGAAGCAGTTCAATTCTAGTAAAGTTTATTATGTTAGGACTACTACAACAGTAAAAAATTTTATTCTTGTTGATCGTAAGGTCAATTACAATTACAGTTCAATGTAATAGCGCTTTAACCTCGCAAAACGGTAGCAATATTTCTTTAAATCATCTTGTTGTACACATATAGCTATAGGTAAATATTTGCAGATTAGCTTTAGGCTATTACACATTCATAAGAAATAAACTCATACATTCCGGTTAGCATACGTGTACATAATAGCAAGCAAAGCGATAAAAAGTATGCAAAAAATGACTAAATAACCATAAATCTGTCACTAATTAGCAAATAATGTTCACCTTTCGAAGCGGCCAGCAATTTGTTTGAATAATTTCAGTGCTTTTCCCCGACACTCTAAAACCTTTTTCCCAAAAACTCGACACAGAAATCCTCCGCAATATATCGTCGGTAAACTAACGTTTTGACATTCTGGGAATGTCACCTAAATCCTGTAAATTATTACAATTTTTAATTCCGGCCGGACCGTTCAAATGCAGGTCAGCACATCATTTTCACGGAAGTTGGTTAAGCGTATGGATGTATATGTAACTGGGCATTATATTACTCACCTCTCAAGTCCATTCGTCTCTTGACTAGTTCCGCAACAGTTGGACAGTTCCGCGTATATAGGTCAGGTATTGTTCGAATACCGTCATTAACAACTGTGAAAAACCGATAGTAATGCAATTGTATCTGGCAATTCGAGTTCTGCGAGTGCTATTTGTTGCTGTTTAGAGTTCTCTTTGTTTCGTCTAGAATACAGAATACCGGACGTAGGTTGCTCCTAGAAGTGCATACTCAATAACTTTGATAATTGAATTATTATATGTTTTGACATATGTATTATGGCAGTTGCTCTCATATTTCGGGAAAGCATTCATCTGTAATTGATAAAGTATACGGTGCACTTTACTACGAACAAAAAATAAACAAATAGTTTCAAACTTGAACTGATATATACAGAAGAGAAATATCAGTAATAAATGTATGATTTAAACGTCTATGGTGCTAGCCTAAAAGGTAATTCCGCATGCTTTATACATAAATTATGTTCATGATCTTGCGCAGTTTTCGCGGTAAGTACGCATATACATATGTTTCTAAATGTCCAAGTACTACACACACAATACGATCAAACTTAGTCTATGTAAACTTAAGTTCTGCAATCGGAGTATCACCACAGAACCAGATCACGTCAATTTTCCAGATTTCCTGTGCTTCTTCAATTGCGTTAGTATAAAATTCGGTATAAAAAAGGTTCCGAAGAAAATTTAAACATTTTGGTTCCTGTATTTACCAAATGTCCCATATGTTAAGTATAGAATTAAGAAGATGTTACAAATTAATTTTCTTCAATAGTGTGGATGGCGTATTTTGAATTAAGGCGAACCAAATACTCTTTATTCCTAAATCTGTATCCTTTTGTTAGCCCAATATACAAGATGTTTCAGAAATAAACGGAAGTACTTCGATGGTATATTCAGATGATCATAATAAATAAATAATTCTTGACTATTACGGAAATAAATAATAATTTTATCCAACTTCGATACATTTCCTTGCTGGTGTTTAATTGATCGGTGATTACTTCTTAGGGTAACTGCAGTAATCCAGTAGTGCCTTTTTCGTCTTCACTTCGGTTGCATAAACTGAAGCTTTTATCCGCTTCCCACAAACAATAATAAGGGTAAAGTTCTGCGGCAGTAAAATGCTGCACGATTTGGCAGCTTGAAGCTACTGACAGCTGTCTCAACCAGCAGCAAATTGGTATCAACAGTGACAATTTGAACGTGCTCGTGTACTCCGGCCCTAAAGCGACCATCCAGTACTAATAGACCAAATAGTCGACTGTTCAACATACCACACCATACGTTGGTACTAACACGATTTTGAAACCTTCAGTCAACTGGGGCATGTGGATTTTCATCATCGATGGTAGTTCATTATGGTAATTATTGTCCCAATTACCGTCACCACTAATGTATTTGTATAGTCTTCAATTTTTTTATATCCAATTGCAAAATTGCAACCTTGCGGCATGATCGTCTTCGTGAAAACTTGAAACAGGTAAAACATACAAACAATGCAAGCCATTTTCTTGAAGAAACCTCGAAGTAGCTGTGTGTCTAGTGTTAAACTGGGTTGCAAGATGCGTCGTACTTATGTCGATATTCTCTTCTGCTATCTGAATATTTACTTCAAGTTCTACATGTAAGCCACGTCCTCTTTCACAAACAATCCTTGCACTTGGCAACATTCATGTTTCTCCAGCAGTTGCAAATACATTTGGAATTATTTGAGCTGGAAAGCGACGTCGATATTCATCAACTATCAACTACTGAGAAAAAGTCAAACTAAATTATCAGACGTTAACTAACACTACTATTTAAAGGCTACAATGAAATAAACTTAAACATGTTACCTTATTTTATTTATTTTGGCCTTCAGAGGACTTTACATGATATTTTATAAAGTCGTTATCGGTCCATGTTATTTAAAATTTGCTAAAAAAAATAATTCTGCGGTCAACTTTAGAAAAGGATTTTTGAAGACCTTCCAAGTAGTTTGGATAAATGGATAATGTAACCTTATAATATTCCTTATAAATATTGACAATATTTCCTAGGGTACTTACATTTATAACTCTAATTATATTCCTATGTATAAATAGGAAACTACATCTTCGAAGAATTCGTTAATGTTTAATTCTGATGATTCGTTTTGATACATATCTTTAGTTAAAGGGGTACTGAGTAAACTATGTACTACAAACTTCATTTCCAAAAGTATATGTTCCCATAAGTAATTAGAAAGCTGTAAGGTGAATTTTTTATTACTAGCAGTTTTTCTGTGTACATACGTCTATCCCTTTGTAGGTAAATTTAGAAGTAGGTTATTTTGAAGTTACTTGTTCCAAAAAACAGTTATTGAGCATTTGCTGGTGATAAAGATGCGAAATAGGTCATCAACATATATAATCTAAAGTCGAAGAAAGTAATTCTTTTGGTCTGTTTCGAATTTGCCCATAGTTGTTAACCATAAACAGGGAGGACGCTATTAGTGATTGCTGTTCCTCACTGTATAGATAGCAGACATTGTTGATCTGAAAAAAAATTGCTTCATACAAAGTCTTATCAAATGAATTAAAGTAATAACTTCTTCACTATTGGATACCCAATAAAAGTTTTTCCAAATATTCCATAGTTATGTCGACCGGAAAGCTGGGAAACAGTGTACTTTCATCAAACGAAAGCTTCCTGGTGAAGTTTTAATCTCGTTTCATTACCGCCACGATAAATGACGTTCAGCCACTTGCAGTCCGGCAACAACGGCCTCTTTCGATGCCACAACAGCTTGAATAGCCCCTGACTCTCCTCTCTCTGTCCCCACAATTTTATCTGATAATTGTAATCCAGTCAACTATAATTCTTCCAGCCCCTATTTCTCGCATTTCTTCTTATAAACAGGTATAACATAATTCTATTTTTACCTTAGTAAGTCGTCAAGCCAGATGGAGAATGTTTAGGCTTGCGATTGTGCGACTCATTCGACGCTAGATCGCGAACCCTTCTAGCATAATACAGACTGTAAATTTTTACCCGAGTTAATTCAAATGTAATTTTATTTCAAAATGTAAGGATCTCGTCAAAATGAAATGTGTATTGTAGTTGAACGTGGTTAATATTTAGCAAAAGCTATCTGCAACAAATAAGCGAAGAAACGACAAAACAATCGAGTATTGTTTCAGAGAAGACGTATTTCTGTGTATGGCATATTCTCTAAGTAATTTCAAATGTGGTGGTGTTTCAAAATTATTTGAAGTCCAAATTTGTATGTTCTTTTGAAAACACGCAAAGGTTTCTTATGTGAAATGCTAGCATAAAATTTTAATTAGTATCTTTTCTGTTACCTAATGATTCACCTTAGCTTTTCCAAGAGTACTTAGAAGATGCTTTCGAATCAATGACGAAACACTACAATGCACATTTAATAGTCTGCTAGAAAAACCAATCAACTAGGACCAACTGACATTGCACAACATTCATAGATATAGAAATATCATCTGTTATTGGCATTATAGTTTTTTATAGATTTTAAGTCAAGTTGATCAATATTGGTAAAATCTACCAGCAAAACACAGCATATGGTAGGCTACACTCAATCACTGTATACTATAGTCGAAATATTGTATTTTTTGTAGATAGTTTATCCTACAAAAGCCTTATAATACTCATAATCAGATTTGATTTTTGACTTTACTTCAGCATTATAAAATCAAAACGATTTAGCATATTAGAAATTGTGTCAACCGATATTTTTAAAACGTACATTGACGCCAGACAATGGCGATGGTTAAGTACAGTTAATCCTATTGAAACAAGTAGAGAATGCGTATTTCTAACAATAATTCATTGTAAGTGTAGGTCGGAAAGTGCAGATTTAAATAAAAGCGGAAGTTCTAAATCTACAATATTCGCCTGTGATACCGCAGCCCTATTGTACTAGACACTGTAATAATTGCATAAATCATCGAAAGACAAACGGTAATAACTTTTCTCGGTCATCGCCTGCATTAATACTTCAAAATAAATGAGAATTTGCTTTATATAGAAGTAATCTTTGTCGGTACGGAACCCTCTTACCACAATAAAAGTACGTGGCATCTGAATAGCATAGTTTGGTTTATGCATTTTGCGAAAGTGAATTGAATATGGAAATATTCGATAACTGCATAGAAATGGTCTCATTTAAGGCACGGTTCCATAGAATTTCAATATGAAGATGAATGTAATTTAACGAACTAATTGCGCATTGTAGTCTCCGCTCTATGGCACAGGTTTAAAATTGCATACGGAGAGTTATCGTTTCAAAGATTAAAATTTTAATAATGCAATTCCGGATATACGGTCTGCATGTATTAAAGTCTAAACCGAACCGGAGTTACGTTGTGCACGTAGTATTTTTAACTGGATTTTTCTCGTACGCTCTCATCTGACGATTATACAGGTCAGGTAAAACCAAGGTATAAATCAAAATGTCTATTACAAGCAAATTTGTTTTCACAAACAACAAAATATATAAAAACGTAGGCTTCCACGGCCAGAGCCAGTTGAAACTAAACGTGTTCCGGGTTTGAACCGTGTCATGTCGTTTTGATTAAAATAAAAACTCGACGTTTCGCCCACAATCATATGGAGCTTCTTCAGGAGAGTTGGTAGGCAACAGTTAGCACGGTAACTCAACGTGTAAACCACGCCAGAGGCGAAACTAACTAAGCGGGAAGCAGTTGATCACGGTAACTCAGCATGTGAACCATGCCAGAAGCCGAAACGACATGACACGTTTCAAACCCGGAACACGTTTAGTTTCAAACAAAAGATATCTTTCCATACAATACACATGCGCCCAGCATCATTAATTTCTTTTTAAAGAGACTTTGCTAAAAAAATGCTTTTAAATAACGGTGCCTTATATAACAAGCTTAACATACTGGACTTACAGACAAACAACTATATTCTGTTCTCTATTTGTTGATTCTTTATTTAATTTTTAAGATCTTCATTTGTAGTATTTGATCTTTATTTAGAATTTAAACAATTTTCACAATCTTAATATAATTAGCACGGTCATAGATGGAAGCCGAAAGCTGTACTTAACTTCATATGCTTAATATCAAAATACCTATATGTAATTGAAAATATGTTGAAAAATACGAGGCTATATTAATATACAATTTCATTTTCAAATAGTTTCTGCGCAAGTTGACTCAGATATTTTAATTGCACGAGAAAATCCTTGCATTTGAACAGGACCATAAAACTTGTGTAGAAAAAAATGAATTGGTTAAAACCCACTTCAGTTAACTGTATTGTATTAAGTTGCAGGAAGGAGTTAACACACGGCAACATATCTCGAATATCTAGGGGTAGTGTTCATAACAGATGTTGAAACGGATATGAAAATGGCGAATAAAATGAGGAAAACGAATCACATTTAATATCCATTAACTAAAACGGTATTCGACAAAAATAACTAAACCAAGAAATGAAAATAATATGTATAATTTAATAACTGTACCAACACTACTATATGCCAGTGAAACAGGAGCAACCAGCAAAAGGATGGAAAATAGGATAAATGTGGCGGGGACGAAACAACCTAAGAAAATGATGAAGAAATCGAAGCTCATAGACAAGAACCAAAACAAGAGCCGATTAGATCAAAGACAATAAAAAGATATTTAGGCTGATATAAATATCTGAAGAAGAGTAATGTACAATGCTTCAGAAGAAAAGCAATGTATATAAGAAGAGAAAGTAGGGAAGATCCAAGAAAGCATAGATCAAGTGGAACACGCATGATAAAAAAAAGCAATTGAACAATCTGGCAAGAGACTGGAAGTCATGAAAGGAATGGGTAACGAATGAATAAAAATGGCAACATACGACTTGGGCACGCGAAAGAGCCTGACAAGAAGAAAAAGAAACGAAATTTTTGTTAATGTTCGTAGATATTTAATTTCTCCTAAGTTTTTATCTTTATGCACAAATAGAAGGAATTTCCCAAGAAACACTTTATTACATATATTTCTTTGATCTGACAAACTCTTTAAAACAATCCGAATACGCCTTTATTCTTGTTCAATAACTACTCCAGAAGAGCAAATTGCAATATTATATCTCAAAGGTTCGTGAAGTTATTTTGATCAAGGCACTCACAATTAATGTACTTTTTTTAACAATCTAGTTATTTCAAAGAAGAATTTTGTCATATCTGTATAAATGCATTTAAATAAAATTTATTCCACTATAAATTATATTTATACGTCAGGCAACGCTACACTAAAAATAAGCCATATCTAAAATTGCAAATAATACTGCTAAACTGTGCGCACCATATGCGCATTACTATTAACAATGTTTTAAAATTACAGGATTTATATTTAACAGCCAAATAATCGTAAAACTGCCCGTGCATCGCTTGCAGTAAATTACAAGTATCGTATTATCGAATATTCATAGGTAATTAAAACAAACCTACATTTGCTGGAACCACTTCCAAAATCTCTATATAAAATCCAAAATGTACTTCGTATATTCAACCGCACTATTGAACAACTCAAAACTTACAAAAATAAATAGGCACTATAAAAAAAGAAACATAAAGAGAAGGAACACATTTCCGCTGCATTGAATGTTTCACAATGTATTTATCGCAGCCTTCGGCCATCGCTTTAACTAAACGCATGCTTTTAAACCAATTTACTTCTTTCTCAATTTTTCGAAGGAGTATAAAAGGAAAAGAAAAAAACGCCGTGTACCCTTCGATAAGGGGTGTGCAATAGAACGTAAAATTAAAGATTGTAAGAGTAACCTATATATAATCCCCTTTTTTAAACTTTCCGAGCGCATTATGAAGGTAACTGCTTCCAAGCGAAATATCCAATCGTCCAGATGAAGCCGCTTATAGCTTTCCCATAGAATACATTCGCGAGCATCTTGACGTTCAACTGCATTTCAGACATTGACGAGGCATAAAAACATTGGATAGACTCTGATCGGGTATTAATATAAGAAAGCTTTTCACTTTGATGTTATTTTAACGAATAATAGTATTGTAATAGCATTATCCATATGATAAGGTAGTTAAAATAAGTATCAGAGCAAAAATACAAAATCTGTTAAGAAATAAAAACGTAGGTAATATAAGAATGTTTCAATTTGGGAAAATCAGCGTTTCGTAAATGAAAAATAAAGTGGTATTTGTAGAAGATGGAACAGCAATAAATTTAATCGAAGTATCTAAACTGCTTCCTATTTTTAGATACACCTATGCAGTTCTATAGTATGTTTATAAATAAACAGACACGATACTAATTTTGTTTAGTTTCTCACCACATTTCCGAACTAAAATTAATTTTACGAGGTAACAAGTCAACTATTTGTCAAGTATGTGAAAAGGGGAAAATAAAAGATGTTTTCATTCCTTCGAAGGGAAGATAATATGGTCGTAAATGCAATGAATACAAATAAATAATGTGAGCTTCGTTTACAGTTGTTAAAGCTGTGGTTCTGAAATATGTTAGTAAAGGTAACGAAAGTATTTGCATAATCCAGCCTTTTATTTATTTAGTTTCAAATATTACGTCCCGAGATTAAACGGAAAGAAAACTACAACCCAGATTATTTACAAAATGGCAACAATTTTGTTTGTAATTTATGGTCAGTACAGTACAGTGCATCACAATTGCTACTCCGCAATATTACGAGACGCAAATGAAAATTACCTTACAGACGTTCTGCAAGTTTCAAGTTCTAATAATAATAATAATAGTAACAATAAAAGTAATAATGAAGGTAGACTATCACCTAACCACCACGCGCCTGTACATGGTGGTTAGGTGGTAGTCTAACTTTATTATTACGTTCATCAATTCTCTGGCTAATTAAGCTGTTAATCTATCCTTGCGGTCTTCACAGGTATGACCAGGATAAACGTATCATCAGCATAGTTGATTACGATTATGGAAGTTCAAATTTAAATGTAAATAATATAACTCCATCCGCAAAGCGCATCATATCAAAATTTTCTTAAGTAGATGTGTCAAAAATTTTCTCTGATAGCCAGGCTGCACTGACAACTCTAAAAGGTTGAAAGATTTCCTCCAGACTGATAGCTGACTGCTGAAATAATATCAATATCTTGGGTAGAAACAGCAAAATTACTCTTACCTGGACTCCAAGATACACGACTATCCCCAAGCTATAATTGGCATATCTTTTAATATTGCCAAAATGCATGTCACTCGCTGGGCCAAACAAAACGTATTTCGAATCTGGGGCAACTCCATAGGTCTATGTCATGCAAGGGCATTTATATTACCCAGCAAAAACAAAACCGAGAAGATCATGGAACTTGGCTGGAAGTCTGCCGGATTTAACCGCAAACTTTACCGGCCATTCTCAATTAAGGAACCACCTATATGTGTTTGGAAGAGAAAGAAACAGTTATGCATATCCTTTGCCACTGGTCCACAATCTGCAGAATTGATGAGATTTTCTCTGTTTGGTGAAATATTTGCAATACCTGAAAGTTTGAGGAAAACGTCGCTAAGCAAACTTTTAGAGTTCGCCAAAGGGTGAAATCTACTCAGCAAATTCTAAAATTACTTTACCGACCCAGTAAACCTTGTTGGTCAGTGTGCAGTAGTGTAAATATGTTTTAGACAGTAGTACATAAGGTGAATAAATGCTGGAATTAGGAAAATTAAGTGAAATAAATTCAAACGTTGTGCAAACATTTTTATATTCAACTTGGTTAGAAATATAAACAAATGATTAATATTTTGTATGGCCTCCCCTAGCTTTACATGCAGCAGAAATTCTATTCAGAACTGATTGATATGATTTTGTAATAAGTCCATACGGAATATTTGCCCATTCGTCTTGCAATACTTTCATATATTCTTAGACACTTTTTAGCCGATACTCCCACACTCTATTACATTTAAGTCAAAACTTCATACAACTTCAACAGCCACATCACATTCTCTCTTCGGTAAGTTCTTCAAATATTTTTTTAACAACTCGTGACGTCGTTAGCGTTTGTAACATAAAATTATATCCAATTAATCGCTGTCCAGAAGGTACAGCATGCTCTATGGGAATATCAGGATAACGTTCACCAGTTAATTTTTCCTTAATTATTATCAAACCTCCCGGCCCATTTGCCGAAATATAACCCTATACTAACACAGAGCCACCTCCGTGTGTTATAGTTGGCTGTAAACGTTCGAGGTTGTACGCTTCTCTCTTTATCTGACGAATATACTGCGCCTTTTACTACCGAAAACTTCGAACTCGGCACCACATTTCTGCAGTCGAATCTAGGTGTTCTCATGCAAATCGGAAAGTAGCGGTTTAAGAATGGCAACCCATCCCTTGCTTAATCAAATGCCTTCTTACAGAAACCAGTTATTGACACCCCCGTCGCTGTTCCGAGATCAATCGCTAGTTTTCTTGAAATCTTTCGACGATTTTTCAACGATTGTATTTCCAAATATCTTTTATGAATATTCTTAATTTTAGGAATTCGTCCATTCTTTTGTTTATCTTTAACTGTACCGGTTTAGTTAAATTTTTGAGTCAATTCCCTAGTCGCTATTTTCGAAAAGTTTGTTTTTCCACCTATTCGTCGTTGTCCCTGTCCTTTGTTATGTAACATTATTACTCTATGACGTTTTCGGATAGGTATTCTTCCCACTATACAGGTGTAAACATAACACAATTACGTATACTGAAAAAAGCCGGTACGACTTTTATGAACTTTTCTAAAATATAGGAGAATTAACGCAAAATGACCTCCTAACAACGGGCACTCTCAATAACGGACACGGGCAGCAAAAATTTCCTCAATTAGCATAATTCTTATGAAATTTGCCTCTTTATAGAGGGGACAATGAGCAAAAAAAAATAAAACTACGAGCTCTCAGGCTTAGTTCCATTCGTTTCGGCATTTTAACTCCTTACTTTTATTGTTTTTTCCAAGAATGTAAAACTGATGAAAGTGATAGTAATAATAAAGAAATAATACATACGGAAGTGATTGACTTAAAGATGCTTATAGAAAATTAAAAGATTTACACATTTTTTTTTATATTTTGGAAGATGTAATAGGAACAAAAAAAATAATCGATGTTATATTTCACTTCGAAAAAGTAATTTTAAAGAAAATGGCTTCTACCAAAAAAAAAAGAATTGATAAATTTTTCAAACCAATGTAATAATACCTACACATTATTCTGTTTTCTATAATAATAATACATAATTAGCTACTATACACATGTTTTATTATGTAGTTTGTAAATAAATTTAATTTTTGCAGTGATTTTTAGTTAAAACTATTTTCCTTAAGTTTTAATTGTTTGTGATAAAAAAAAAAACGAAATATTCATTTTTTTTTATCACATGCGTCTTATTGTGTTCTACTACGATATTAAAAGAATATGATTTTTAAATATAGACTTCCCACTTCCCCATAACGGATAGTTTCAAATTCCCCGCAGTTGCCCGTTGTTGAGAGGTTTTACTGTAGCGCCAAAAATAACAATTAGAAGAAACAACCTTCAACCGTTTAATATTTCAAGGTAGAAGTTGCACATGCACACAGCTATTCGCTCAGCAATCGCGTACTAAACAAATTATGTAAGGAGAAATCTTGCAATATTTCCTTCCCTCAACAGGCCAAAAAAAGGGTTTCTTTACCTGGCGAGGATTATGCTATTATGTTTAAATTTAATTACTGTTTAGGGAAATACTTAGTGCTCATTTTACTAGAAATTTGAAGGCTTGATAAGTGGATTACTATTAATATTCACACTCTATATGGATGAACTAAGTCACCCACCTGGCTTTACTATTAGAATTGTAATCGTAGGTAACCTATAAATTAGATAACGAAGCTAGAAACCTTTACTTAAAACTTGGGTTTCTTAAGCTGGATGTTAAACACGCAATCTCATGTAACTTGTAAGGGGTAATTCTTTCCTTTTGTTTTTATTTCTACATATTTACATCGAAACGTACAGAAAATGAGCTCCAAGTAGCAAACGCTATTTAATAAAGAACGTTAAAAGAACATCAGGTCGATAGAGGTATAAATTCATTAAAGCACCCTTGGCAATTACCATATCCAGAATAAAACAATTTCATTTTAATTACTACTTGAGCAGTGGTCGTTTATGGAAATACCAATAATAACGATCAGCGTAAAAACAGATCTTAAACTTTAATACGTTAAATGCATATAACAAAACCATACAGTGTTAATTATACATTTCGCTAGGTGTTATCTGGTTTATAGAACGCGTAAACACCTTGTTTCAGTTATGGCTAAATGGTTATATGTATGGGAAATTAAGGATCGTGAACCAATATAGATAAAATCTCGAAAACAATGTACAAGCGAAATAAAAGCACCAAGTTCATTATAATTAGAGTCAACATCGTTCTTCGCCAAGGCTGTTTCAAACGTGCTCAAAATCGATTCACCGCTCTCGTTCGACGAAAGAAATTGTGAACAAGAGTACAGTAGAAATCTGCAATAAAAATTTATATTTCCCACAAAATATACACGTCGTAATTTGTTTCTTCGTTTTATTTGAATGTTAACAACCTATTTTCTGAATTCTCTAAGGAGGAAATTTAAATAATTAAGCAGATGCAATCTAAAAGGCGTTATGTATATGTGGTAAAGAGCTATCTTATACACGATCAGATTTACTGGTATAATCATATCAAGTAAGATTATAGTGATCATTTTAAAAAATAAATTGAAAAATCGGGCGTGAATAAGTAATTATTACTTGCAAGTAGCCTTCAGAATAACTCGCTGTTCCAAGATACATAATCAAAACATGCATTTGTAACACATGTACTAAACGTACAGATTGCATACTTCTGTATTATTTGGATTCTTCTAGAGTTTGAATTATACTTGTACGTTTTGACGCTTCTGTATTTGAGCAGTAATTGATCGGAACGTACACTACCAAATTTCCTGGTCTTACGCGATTCCTAATAACGTAAAAACAAAGGGAAATTATAACATAATTTAAAACATCAAGTCTTAAATAACATAAAAATGGAAGCGAAAATAATGCTTTGTCAAATGAACCATTCAATGTACCCGAAAAAGCTTTCGCGTTGAAAGTAGTAGGCAACACGAACCTATTCCTATGAAACGAATACGCACGAGTCTGTCTAGTCTCTGCTAATTTCGTGAAGCGTACGGAAAGTGGCGAACTTTAGCGATAACTTTAAATTGAAACAGAAATTATTCTATTTCTTTACTGTAATTTTCGAAAATTTCACACCCTTCAATTTTCACTATTTAATGTGAGAAACTGTAATTTTTTGAATTATGAAAATGTGGAGATACACTTGCTTAAAAAAAAATTTGTTTATGCGAACATGTAGAAACTTATACATATTTATATAACAATATTATATAAATATATAAATAAAACTCGTTTCAGAAGATCTATCTATTATATTATCTATTATAATACGCAAATAAGGAACTGCTTTGCAATAATGATGGCAAAGATCGTGGAATGGTGCCACACAAAAGATTTAATTCCACAAATTGCCGAGGTATAAGTATGTTCCAAATTTAATAAATATTTCTTGTAATGAGAAGTACGCCCATATCTTTTGTGTCTGCTTTACAATGGCTGTACAAATGTCGGTTTTATATTTTGAAAAGAAAATAAATGGAAAAATACAAAGAAACAAATCAGACACATTATAGTAACAAACAGTACTGAGCTTGAAAAACTAAAGAAATTTTATAAGCGATTGATGGAAGAAAACAACAAACAATAGAAAATAAAGAACGAGTAACCAACGGCCATTTTTGCTCACAGCACTAATAATATATAATAATCAAGACAAACAAATTCATGTTCTGTTGGTATCTCTAAGACTTTTAGGATTCACCAGACTCATTAAACCATATTTGATTTTGTGTCGGTAATAAACGCAACACCACCAGATTCGGAACGATACGTGCAGGAAAAGAAAAGCCTGCAACCGTTGTTTCTTCAAAGAAAGTAAAGTAGCACGAACTAGACAAACTATACCTTCGCTGAATTCTCATACCTTAGAAAGGTTTTTGTATAAGTTTAGTCACGGTTCATAGCGATCCGCATGTTTTAATTGCAAGCTTTCTTCGAATATGTGGCTACTTCCACTCAATTTGTAAATTGCTCTGTTGTTTGTGAAATATTATTTCTTCTACCTGCTTTAGTTTAACTTCTTGTTCACTCACGTAGCCGCTCGTAGTAATGGCTATTCGGTTCGTTATTGTAACATTTAGCACAGAATTCATAATCCATTTCCGGGGAATTATTTTACACGAATTCTGAAAATAGACATAAATGCTCAACCAATAGAATTGCACATAGCGTCATGGTACTGAAAACAACGCTTCTGGGGGGTAGTTTTTGAGTGGGGAACAGAGGTTAGCTAAAACATTTCAAAATAATAAAAGGATAGTCTTGTTAGCAAACTCTTCCAAGTATTTTAAGTTTTAGTGTACGCCTAAGTGTAAATTTTCAACCAAGTCTTTTACTTAAGAAAGCACCTCGCTGGTCCTCCGACACCAATTGAATAAAATTAGTGTTGAAGCAGTTAGTTCTACACTCCATCAAGTAAGGTTTCTCCAGCACATCAAACCAACAACCGTGTTCGGAAATATTCAAAATCAAACTGACCAGAGGTATTGGACTCCATAAATATTTTTGATTAGAAAATCTTTACTCTTTAAAATGCACGAAAGTAAGATGTGATAACATCATCAATATGTTAAAACGCGAAAGCTGCGAATTGCGTTATTAAATCGTGTAATACTTTCCGTTCCAAGCAGAATTACAACTTTGTATAAAATTACGCCAGCACCACAAAATACGAAAAGCTTTACACGTGGAACGTTTTTGGATTTTCAATCAGAGCTTCATGATTGTTTCATCCGAATATGCACAGTACGATAGTAGGTGTTTATTTATATTTCGATTTGCATTCAAAAAACGTCGTTGTAAAGAATTTACATTTTTATTGCGACTTTAATGAAAACAGTACAACACACAGACGAGTGTCCATTACGGTATAATTCGAATCGGTTAGAATAACGGCCGAATTATGCCGCACCATGAATGTTTTATTAGGCATTACTTCTCTATTTACGATTTTTTTCCTCTGTTTCGCGGTAGTTCCCCTGTTGTGCGTTCGCCTGATCTCAACTGCTTTATATCTCATAATTTATAACGCCCGCTGTTTTTGATGCAAAATTTTCTATGAAACTGAAAAGGGAATTCAAATTACGCGTAAAACTATTTCAATTTCTGCTGAAAAAGCTAATTTTGTTTAATGTTCCGATTTAAAGAAAAAGCTTAAAAATTGTGTGTATGTTTATAATCCTCGATAAAATTTTCTTGCTTCTCATTATAAATGTTCTATGTCCTTGTCGAACAGTCCTTAGATGCAATATCCTTTCTAACTCCTCTTTGAATGTTCTTCGGTCCGATTTTCTTTTAATATATTTTTAAATGATTTTTAAGTACTTTTGTGATGAACAAATTTTCTTGGTGAGTCCGAAACACTCCCGAGTTAACCGGTCTTCACCCTTTACGGCTAGGGGGTGACAGTAACAAGGCCATGGAACACTTTACACACACAACTTACACACTAAAAGGCTCCTGAGATTATGACATGAGCTTGAAAAAGCTTATACACCCCGTTGGGCCGTCACCACACTTAAAAGAAAAAACATTTTGTGTAGGATTTTTATTTTGTTTAATACTTTCTGTAAACCGTATATATACTTTTGAACCGCATCGAAATTGTTTTGTTGGCACACGCCAAAAGGCAAGAAGAGTAAACGTCATAGCGAAATCGACTATATAAGTCACTCAAATTTCCGTTTTAGTCAGACTCCTCTGTTACTTATACGGACGCCTCTTGTTGAACGAGGTCTCAGGGAGATAGTTCTCGTCGTCGGATTACTCAGACTAGAGGTATATTACGCCCGATCTGCCTTTGCAGGCTGGCGTGGAATACTCCTCACCGCTGTTCCGCTAACAGCCGAGCCGTCGCGCATATTCGAGCTCGCGTTTAATCATTAAGTCACTTTATACCTAATTAGAAATTATTAGAATTTCCCGTTTTATTTTAAGAATGTATTATTTCCGCTTATTTGTTTACTCCATTTTTTAACTTAGCGAATAAAGATTTTTTTCCTTTTCTTTATGTCAGAAAATTTGTTTATTTTCGCTCATCTGTTTTATCCAACGACCTCTTAGCAATTCGGATACCTTCGGTTAATGGACACAGCGCTCGACACCAAAATAAATCACTAATTTCACTAAGTCCATAGTATCGTAATTAATTTAATCACACGTTCTGCACCTATTTCACTAAGATTAGGTATTCTGAGAAAGCCAGATTACCCCGCTAGCGACATCTATGAGCAGGATGGGCAACTAGCTTGGAATACCTCTACTAACGTAGATTTCCCGCTAGCTTTTATTAATAAAATATTTTAAGAGTAAAATAAGTAAACGTTTAATGAGTAGTTTATTTTCATTCAAACTTCTGTCAAAAATACTTATTATATCTGCTTAGTTACCCGTTTCCCACAGGAACGCCAACCCAAGGACTTCCATATTTCAATAGTTGGTCTGTTGATGTCCGTATTGGTTGTTACAAGCGACCTTATGAACTTTGATGACTAGATTTCAATGTAGATGATGTTTCGAAGGTTTTTGCGTGTTTTCCTCCAAAAAATTGTCATTAAATGGTACACCTACTGCAATATACACTGTAGTAGGTGGGCTATAGGGTTACAAGCACACTTCAAAGTCAGTCGTCTAGTACAATCGGTTAACAAGAAAATCAAAACACGCGAGGTTGGATATTGCATCACTGGACTTGATACCTCTTGCTCCTCAAATCAAAGCTCTCCCCCATTTCCATGGCGACCACCCCGAAATTAGGGCTCCCTGCTCTTATAAAGATCGCGTAAAGACGTCAAAGTGATCTCGTACCGCTGTAGCCTAACTACTCACGGTCCATCAGTAGGTTTTGGTGTATTTGCAAGTCCTGTTGTGAAAATAACTACATTACTAGAAGCACAGAGAAGAATTCGAAGCGCGTGTTCAATAAGTCAGGCAGTTTTAGGAGCGTAACAAACTAGATAACCAACACTTCCATGAAGAATTTTTGTATTTAGACAACGAACGTTTGGATAACAAACACCAAAAATCTGTTACTAAAGATTTTTAGAAAAAGTAAGCAACGGTCTCCCAAACCAGGTTAAAGTTAGTAGAGGTGAAGCTCTATGCAGCTACAATGCTAAGCATCACTTCTGAAAAATTCTGCGGATGAGAGAAATTGAATTTTGGATTAGTTCCTTAGTTTTAGTTATTAGAGCCCCATAAACAAGAAAAAAGCAGGAATTAATTAGCATCAACTAGCAAAATTATCTAATTTTGTGTTCCAATAATCGGTTAACAAATATGTTCAGCTAATGAAGTATTTTCTATGTTAGATGAGTTTGCAACTATTAAACCAGATTTGGTTGTCAACAGGTATACATTTAGTCTATAGTCAAGAATAAACGATCAAATGCTTTCGTTGTTAACCTTCCATTTCTATTATTCCAAAGAAAACACTCGAATAACATTAATTCCATCTCGGAGGAACAATCGAATTTAAATACTTTGGTAAATAGTAAATTTAAGACGCAAAGGCTAAGCATGTCTAACTGGGGAATAGTAATAGGAATATTTTCATCGCCCTCCACATAAACTTCTCATTAAACTGTAAGTTATAAGCAATCTTCAACAATCGTAAATTATAGGTATTTCACTTCATATCATTTTTATAGTTACCGAAATCCAGTGCAGGCAAACATAACTTATTGTGAATCAGATTGTTGGTATGGCTGTACTGAAAACCGAATAATGGAATGTGGCTTTTTAGTGCAATTCGTACGCACAGATCGCGCAGCGTGCCTACACAAGGAAGAAGAATTTCGAATTCCCCACACAATACTCGATTATGCATGAAACAATCGTTTGCATCGTTAACTAGCCGTCCTCCGTATGGGCTTCCCGAGCACACGCTTATTAGTAACTAAGTCCCGCGTACACACGACGCTCTTTGTTAGTGAGCAAATTTAAGACTTCTTTGTACTACTTACAGAGTTTATTTAGTCGTCCCCGTGCTCTTTTAAGTTCTAAAACATTACGTGAACATTTAGAAAATGCACGTGAGAACTTTGCGAACGAAATGGTGAAAAAACGCATAAGAGCAACATAAACTGA
This sequence comes from Oryctes borbonicus, assembly GCA_902654985.2. Taxonomy (NCBI): domain Eukaryota; kingdom Metazoa; phylum Arthropoda; class Insecta; order Coleoptera; family Scarabaeidae; genus Oryctes; species Oryctes borbonicus. The sequence goes on from LR736863.1 coordinate 1,019,213, forward strand.
CCGACGAGTGCGGTATAAAAAGCAAAAGGAAGAACGAATATTCAACAATGAGCAGTGAAATTAGTAGACGTATCCACTGCAACGTTCATTGTGCCCACCGGAGTATATTCCGAATTTAATTTACTGCTGAGGACAAGCATCTAAATAGTTCTTCGCTTTTCTCAACGTCTAGATTTTATTAAAAAATATATATATAAAGTGAAACTAAATTATTTACGAGGGTAGTCTGAAAAGTGTACAGTCTAACCCAGACACGTTTTTGTCAACTTTAGTTTGATTTCCCAGCATAGTCCCCTTGTTAGTTTATCCCCCAGCGATGCCCCTAGCTTTTTAATCCGTCCAAATAGTAGTTAGCATCTTATTCTGCAAATAGCCGTTTATGAATGTGATGACCACCTCATTCGATGAAAATCTCTGTCTTCTAAGCGAAACCTGCAGCCTAGGAAACACAGAAAGGTTGTTGGGGGGCAGATCTAGTGAATACAATGGGTGGTCTATCAATTCAAACCCCAATTCCTGAATTTTTTCCATGGTGATTATCGAAATGTATGCTGTCTTAGTGAAACAAAACATTCTTTTTCTTCAAATGCGGCCATTTTACAACAATTTGTGTAATAATAACGTAAGCTTCCACGGCCAGAGTCAGCTAAAACTAAACGTGTTCCGGGTTTGGGCCGTGTCATGGTTAATTGAAAACAACGTTTCGCCCACAATCGGCCCATATAAATGTCGGCGAAATGTCGAGTTTTCTTCAAGAGAGGGAAAGGTGGTAGGCCACAGTTATCACGGTGCCGGTAACTGGTGGTTTACACATTGAGTTACCGTGCAAACTGTGGCCTACCGCCTTTTCCTCTCCTGAAAAGGCCCCATATTTTACACGTTTAGCTTTAACTTACAACGTCTATTTTCAGCTTGTCAAGCAATGACTATGCATACTATGTCCCCGTTATTGTTTTTCCTTTTCGAAGATAATCGATGAATACAACATCATGACTATCTCAAACAGTCGCCATCACTTGCCCAGCCGATGGAAAGGTCTTAGCCTTTTCAATGGAGTTAAGATTTCACAAAGTGGTGCAAAGTTCCCATAAACAGCGCCCACCTCGATTTTAGCTTGAACATAAATTATTTCTAATTGGTTCATCGCTCTGGCATGTAAGACACTAAAGATATTGGTCGTTAAAGAAAAGAATTTCACAGAAATCTTAAATTACCCCAAAAACTAAGCTGGACAATTAAAGAGAACGTTGAAGGAACTTCCAATCAATTGAGGAGAGATATCCAAAAATGCAGTAATATGCGGGCTGTTTCATTTAAAAAACCAGACTTGCATCGTCTGTAACAGAAAATGAACACACTGTAAACATTATTTTATGTTGTGCAGAATTTGTCTCCGAATATTTTTTATGTGAAAACCTTTTCTCTAGATTGCTCATGAAAGGAGTTACGCACTAGGCTAAAACGCTGTGCAGTGTACATGCCTTTATAAAAACTTATTGCCTAAGGTTGTATGAATTTTATTTAGAAAAAATAAATAATAACGGATAAAAAATACTAATTAGATGTATGCAGTCTGTTCTATACAGACGAGTTTAAACTACGCAGTCGCCACTTTGTCGCAGTGACCCGATTAGGTTTGTCACAACGAAATAAACAATTTTAATTTTATATTCTACAAACACATATAAAGTAATGGTCATTACCGAATGCATTATATATTTAACTAGAATCTATTATAACTACTGTGATGCAAGATTTTATAAATATTTTCATTTTTATGCTGTAAACAATTCTATTCTCACTATTTTAGTAAAACAGCATGTAAAGAAAACCCTTACCTTCTGTTTCATTACCTTCTACACCCCTTCAAATACTTCGAATAAATACAGTTATTTTCATGATGTATGTTAGTAATAAAAATGAAGAAAGCCAAATTAGATTAATGTCGCAACCCAAACCAACTTCAAGAAACAATTCAAGTGTATGATTCTGATTCAATTAGAATAAAAAGAATTTTCAACCAGGTAAAGTATGCTTCCCCGATAACTGCCATTCAAGGAGTTCTATTCCCACGCCCCAACTAATGCTATAAATGCGGTATGTATCTGAAAACCAAACTTAGATAATATTTAAAATTTATGAAGCAGAGCAGCGTCCGGAATTAGCTCAAGTTTATATAATCGCGGCTGTTCCTGTTTAACTAAGAATATCTGCGCTTCGGTCACGAAGTACAAACTTTGTAACATTTAATGAATCTACATTTAAGTAAGTTAGGTTTCGTAACCATGTTCGCGGACTGCGGCACATACAATACTCGAAACGAACAGAAACAAAAAGTTTCGCTGATATATAGAGAGTAACACAATTATGGACTTGAATAATGGCGAAGCATTAACCAAATCATCAAACTACTACTAACTGAACTTTTAGGTAGGCAGGCAATTAGCTCAGCACCGTTAGTTTCCTTTTCTACTTCCGACTAAACAGTAATTGGCTTTTCTTCGGATGTACTTGACGACACAGGTATAGAAAAAAAAATGAATAAACACGGTCCCAACTTTCGAAAACATACAAAATTATCTTAATATATTTACAATGAAGAGCACATTACACATTTTGACTTATCACTAGTGGTATCTAAGCCTAAAAACTACTAAGTACACTTTTCTATTTTGCCTTTTAATTTCGTTCTCAAAGAATATTGCCCATCCCTTGCTTGTTTCCCTTACACAGCACTTACTTGGGCTTACACCTGAAGAATATGCAAACTGGGGCGAGAAATGGAATCCACTTCCATAAGTGTTTTTGGAACTATATCTCTAAACTCTATATAATTTTGCGGTTATAACGTGTTAAAAATAAAAGGTTTCAAGCGTTTCCTTCAAATCTTATTGATACTGATTATTCCATATTTTTTTACTCATCTGGTATAATTCAGAGCTATGACGTTCAGTCTCTTAAAATGTTAATAAGTTCTACAGTTTCACATGTGAGATATCCATGTACGCGTGTGTTTTTAGTAACTGATGTACTTAATTAGGAACATGTGTCCTTAGCTAATCACGAAACAATATATTGATCGTTACAGAGACGAACGTAAAGATATGAAAATAAGTACAGAATTACCAGTTTAAAAATAAAATAAACCACGAGAAAAACTCCCTTCAAAACAATTACATTAAACTTTCAGCTACGTTCCCAACGAATTTATTTTAGACATTCACTTGCCGACAATACGGATCTGTTGTCACACTCGCGTAATTAGTGAGTCCTTCCAGGAGAATCTGTCTGTGGGAATGTAAAAATAAATTTTATCACTTGTTCAACGGTAACAGGAAAAGACATGGTCTTTTGTAAAATATAATGAGCGTATACCAGCCGAAATAGAAGCTGATAGGGAGACGCATCCGTTCGAAAAGTCTAACGCCCGTTTAATATAAATGTAAATAAGGAGATGATTATTTCGGAAATAATATTTCCCGTTTTCCAGCTCGAACCTGGACATACTTCTGATTACCCCAAAAGGAACCATAAAAGTTTTGTAGCGCGTTTTCAGTAAAAGGCAAATTGTTATTGTACATCGGGGATACATTAAAAGAATGTAGTATTGTTTGGAATGTAGACGATACGCGAATTGCGTTGTTTTCAGTTATGCCAAATGGAAAACGTTTCGGACTCGTACATTTATCGATCTCACTTGAACAAGTAAGTGTAATTAAGAAAAGCCATTTGAAGTAAAGTATGGACCATCCAAGAATCAGCAAGTAACGTATTTATGTGAAGAAATATACGCAAAGGAATTAACAAAATTTATTTGGAAAACTTGCTTTCCTTTCTCAAATTATTACTTCACACTTGCTTATATTACCGTTTATTCATTAAAAAAACTATAGGAAAAAAATGAATAGATCTGGGACAATAATCAGCAACCCATCAAGTATATGCATGCATATGATAATGGCGTGCTCTTAATCTCCAGAAGTAGAGCAGGTTCAGCCCTAATCTTATTATCAAGTGGCACAGAAAAAAGCACGAGGGAAGGGGAACGAAGGTATGAAGATACAATTAAAGCAAGATCAAGTAGTAAAATTCGAAGTTGTCAAGGAATACATGGAGTATTAATAAACCATGCAGTTTTAAGACCTCAAGTGGTAACAGAGGCTATGGGCCCAAGAAGCATAACAACAACAGTAACAAATTATTTGCAATCAATTGTTCCTTAAATTTCTTTAAATGTGCGTTAATTAAATAATTTATACTATATTATATTTAGACAAAACTCAAATAATTTAAACATTCTTCAACCTCAATGCAAAAGACCTTGGCATGGCACAGATGGGTCGGGAATAGAAAGGATCAAGTCATATTTCAATAAATGATTCCTTCTTTAAACCAATGCGGCAAGAAAAAACGTCGAGAACGAGATACGAGGTGCGGTCATAAATATATTTACTGATACCCAAGCAGCGCTGAACCCCGTTAGAGCGTACACATATGAATCTGATATGATAGACGAATGTATACAAAGTTTCGATCAATTGGGACACAATAACTACGTTACTTTACGATGGTTAACAAATGAAAACGCAGATAAACTGGCCAAGGAAGTATGGAACGTGTCTTTCATTGGTCTCAATCCCTATTGTGGTCTACAAAACAGCCAGCTAAAACAAGTAATCAAAGAACAGAAGGATAATCATGCCAGCCTCGCCAAAGAGAGCAAAGAAAATGTTAGGTTACTGGCAGCATTTTTGAAAAGTCATGCAACTCTAAAATACCACTTGTGTAAACTAGAAAGAGCTGATTACCAAATTTATTATGTATGCCATGAAGATCTGGAGAAAGCAAAATACATTCCTTGTAAAGAAAAGATATCAGCACTTCAGTAGGCCATTTCTCGCACCTACTAAAGATACTAGAGTAATATTAAGGTTTATTAGAAGCCAACAACTGTTCTAACACACAAAAAGGCACCGTTATAACAGATCCATTTAGATCGCAGGAACTAATGTCATATGTGCTATATTTAATAATAATAATAATAGTCTAAACACAAGACACATTCCGCCACCAATTACAGTTTATACATTTTCATTTTGCAAGTCTTCGACTTTTAAATTACCAGAATATAAAAATTATTTGCTAGTACTATGTACATTCATTTATTTTTCTACGTACGTTTTTTTTTTGTTCTATACTACATAAGATATAGCTTACGTTTGTTTTTAATAGGAACTGCCGATAGAATTTATTTACTACAACAGCTATCAATTTCATGTGATGTATGTAGATGTCATCGGAAGTGTTCGTTCTTCGTAAATAAATAAAACCAATTAAGTACAGAAGTATCCAATGATAATGACGTTAGATAATCTCGCTAAGCACTAGAACGACTTTCGTGTATGTCTCTATTGCACCTTCTTAAAAATAAACAAATTCAAGTTAAATCGTGTACATTTCTTCTTCTATTTAGATTAGCCACAACTCTATAAATAAGAAAGTTTGACTGTAATATGGGCTGAACGACTGTTTGTTTCTAACTTTATTACTAGATAAAAAATCAAGCTTGATTTTGTACTATTGAGACCAATAGTTTCAATTCAAAACATTTATATTGAAGAATTGTTGCAAAATTTTAGGTGAGGTAAAAAATCAGAAGTTTGCTAGGTTATTCCTATAAATAAATGAGCTACGATTTAAAAGATCGCGGTTAAACCTAATATAATTTTAAAAGCAGTTTATTATAATTTAAATTGTAGCGCTAAATAGGTATTTAAGTTTGTGTTCAATAAATTTAGTTACCGACATGAAAACCACGCAACCGTCTTTTACATATACATAAGCGACTTCCTAGCCGATAAATATCTCGGAGCATTTAAATAAATTAATCGATATCAACCTTATCCATCGCTTTCGAATATTTGTCAATTAAAATAATCCAAACTACTTATATTACAAGGACTTCGCGTTTGTATTTCCAATACTTTTATTTGAAAGATCAGTATCAAATTTTTGAAAACAAATTTTCAGCATTCAGCTAGTAATAATTCTCATGCGACTAACTGTTGGTTTAAACGCCACGCCCTGACAAGAAACTTTTGAACAATTGTATAGTGCGCTTTGGCGATATTAGTAATCATAGTAATGCTTTAGAGTATGTTCATAGTGAAGATGTGATAGTCGATAAGAACCAAGGTAGTGGCAATGATAAAAGCAACGAAAAATACGTTAAAAAATGTACATTCTACATAGTGTTTATGAATCTTCGACAAAGGCGTTACTTTGACAGTTATCAAAATATTTTAATTACGGACTTTCTCTTTCGATTATGGGCTTTTTGATCCCATACTGAGGACCTTTTAGCTTATTAAGTTCTCGATATCCATTAAAACTAGAGCTAATGGACCAGATAAAATTCTATAAATGGACTTATATTTGCTCGCCATTGCTATCAACAGATGTCGCGCAATTCTAACATAAACACACAATAGTTGTCAGAATTATCCCCGTTTTCCATACTGCAGCGACTTATACAGCTCCTAGCTCCCCTCTCTATGCGTCTGGAATTTTATTAAGTCATTGTATCTCCAGTCAACAATAATTCAATCACAGGTTATAATATGGTATTGCCAAGAAAAAGAAGTTTAGTTGATTATAAGTTGAAATTGTAAGAATACAAAACATTGTTTATATGAAATGTATCATAGTTGGCCGCGATTAATATTTAACAAATGCTGTCGATAACAAAAGAGTAAATAGTCGCTAAGGCAACCAATTCTTTCCAATTCGAGTCGTCTTTGAGAGAAAACGAGGTATATTTTCAAAATAATTTCAAGTATTGTGGTGTTAAACTTTTATTTCAGGTTCGCGGGTAATTCAACGTAGAGAGATTTGTTCCATCAACTTATGTTTCGTAAACGCAATTATTTACCTTTTTAAACTGGCGAGAGGGTGTCTAATTAATTAATTTCTAATTTATTATGGCACGATAGCTGTAAGTTAAATGCGCCGTATTGACCAATTAGTTGAAAGACGTTATCTTTTGGCATAAAAGACTAAGAATAGGATACGTAATCATTTCCATTCGTTACACGAATAGGTGTACAAGCACGTTTAATTATGTATTTTCGCTAATAAGTCAGTGTTAGTGTGTTCACAGTTCATACTATCGATATGGTTGTTGTTAACTGTTTGCATAGAAAATAGTTGTAATTCTAAAAAGTTAAGTTGTTTCACTTCAATAGGAGGGAAGTTCAGGCCCTTTTAACACTGTATACTAAAAAAGTTATCCAGGATTAACTAAATCTGCTAAGTTATAAGCTACATTACAAGGTAAAAAGTATATCTGAAAAGAAGAGTGTTATACCATATACGATTAGTGACGATAGATGTCACCTAAGCATATCCCATATATTATCTCATAAATTAGCAGCAAATATATGGAAAGTATCACAATGTTCACAACGAAAGTAAATATGTGTAAAATTAGCGTATGTTTTATTTATGTATCTATCTATTTATTTTTTTTATTTATCTTATTTATGTATCGATTTCTACCAGAGAAAGTTTTAATTGCAGGAAGTGAGAATAAAATAATTTAACAACATGACTCTCCTGTTATAAACTAATATCCTGTTATATATTTCAAATCGTGGTTCAGAAATAATTGATCCCAAAAAATAGCTCTTTCCGATATAATTGTAAATCTTTCAGAGATAGAAATACCTACATCCCCGAAAGAAGATATACCATCTTGAAAAATAAAATAACCTACAGAAAGTTTATAGATTCATTAATTCTGAATATGAGATCACCGTCTTTTAAAGGTTAATTCTCTCTAGATTTATCTACTACTCAAATTCATGTATTTACTTACTCGTCTTTTATCAATTTCAATCAGTTTGAAGTAATTGGATCCATTATTAAATCTCCATAGTTTGGACTCAAATACTTTTTTGGAAACTACCAAATTCTACCTTCAATAAATGCTAAACTAAGATCATAAAGATCTTTATAATAATCAAGCAAGAACTCGGCTCATAAAACTTTTTCTCTGTTCGAAAAATGTACTGGACTATAATAAATTAATACGTCAATTTATATTTATATTTCAACGACAATATAGGCACCGTCGTTGAAATCTTAATGTCTAATTAAGTGCCAAAACCGCACAATTTAAATGAAATAATTGAAAGGTAGATTAATAAAGCAGACTAAATGTCACAAATATATTTAATTAAATGAAATTGATCTTACATAGCAACCTTACATTTGTAAGCTCTTACGATATTGTATAAATACAATTATTAATTTCGCACATAAGTACAATCAACATAAATTAAACTTTCAAAGTATAACAGAGTTCTGAAAATTAACTTTTATAACTACAATATTATCGTTTCATAAGTTTATCCTTCTAGACACTCACTGATCATTTATTTGTTTACTTATTCACACCTGCGTTCACAAAAATCCAACAATTATTGAGAGAATACCTCAAATCTAAAGCCAGCACGGTGAATACAACAAGCAAAGGGAAATCGTAAATAAGAGAATCCGGAATACGTGAAGGTATTTAAGAAAAAGTTCTATTAACACAATTTATTCACTAATTACTGAATCGAATTCCAGCTTGGAATGGTTCAAGTATTCTGTAGACGAAAAAGGAGTAGAGGATTTTTAACAGCCCGGATAAAAATGACAAAAATCTTGACGGCAGAAGTCACAAATTATTACATGCTGAATGAAAGTACACCTAAAGAACGGGATCGGCCAGCCTCTTCTGGAAACACGGAATATATTTAACATTTACGAACGAAAACCGGATATTCGGTAGTATTTATGTGCACCTAGAATCCGTTTGATACTTGTACGGGTTTTGTATAATAATACCGTACTAATCAGATTTCTTTTACACATATTTGGATATTTTCACAAGTAATACTTTATAGATACTTCATGCGGAGTTGTAAAGTGAAAAAATCAACATAGAAAACAATGTATAAAATGTAAAATATTATTCAGAATCGCGCTCTATTTATCTAACTAATCAAAGTAATCTCTACCTTATTGCTTTAACAGTACCTTATCTACCTTATATGATTGCTTAATAATGAAACTATTTCTTGAAATACCACTACCACAGCGGCGGTATTATACATTCGATACATGGTATCGAATGAAATCGCGCATATTCGAGAATATGTACTGATGAGGCCTCTAGATAAATACAATGTTTCGTGAATTCGTGAGTGATGGTCCCAGCGGTGGAGATTAATTAATTCTTTGAGAAAATATTCGAAGACATTCGGTCAAAGATAACGGGCGTACGCTTCTTTGCTTGTTTCTTTCTCCTCTAGATAAGGAATGCGTACCAGACAAGTTTATTTTGTGTTAATTTTAAGGTAGGTGTTTGCTCAAATTCACAGATAAAGAGGTTATTGATTGGGAACTACGTACACGAAGAAACATAAATAAACAAATTAAAATTCGTCGTATACTGTTATGATAAAATATGTAAAAGATAACATAAATAAAGCACGGGTCTACGGATATATATTTTGCTAACATTGAGACGAATTGTTTCGAAAAATACAATCTTCTTGGAAAGTTTCAACTGTAATTAGGGCTTTTCTGTGCAAATCCTAAAAGCTTGAGCGGAATTCTTAAACAGTAGCTAATTATTAATTAATGACCAAATAATGACAATATAAAAACCAAATACAATAGCCGTTTCTCAGAACTCCTTGTTTTTTACTTTCAAGTAAAGGAAGGTTTTAAACATGGTGGAGTGTTAAGTCCTACTTGTTTTGCTCTATCAATGAATTAATGCAGATGGAAAATCTTTGCATTTGGCATATTGTAGGCTACAATTGACTACATTGGCTAAGCGCACTTTTGTGAACCTTGTAATTTCCAATAGCAAAAGGAACTACAACAAAACATGAACTTGTGCAATAAGACTTTTAAAAACATGCTTCAAAAGGAAAAAGAAAATATTAACACAGATGAATGGTCGGCACATTCAAATACTTAGAAATATAAATAGAGAGAATCAACGAAGAAAAGACATAGAAACAGAAGCGACGATAAAGTAAGTTCTAAAGTTATATCAGCCCTTAGATAGGTTACCCCATATAAAATTACATATAAAGGTACGTTTGATAAGGAAAACCGGTAGGGTGCAGACTATAAGGATGAAGTAATTAAAGAAAAACAAGAAGATGCAGAGTACACAGTGAAATAATACGGGGACTTCAAGTAAAGCCTAAGGTAAACTAAACAGAAAAATACAAATTACGATGATTCGGACATTTAATACGGATGAACAACAACGGAATGGCAAAAAACATTTGTGAACATCCAGGAAACGAAGGAGAAGACCACGAAAAACATGAAACGGAACTGCTTATACGATATTACAAAAAAGGACAATTGTCTTGGAATGAATTAGAATGTCTGACTAACAGCAAGAAGCAGCGGACATGATTTATATACATACGTTAGGGCAGTAAATATTTTATACATCCTTACACAACGGAATTTTTGGTTTTTATTAAACCTGCACACAGCTCATCACTTTTGCATTCAGAATTATTGAAATTTCATCATAATATCGCATATTGTTTTGCAAGTTGCATTGCAATATATGATATATGATATAGTTAGAATAGAATTATTATAGCTCTACTTTACATAATGATCAGTATTGAAAAGCAAATAGTTGTAAATGATTTCCTTTTATTTATGGTGAATGTACCACCCAGCGATAGATATTTATTTACACAGAAGTGCTTAAAAAGTCGCCTACACTGTACCTTAAAGTATTTACCTTTCTGCTGTTACAGTTTTGGTTATTTTTTCACACCCTGCTAGTTTTGATGCAAACAGCTACACGCGTGTCCAAAAAGGTCATACAGAAATTAGCGTACGCTTGAATGTATTATAAGTTAAAGATTTGCGCAGCATTTGGATTTTCTATTAACATACAACACATGCTTAACAGTAGTCTATCTAGAACGTTATACATATCAACAGAGCAAGATGAGATTGATTAAATGTTTCTTTGTTTTTTGATTCCTTGGCCTAAATTGTGTTCGTTTGTATACCATGAATCGAATTCTTTCGGTTTATTATGAAAGATGTACCACGTGTTGCAATGTAAACAAAACAGAAACAAAATCTTCTTTTAAACAAGCTGCTTTTCTTTTTTAAATAACCTTATACTTCAATTTAATTGAACATTTACAGAATTTTTATTATCATAGTACTTTTACAGTTTGTTGTACTCACAGCGCCATATTAACGTATTTTTACTGCCTCAAGCAAAAATCTCGTTGAAAACAATAAATTTCATTCCAAATCTCGTTTTGTAGCTCAATATATCACTTGATATTAATTGCTTTAATGTTATCATGTTTTTGTAAGGTGTTCTTGTCCCTTTACTAAAATGAGATCTGGATTAAATTGATTCTCTAACAATAAAAGTTGATACTAAAAAAATGCAAAAAAAAATCGTCTAGTACTGTTTACTCTTGCTTCTTCAAATTTAGCACCAGCATCGGTTGCTGAAATACAAATGATGAAGAGTGCACGGTAGTACATTGAATTGGATATATATAGTTACACATACATATGTACATGTAAGACGTATACATTTCAATGAAGAGAAGCACGATCTATTAACACTACTGCTATTATTTTATTGATTCTGCTTGTGTATTCCATCTCACACTCTAGTCAACCATGATTAATTACATCCGATGGGTTACGGAATGTCTTATCTGATTCGGATACGTACGGTGCCCCCAACACGGCACCACTTGTTGATAATTTATCAAATGCAAATATCGAAACACAAAATAAGGGCATCTATATACGTACTGCGTAATATCTCAGCATAATACTTGTTGACATTTCTGGTATTTACATACGTTACGTGGATACCCATTTCCTAGAACTATTGATTTTAATATGATCTGACGTTATATTTCCATTATTTCCACTTCGTACAGAATCGATTACGGTTTCGATTAACTTTACTTACATATCTGGATGACATACAAATACCAGGAAAGCAACGTTAAATATTCTTACGTTATGGAAAATAATTACATACGCCAAGGAAAGTATAGGTCATAGCACCAACCTACCAGAGGTTTAAAATTAATAAAAGCTGTCAGCACATGAATACGCAGACTAAAAGCTCTTTACATTTCAACAAGCATAAATTTAATCATGTTACGTACTTGTCAGCATTTCAAATCTCTTCTCCCGGACTTTACACATATATTATTGATATCAGATACAAGAAAATTAAATTGGAAATACCGCCTGATTCGCATAACACTGGCAAAAATATATTTGTGGCTGAAGATATATATGTCTATTGTAGAAAGGTCCTGCGTTTGGTTGCCAGTGTTAATATTATCTGGTTACTATGATTACAGTAAATAAAACACTGAAATTTGATTCAAAACGTAGCTGCATACGAAATAAATTACATAAAAATATAATGTTAACAACTATATTCATTAGTAGAGATGCCAGGTGAAATTATTACATTTTGCAGCGACTAGACAGACTCGTAATTATTCGTCTCATAAGAAAGGGTTCGTGTTGCCTACTGGTTTCCCCGAGAGTCGACAAAACACGAGTCTGTCTAGTCGCTCCAAAAAAGTAATAATTTCACCTGCCTTTGTTATCTACATTCATTAGAGTTATAACTAAAGTCCGCCACTTTCCGTGCGCTTCACAGGCGTCGGTATGGGAGTAGTCGTTCGGGTGTGTGATTCGTAATCTATGCGCAAATTTATGCTTCGCATAATAAAGTATGCGATGGAGTGGGGACGCGATGTAAGTATAGAAGTAGAAGATTTTACTAGTAATATGTAAAAAGTTACCACACTGGTTCTTGAGAAAACGGACTACAAAACACACAGTTGCGGCAACATCTCTATCATAAACATTAAAACTTGATCTCTCCAAAGTTCAAATTTTTCCAATGTATTTAGTACCACCTCTGAAATTTTGTCGGCATTACATTGTTCTACTTGTCTGGATGCTAGCAAAATTGAAGATGGTGGTTGATGTGGTTCCATTTTATGTGCCATCACATTCTGTACAGAATTTTTTTTTAGAGTCAGTTGTTTCGTCCACACCTAATCATAGTTTTTAATTTTTCAGGTCGGCTTTAATTTTGTTTTCTAAATGTTTACACAAAGATGGTACAGACCTTCGAAACGTTGTCTGGCTCATTCGTTGCTTAACAAAGTAAACGGCAAATTACACACAATCATAGTTACACATAAATTATGTATAAACCGTACCCGCAGCATATTGGAGATATATCGCAAACTAAACATCTTACTTTTGCACCATCGTACAATAAATCCGGGAAATCTTTAATAAACTGATTCACTTTATCTGACAATGGTCGTTTCCTTGATCCAGCTATCAACGACATTTTATTACGTATAACGTATATGCAGCACTTCGCTATGCTCGTGTGCACTCCAACCAGGCGTCAAACACATACTGGATGCATTACTACTGTAATAAGATCGCTTGCGCATATATTACGAATGGCATACCAGAATAATCACTATCACACCGACGCCTGTGAACTGCATGGAAAGTTTCAAACTTTAGTTATAACACGATGAAGATAATAGTAATCTATTTGACTATCATTTCCTGTCATATTTATTTTTATATATCTTAATTTTCGTATCAAAATTCCTTGAAAACATTTAATAAACTTTGGTATATTGGGCTTTTGTATACTAAACGTCTTCTTTTTCCAAATTATATAACAATCTACTGAAAGTGCAGTGAGCAAAGCAAAAGAAGGTTGGTTACACGCAGAAATTAAGGAATATTGTTCAAGAAAGGATAATATTTAGGTACACCGTTTTTTTTTCTCCCTTCTAATTACCATTTTACGACATGGTATTTGTATGTACACTCGCTATGTAAAAATTTTAGCTTTAATCTCTAATCTCCTAACGATGCCACAGGCTAAACGTACATCAAGTACTAATAAAATTTATAAAACTATTACAGTAAATGTTTTTCTTTGATTGTATAAAAAATGTTTCACCAAGAGCAACCCATGGCTTCGTTTAATTCTTTGTATACCAACAATATTAGCTACATTAACGTAACGGTAAAAAGAAATGAAAGAGCAGCTGCTTTATATAGAAAAACGTTACAGCACAATGTGCATGTAATAAATAACCTAATAACATTAATGAATCAAATGTTCAAACGGGCCACCATCTACGCTCTTGACGGTACACCAATCTGTATTCGAACTTCTCATAATAGGGTAAATGATTCATATCCCAAATCATCTAAATCTAAAGTGGCTTGGAATCAACTCTTTATTTTAAATAGCCCCAAAAGAAGTAATCCACTTGATTGAGGTCCAGAGATCTAGTAAGCCATTTAATGGTACTCCTTCGTCCAATCAATTTTTAAGAGAATTTAAGATCTAAAAATTATCGTACTTCTAATACATAATAGGATAGAGCCCCGTCTTGCTTTGCTTAGCGACTGCTAACTGCCCTTCTTCCACTAAGGCAGGAATAATTTGCATATTTAAGAGTTCAAATAGGTTTCACATGTTGTTCATTTCCTGTGAACACCAGTCCGAACACTTAATTTCTGGGGGGTTGAATGTAGGCTCCATATACTCAATGTGAGTTTTTTTGAGGCCAATAGCGACACTTATGCCGATGAACCGTACCATTAAAAAAATGTGTCTTCATTAATTGCTTGATTGATCATAAAGAAAAAACATGGTTTATTGCAAAATTAAGATTACGCTGGAAAATCTTCATCATAACTTCACCAAATTCAAGTCTTCTACCGAAATCGTCATCGGAAAGTTCTTGCACGAAACGAGGTTTATATGAATATTTTTCCTTTGTGGATATATACAAAAATGTTTGTATGCATTTTCAGTACTTCTTCTAACGAAATTGCGAAATGTTATTGTCATCTGTTACTACCTCTTAGATAACTTACGGACTACTCCCTTTAACTAATACCTTGTTATCGTTTTGCAATCTTAGGAGGGCGTTATTGGTTGTTGATTCGGATGTGGTGATGATTAAATAAATCACCCATACAAACATTACTATCGTTCAGCAAAGGAAACCTCAGGTTATTGACAGGATTTTTGACATGCAATGTAATTCTAAAATATCACTTGTTTAAAGGAGGAAAAGGTGAAGATCAAATCTGCTCTCTGTGCTAAGAGGATCTGGAGACAGCAAAACACATTCTAAGGTTTATTAAATACTCCAACTATTCTAACATACAAGGACATTTTATTACAATAGACCAAAGAGATCTGTACTGTGGCACGACTATAATAATAACAGAAATAATAATAATAGCGCACACATACAGTTAAAAACAACAGATGGTTAACAATTCACGTAAGATTCACGAACACAAAGTTATCCAATATTTTAAGGTTTTACTGTTCTGGGTCGAACGAACTTAATACTAATTCGTGATATGCAAATAAAACAGAATATTTAGTGGCCCATAGTAATTCGAATAATTAAACTTTCAATATTACACATCTAACCTCGATGGAAACGTAATTAAAGGAAAACTTTCCTTACCACCCGACTTCCCAAATCATCGTAACCATCATTTGTTAATATATTCGAGACCCAACTGGGCATCGAAACTCGTTTCCAACACAGTGAATTGTGTGTACCTTCAACTTTGGCGCTAAAAACATAATAAAGGCTTGTTTATACAGTAACCTCGTGTCTGAACCCTAATAAGGCTTATTTAAATACACTTCCTCCATGTTTGACCGGTAAACAGAACCAGACCGCGGTTTTCATCACTAATTTCAAGTCCACACAACTCTGTGGAATTCTGTTAATTGCTTTTAGAGTTTGGATTGTTTAACTACAGTTTCATACTACGCTTGTACTGCTAGACTCTTCTACGTACTGCGGGAGAGGTTTTTAGTTAGCAATTTTAATTGTTTAATACGCGGGACAGTTCGGTCGTACTGAAATTCAGAAACGACCCCCCAAGACATTAAATTTAATTTGTCAAGCCGGAAGGAGAAAATGGTAGCAAGATTCTGGTGAAATTGTTTAAGTTTCGTACAAGTTACATTTGTTTTATCTATGCAAGGAAGGATTTCTCTCGGCAAGGCTTACGCGTGTGTTCAATACTTTATGGTATACGTAGATACATACATTGACACTCATTTTGACACAGTTCCACTGTGAAACAGTGAACTACATCGTAAATGAACGTTCTCAGGAGGAGTTAAGTTAATTTTGTAAAGTTTTACTTATATCTTCCAGGAGAAAACACTTTGTTAGAAATTCTAATGCCAAAATTTCAAACCGTTTAAATTTGTTAACAATTATTTCACTGTTTTCTTGCATATCTTATGTTAATGTAATGCCTCAGTTTGCATCACCAATACTTGATTTTTAAACTGTTAACATCCAAATAATTGAATAAAAACATAAATACAATCAATGGCTTTAAAGCTCTCCGGATTGAAACCGCATCGTAATTACAAGCGACAATTCCTTCTCAGTTGCAAGTAGCCGCCCAGAAGAAGGTCCATGCAACTAAGAGCAAAACATTGGCAGACTCTTGCTTTTTCAACCCGGAAACCTAAATACTTTAAAAGAACTACCGCGGAAGTCTACATTAACACATAATCTACAGTATTCTTTGACAGGATATGCTTGTGTTTTTTTATTTAATGATGATGTCACAATCCTAACAAACGAATTATGTACCTGTTGTAATGATAAATTAAGTTAAGCTCTCTCTCTTTTATAAAAGAGATCTAAAGTAACCTGATCTTAAAATTTTGCTCAGTCAAAAGCTTTTTCTAAGCGTGTACCTCGGTTGCTTTTGTCAATACCCAACATATATCTTTTAATTTAGATGAGATAACTAACAAAACATATTCAAAAATGCCTGCCGTTGCGCTGGTTAATTTTAAAATGCGAGAATAATCCATAATTTTGTATTGAAGATACTGGATGGAGTAGAATTATACAAAAAAAATTGTTTATAATAAGCAACTTATTTCTAACATAAAGATACAATCGTAACATGTAAGACAAGGGCGCACAAATGAACTAGGGAAATTTCCAGGGAAGAGCCACTATCACTGATTCACCGTAACTCACTGTAATAAAAATGTAGGCACCAGAAGAACTTAATAATAATCTTTTAGGAGAAGAAGCTGTTGGTTAAAGTGAGTGGCCCTACTTACAACTTCGAGGTGTTGAATTCATCTGGAGTGATGACTAATCAACATGACTTGGACTCAGAAATTAAATAAATCGGGCGTGGCGAAAATAAATAAATGTACAGGAATGATACAACAACTTCTTATTGAACTTGTTTGAATCAATATGACATTGGTTTGAAAAATATGCTAGTTGTTTGCTTGTATTCAAATATATATTTCAGTTCAAATAACTATAATTTGAATCACTCAACTAAATAACTCTTTCAATGTACAGCTCAAATAAAAATATCTGAGATATACTGATGATTTGGTAACTAAGAAACGCATATAAAGGTACCAATGAAGCTGAAGAACAATTGTAGAAATAGAAACAATCTTTGGAGAACCTGCAATGACCTAAGCTATTAGAACAGAAAGAAGAGACTAAAACATAAAAAAAAAATAATATTCTTAGAATACTTGCAAAATACTGGTGAATAGCCGTATCAATTTCTTCCACAGACGAAAACCTCGTATCTCGCAAATGTTTTTTAAGCCACAAAGCAACAGACACCTGAACACATAAGGCAAATATTTTTCGGTGTAGCTGTAACAGTTTTGTGTTCATATAGTTTAATAAATAACAAATACCAGCCCTGTACTTCTAAAGAACACAACATACATTACTTTTTCCGTAACCCGCTATTTCTTTGTTATTGTTGTTTCTTCGTCTCTATGGATCCATACACGATTCTTTTAATGGCTAAGTACGTCGAGAAATGAAATATACGTAAGCAAATAATACACAGTTGAACTTTTTCAACTTTCGTAACCGTTACTTTGATTTATGGAGTTAGTTAGTAGGCATTTGCATTTTTACAGATTCCACCAAAGAAGAAGTAGTGATAAGAAACAGAACAGGATTCAGATGATCTGAGAGAAGCACTATGAAAAATGGAAGCAAAATGTCAAATAGGTGGGAAACGAATTACAAACCAAGCCAGGGGCACTAACCTTGGTTTTGGTCCCATTTAATCGAATAATAAATTAACCACGTGAAATTTAAGTGGATTTACATGAGAAGTTGATCTGTTCAACTCTGACAAAAATAAAATATTTAATAGAAATTTCCCACAAAATGTAACCAAAAATAAAACGATTCGTCTTGGTGAGAACGACAAAAGCAGCAACACTTTCAGTAACTTTAATTCCACATTAATGAACTATAAGCAAAGGTAAGCTGCCACCTACCCCTTATCTGAGTGTGTCACAACTCTTATTTATCAACATCCCTAAACATAAAAGATTCTCTGTCACTGTCAACGCATATGTATCCAATCAGACACTACTGTTCGTCTGCATAATTTAAAAATGTTACCCAGGTAAGAGCTAGCTGTAAAAATAACTTCTGTAAGGAATATTGCTACACATAATTCTAGTTTATCACACTTGTGTTTCATTCAGCATCTGTTTTGGCTAATACGTTATAGATAATGCTAATAACTATAAAGCCAATATTGCCCATATATTTGCATATTAACATTTATTCGCATGCTGCATCGGTCTTTGTTGAGAAGAGCGAGAATTTAACATTATTTATGTATGGGGTGCACGGAGAACAGCAAACTTGAAATTGGTAACACCTGCAATATAAGTTATGTATATAAGTTCCTTGCCGAAAAGTTTGCGCGAACACCGCACGGGTAATCTAAATAAGTTCAACAAAGGATATCGTAATTTAAAAGGGTAAGATTCTTCCCCAGATGTTAGCTAAAATATCAAATAAGAAGAGATCTTTATTAGTGAGAGTTTTACTTTAACGTATAAACTTTTTATGCAGCTTTTCTTCATTTTTGCAGAAAACATGTAATACGTTCTGTCAAACTCATGCAAACTTATTTAAACAAATTTCAATTTTAAATTCCATTATTTCAATGTATTTATACTTGGATGTACATAGGTCATGTTACAGATGTGGTAATATAGTCCCTGCTACTGGAAACGGAGATAGCTGCCAGTAATTACAATGAGATAAACGAATCCAATAATTGTACTACGTCAATGAACAAAATTCACTGTTATTAATGTCGAAAATCAAAGTTACCATATTTGAAAATAATATATTGTTTGCTAGCTTATCTCTTCTCATACAAACATATGTATTAGACACCTCGATAGTACCTCTTAGAATGTTCACAGTACACCCATAATATTGTATTAATTTGTCAATGGATTGTTAAATGTGCAAGGAATCATGAGAAATAATAAGAAAGGGACTAGCAAACCTGAACAAAAGTAAGAAAAGAAGGAAGAACATCAACTTGGGTACTGGGACCCCTTTGCAAAGAATAAGAAATAAACGATCGATAAAGATAATATGTCCAGCAAAAATAACACCTAAAAAATCTAAAAGAAGACCAGCACAAACATGGAACGATGCTGTTTTCGTTTTATTTCGGAGAGCCTCCAAAGTCCATGAAAGAATTAGAAAGGATTACAAGAAACACACAAGCTTGGAGAGTATTCATTCGTGAATTTCAATTATGACTGCTTAAAAATTAGATTCCTGTAACTTTCACCATCAGCAGCACTACCAATATTCCTTGCAATAAAAGTAAAGGATAACACTTACAACCCTTTTCCCTTATAAAACGGTCCTCTAAAAATTTGGACATATGAACAATGCTACGCAAATTTCGTACTTCAAAATTTGCCATAATCATTATTGTAATTTACCTTTGTTTGGTAAAATATTGTTAAACTACAGAGTTAAAAGTGCTTCTCTTTCTAGATGAGCTGTATAAGATTAAGAATATTTATATAAAGTCTACTTCAAAGATCACAGTGAAAGCCTCATTTTACATGACAGTTCCTACTTGAAAAAGAACTACTTCCTTTGTTACATCATCTGAAATCTGAATAAAATTAGCGACTTTACAGTATTAAGTGTAAACTTCCTACAATTGGAAACTTTGTCATAGCGAGACTAGAAGATGTATTCAATAGGATATTAAAACCACATCAAAAAATACCTACCAATACCATGAATTGGTGGAATCACTCACTGCAAAAGCAAGGTGCACATTATTTTGGTTAAAATGATATTAACCTTGCCTTACCAAAACCCAGCGTAATTCAATATTGTAATGGTCTTTAACTTACCCTAATACACATATATCATTCTTAAGGTAAAGTCTTTTAAAAAAACCTTACATTACGTATAGAAAAACACACAGATATGCACCTGTGTAACTACATATTTTTTTCACTGTATTAATTACAATATAGACATGCGAAATATATTTTGCATATTTTCCTATTCACGGCAAACAACACAAAAAGTATCGGCACACTCCGCACTAAAAAAGTTTAATTAATTAACACATCAGATCTTATCGATATGGAAGAATAGAATCGTCAAGTGTAGCACAACGCATAAACGAAACCGAGCATAATATTAGAAACCATGAACTTGATTAAAACCATAACTTTGCAAGAATTACACGCTTACGAAATTATTTACATAAAAAGCAACACAAATTTTATGAATAGAGAGAACGGACTGTTGTCGTAGTCAGTTATATTTGATTTACTAGCGTAGGGCATACACATGGTTTAAGTTTCGTACTACAATAGCAATAGACCTTTTCGTATATCTTTCTGTATATTTCGCATGTCCTAGTTTTAGAGTGTGTAGGCGGCAAAAGTAGGTGCTTATATTTTTTCTCAAGAGTAGGGATAGAACTGGCAAATGTTAGATTTAAAGTTTTCTTCTTACGCCATTCAGTCAACGATTGAAAATGAGGATCGACGCATCCTCGAAACAGCTGGCCCGGATTAATTAATTAAACTTGTTTGCCATACTACCCCGCAGTCCTTGCTATCATTATTTTAGTAATCATGCTATTCAGGAGATCATCCATTTTTGAATTTTTAAAATAAATGAAATGCTAGGAATTCCTTGAGTTTCATAAAATAATAGTTTCCTACCTTCAACAAAATCTCCACAAATTATTTTCCATTGCATCTGCTCTCGCTTAACAGGATTAAAACTAAGTTAAGACCATTCTTGTAAATGTAATGATGTAAAATATACAACGGAAACCAGATTTAGGCATATTTAAAATTTTCATTGCTAGATATGGAAGTGAAGACTTTCCTTCGCAAGACAAAATTACGCAAACTAATTATTTAACATAACTACATGCTCCTTTCTGCTTTTCTTTTTTTTTGTTATTCTCCAATTATATTCAATACTATGTCTGGAGAATTTCATCAGCGACTGCTGCTTTGAATCATTCTAAATAGAATGCCGAACAATAAATGCCTCTCTGAGTTTCACGAATAAAATTCCAATTAATTACCGCGGACAAGTTCGTTCATAATTTAATTAATCCTCTCTCCTAAGCACGAATCACTGACACATTTATTATCCCGAACGATTAAAGTCATTCGGTCGATTTTACGTCGTAATAATGTTACCAAATTGCATTCTCGTAAAATTTAAAATACAACTACCGCTGGGAATAAAGTATGAATTCACGTACGTACCTATACATGTCGGCTTCGAAGTTATAACATGCGCGGCCACCCCCAGAATAGACATAAACTTCAAGTTACAATAAAATCTCTTCGTTTTAAATTATAATTGTCAACCACGTTATCCGTCTTTACTTACTGAGTGAGGCTCAATTATTGATAGCGGTCCACATATTGCTAATCATAGTTTAAAAAGACTCCCCAGAATATATAATTACTGATGCGTGCATGGTGAAGAAATTTTATTGCAGCTCACAGCCCGAAAGAAATCCATTTACGAAAACATAAAGGTTTGAGCGGTATTTCAAAAATAGTAATGAAGACAAAAATAAAAGGCACATGAAAGACTATGCCGGTTACAAAGAATCCAATATTCACCTAGATGTGTGTAAACTCGACAAAACGTATATCGTCTTAAAATATACTTCATCTCTAACCAGAATACGGTGTCCGTCATTTTGAAACGACACACAAATATCTGGTTATCCCATAAATAATGCAGATTCTTTATACTTCTTTTATTTTTTTCTGGTCTTTCTGGTAATCTTTCAATATCCCTCTTCCATAATTTACTTCTCCGTAACGAAAAACACTCCTCCAGTACCATTTTAACCCCATCAATAGACTTTATATTTTTTTCCTTGTTCCTCGTTTGTCTTAAAACCAAGGATGACACGGTAGATCTTCTTTGTTATTGTTTGGTTTGGGTTTAAAAATCCAAAATAGACTAAATATTTCATATCCACCAGTATAAGTTGCAGTGTTGTAAACACATTGTCTGTCAGTGAAGGGCACTTGAAAAAAGCAAAAGAATGTTGTTACTAACAATATCACTTGAATCAAAAGAGGGCTTAACTTCATCCTTCTCGATTCTTTTAAAGTCAGTACCAATTTAATTTAAAAATTTAATGCAAAATCACAGGCGCTGAGTAATTCAAAACGGCTCCTAAATCCTTGACATCCTTATTCCCCCGTTTTATAGTAGATTTAGGTTTTGCTAATACAACCCTAGTATCGCAAATAAGAAAACTGGGAATATAATCATCACCTGAGCTAAATTTCGATGGTATGTAGGGGACATAACGTTCTGAACTTTATCCGCGGTGACGTTGGAAACATAAAAAGGGTAAAACTTTACAAATTCAACATTGAGATTGAATAGAACGACTTTGAATTTGATTCGAAGAGAACAAGCTCGCAAATGCGTCAACTCTGAATATCCTGCACGGAATTTAGTATTGCATTGTTATAACGTAGTTTTCCAAGGATTCGCATTATTCCTTTTTTAGAATAAATAAATAAAGTCATCATTTGGGGTCTTCGACGTTAAGTAAATATATGCCATAAGCAGCCGAGATTTGATCTTTACATGTAACTCATATTGGTATCTTCTAACAATATTATGTTCCTCAACTGAAGATGAATACATAAGTAAGAATGCGTGAAAGAATGAAGCCCATCTCCACAATTTCTGTCCTAATTGATAGTAGTTGATGACGCTTCTTATACAAAAAATAGGAATGAATCTTCCGCCCTTAACTTGTTAATCCCTGAAGTGATCTCCAAGCAATGATTAAGCCACTAGTTATGTATTACACGCAATTGTATGCACCTCCATTCCATTCACTCTGGATACATTACAGAGTAGTGAATATAAATTAACGATACAAAAAGTATTCAAATTCCTTTCGGACTGCTACTTTGTGCAACAGTCCACAGTAAATTTTACAACCATCCCGACTCTTTCATTTCGCAAATATGCATGTGCATAAAGCAGGCGTAAAAGGATCAACAGCATTTTATTGTTTTATGTCCGCCGATAACTCTTGGTAAGGTGAAGAAAATACCATTTTATCATTTTTAATTGGACATTTTCACGTTTTCAAATGAAACGCCATCGCAAGGCGCTACAGGAAGGTGAAATGGCTGTATGATTTATGAACATAATTTAGTATAAAGTAGCACAAGTACATATGTACGAAAGGAAAGGGACGTTTTACGAGATGCTTTGTAAAATATGATTATGTAGGTACTCCTTTCCGAAGTATAATATGCACGAGACATACTTTTAAAGTAAAAACAAAGAATAAGCAATAATTACGGTACTATAACATCTGGGAAATTGTGTTCATCAATAGCCAAAATTATTTTGAAAATTTGTGTGTAATAAGCGTTCCAATACCAAAATGCTTAACACGTGATGCTATAACTCTTAACCAACCCATTAATATTGTTCAAGTTCTTATAAATTTTCTGCTGTATTTGACAGAAGTGCTTCTTTCGTTTCTAGTAAGCCCTTCTTCAATTAGTGTTTGTTCAACATAGGACACTTCACTTCTAATGGAGTTTTGTATGTTTATCTTTGATGGTGTGTGAACATGATTGTAGAAAAAATGAAAACAAAATAAAAGCAACAAATTATCGATAGATTTCGAAAATGTAAAATATGATGTGGTCAGTAGAAATGGTAATTCTATAGAAATCAAGTCGCCAACTGCAGTAGTGAACAAAAAGAAGCTAAGGACCTATTTGCAGAAGGCGAATAACAGGAGAGAAAAGAGGAATATGGAAGAAGAGCAAGGAGAGATATACAAAAATCAATTTATTTATTTCTCACAATTTAAATGTCACTCATAAAATACGTTTGTTTTATTTTGTTTTGTATTGTTCATGAAAGAAAGATGTAGTACCTAAGAGTTTAAATTATCCGCTAAAATACATATACATAGATGTGTAGGGCGCTAGACTGCGAGAGATGTGTAGAGATTATATTAAGAGACGCAGGTGCATTTTGTGTAAATGAACATAATAATTAAAGAAGTTAAGTGTAAGTAACAGTTCTATCGTACATATCCACCACCGTCAACCTAAATATATTATTATAACATAGGCAATTGTAGTTATTCCGTCGCACCTAAAGAAAACAAGAAATGCACTGTAATTCTCATTTCATCTACCATAAACAACCAATCTCTCCTTTTTAAATAATGTTATGGGTACAAAGCGTTGCTGCAACTACTAGAAATTAATAAAAACTTAACTGCGGTCCATCAATTATTTTCACTTCGAATAGTCCTTCCTTCTGAAAACTCTCTCACGTTTAAATAAGAAAATGGTGCGTATGACAGTGACGTAAATTTACCCGCTGAGATATTCATCTGCAGTCTTTAAACGGCATGTATGTTTATTTCATCGAATGCTTCATCAGTAGGATGTCATGATATGATACTGACAGAATACTACTGTTGGTTCGATTCCAGTAGAAGTAACTGTTCTTAAAAATTATTTTTTTGAGTTGGTAATCGTCACTTCGGATCTCAATGAGTAACGGAGCACTCAATAATAAATACTTTATTTACATTTCTAGTTTTACTACAGTGGTACTAAAATTGAAGACTTATAAGTATCATTCCCCGAGCCTTAGCCTTATCTTCCTTACAGTAGGTCGAAAAAAAAGTTTTTGTAACAAATACCTATATACTATAGGAGGCTCACACGTCTGATGTACTGATTCTGTTTACCTGTAGTTTATATGATTCTCTTTCTTTGGTAAATGTATGTGAATACATACTTAAACGAGGTTCACATTCGCACTTCCGATTGGCTACCATATATCCCAGATCTTAAACCTATTGAACCTCTTTGAAATCAACAACCGAGACCCATTCGCCGACGTATAAATTCTTATAAAACTGCGATTTGCCCTTTAAGAAGAATTTGAGGCAATTCTGCATGTTTGCATAAGAAAATTAGTTCAATAATACAACGATTACACGATATAAACTGAAACTCGTGTAGGACATATACGCTATTATTAAATTTTTAGATTATGATAAAAAAATACCAATTTTATTTAACTTTTCCTAAGTGTTTCAAAAGAATTGGATAGTTTGAGGTATTCAAGACTGTACAAAACCTCATGCAGAATATTTAGAAACGCTTCCTTTTGTTTTTGGTTTTGTTATGGTCTTTGTGACCACAACAAAACTAGCAAGTGTTGCAATTCATCATTGAAATAGGTACTGAAAACTTTATTTTGAGAGGCACTTACCTAAAAAATGAATGTAAATACGTATTACAACATGAAGATGAAATGAATCTTCTCTCCTATAAATTTTTCAATAACCTTTACCATGCAACTGAATATTAAATTAATTATTTTTATATCCCTTAAAGGCAGTTTACTCTAACAACACTTAAATTTATAACTTTAACTTGTTAATTACAGCGAAAGCCACTAACATAATCCGTAAAGCAGTAAAACCTATCATGAAAACTAATTTCAAATTAATATTCAAATACCTTACAGCCCATGAACTTGCATATACTTATAACTACATCTACTTATTTAGTATACACAGATATTTTCGTTTTTAAATAGACGTTCACGTATACGTGTCTTCCAATCGTTAAACCGAAAATATTTTAACCGTGAGAGTTATAAAAAATGTTTTATTGTCAGTTGTTATTGAGGAGACGTATGGTATTGTAACAGGAACCGTTTTATATCTATATTTCTGAAAATATAAAAGGCATTCGACGTGTGTATTTTACGCGATGTTTAGGTAGTTTCGTTTTTATTACGCTCACCCATTTCCAACACTTAATAGTCTTATTCATGGACGCATGACGCAGTCACGGTACCAGGACCTGTACTTTGTGGTTTTAAAATACCAACTTTTTTCTAAACCAATAGTTTTGGTACCCCAATATACCTCAGAAGGTAAAAATACATACGAAACGCTATAAATAAGCATTCTTTTAAACTTTGAGGTGAAGTATTAGATTCCTCTGCATACTCTGAATGAATACGAAAATAAAAGTAATACTTTTTACAAGTGTGTGTGGCCCCTACAAATAAGCTCGTAGCTAAGAAACGGGCAATCTTTAAGCATTGAGAAATAATTGATATGCTTCACCTAAAACTATACAATAACATCTTAAAGGGGCCGGTTCCTCGCAGGTTCACCGTAAGCCATTTCATCGGGATGTTTAAGTGATTCGCCGAAGAAATAGGCGGAAGAAAATAAACAGATCCAACTTAAAAAATTGATAGTGCGATCGGATTACAAAGGGTATGTACCTCAACAAGGAATTCAAAAAATCTGTCTGCTGCATAACAAAGTAGACAGTAATAATTAGAATTTTAATTTGGGAAAGTTGGCTTCACCATCTGCAAAAATCGGTGTGCGGATGAAGTTTTTTCAATTTCGCCAACATTATTTTTCCAAATTAATAGAGTGCACCCAATTTTTACGAACTTTTGTCAAATAAACGTGAAACTCGTGCGCATATGTTTGAAGCAATAATAAGAATACAAAATTTAGGTGAATTTAGGTAAAGATATGAAGAAGCACTTGGCTCAAATCCTCTTAACAGCACGTTACAGGAATGAACCAGGTTTTACTTTTAAAGCTGGAATGGTTATCGCCTTAAGTTACGTTCCTGTTGCCGATATACCAAGATGAGTTCATAAGTCATGGCAACTATTTTCTATTTCGCGGACACGTGCCAACATTATTTACGTTTAAGAGTTCGATACATAGTTGTTCTGCAGGAGTCTCTGGTAAGGAAGAAGCAAAATACATAAAACTTTAATCATCGTTTCATTGTGGCATGAACTTTCTCATTCCATTATGAACCGTTTAACACCCTTCGTAGTTCCTCAGTTGATCCACAGTTCGTTGCCATCAATAGGGAAGACGGTGAAAACCGCTAGCTACAGATGTCCTGTCTATTGCAGAACTCAGATCAGGCGATTAAGGAGAATGCAGCAAAACCTCCCATTCCCAACGTTGTAAATAGCGCCTGACAATGTCTGCTATATGGGCTGCCGCTTTACCTTGCAGGGCGTTCCCCAATAGCTCCGAGCGTTTCTCCGATGATACCGTTCAGGTTCGTATGCCCACGCCCATGTTTCGTTGACTACAATGATGCGATTCAATATAATTTCTCCAGATTTGTGCGACTTGTCTCGTAACGGGTCCACTTCTATACCTCGTGGTACCCATTTTGCGCACTTTTAAGTCATCCTTTAAAATATGAAGTACTGTCGTCGCAGGTATACATGTATGCTGGGCCAATTCCACAGCAGTCCAACGCTATTCATCGCTTGAGCAATGTTCGATTACAACCGTCCTTACGTCTGCACTGCAGATCGGCAATTGACAAACGCCCGCTTTTGACAGTTTCCATCTACCATGTCACTGTTTGATAAGGCAGAGCATGATCACCCACGAAGAACTTCTATCTTGACGTAAAAGCGTTGTTCCAGTTTAGTTACTTCCATTATAGATCGTTATTACTAAACAACTGACATTGGAATTTATTATTGGATGTACCATAGTTTCAAACGTATATACTAGATTTTCATTGTTAAAAACAACCTGCTTTATTTCTTCCAGAAATGTGAATGTCTGATAAGACGCATTTCCATTTATGTGGCTATACAAATAAACAAAATAATCGTTAGTGGAGTTCGGAAAATCCACAGGAACTTTAGCAACCATCGTTACATAGCCCAAAGGGGATAATGCGCATTATCTTCAATAGGAATTATTGGTCCCTAATTCCACGAGGATAAGAATAAAAATGCTGCGACAGTCAATGAATGCTATGCACTATACCGAAATGATCACCAACATTCTTACGCAACATGTTTCCACAGAACACACGAATCCAGCAACATGGTGCAACTTCACATACTGCACTAGCACAATTGGAAGCTCTACAAAGAATGTTTCCGGATCGTATCATTTCCTAGCATGGCGACACCGAATTGTCCGCAAGATCGCTTAATCTTACAGCATGTGATGAATTTTTATTCAGCTTCGTGAAGCATAAGGAATTTATTAATAAACCAAGAAATATTCGGGAGCTAAAAAGAAAACTTATTGAAGAAATTGCTAGCATTCCATTCGATATGCTACTTGTGTTATGGCGAATTTCAATTACCAGCTTCAAGAATGCATACGGAAAATAGCGTGGAATAAAATTACTGCTGTTATACTTTTTCAAATAAATAAATTTACTTTCACAGGGTCCCGTGAGCCAATGCCAAGAAAAATATATGTTTAGTCTTATCGGTAATATAGAATTTTGACTAAAAATTCACTTTCTGTTAAGTAAGTAAATAAGTTTACTATATTTTCCTCATATTAAACATATTATATTTATTTAATAGGTATATATACAGCGAGATCCTAAAGTATCCCCCCTTTCCATACTAACTTTTGAAAAACCAAAGCTAGCACTTTTTAAAGGTTTCTATTTTTTGAGAACTAATTTTTTATATTTCTCGCTCTGGATATTGTGCGAAACGCGCCTCTAATACTACTGTAAGTAGATGCTTTGTGGTTGTAGAGTTATATTTTATTTTGAATTTCATGGAAAGTCACAATTAAATATTTAGGCATACCCGACATGCATTTTTATTAAATTTCAAATTCAAATATAGCGTGCAATAAAACCACATACGTTATGTGTTAAAACATATACTCCCATTATAAGAAACCATTTATCGTTACGTAAATACCATTGCAGATGTACACGCGGGGTAATAGGAGCATTCATATTCAACACTAACCATTCTTGTAGCAAGTTATCCATACATATATGCAAATCATATTCCAATAGCTAATGTTCTCCGAGAGAGGCTTCGGCAATAGCATGGTAAAAACGGGCACATTAAATAATGCTACAAGCAAAGTATGCTTGAATTTAGGTCGTTTCACAGCATGAAAGGCATAACATTTTATTACTTATACTTTTCATGTAAATATACTTTTTATTAACCTTTTTATGTATTATTTTATTGCTGGCGTGCATACTTATATATGTGTCTTAAATGTATATTAACAACACTAATTTCGCTTTTAATGTTAATTTTATATAGCTTCGTATATTTTATATTAGAGGAGGCATATTTATTAAAAGATATATGGTCATCTAAAAAGTGTCAAATTAACAACCTGTATCCGTTCTGTATAAAAGAAAGGCGAAAATCCGCCCCTGGTAAAAAAAAACCGCCAGAAATAAAATTTATAGGAAGGTAAAAGGTCGAATCGACAAATTTGCGAAAATACTCTCTGGAATTAGTTGCAGATACTAAATATTGCCATAGATACTCCAGTCAAACCCCAAGGTTAGCTTACTGAAATAAACGTTAAATTGGATTTTCTGGAATATCTACAAACAGCAGGAAATTAAAAAGATCACAAGACTTATTAGCAACGAAGAGAAAAGTAAATGTTTAGAAGTATATATAGTAATTAATTATTATGAAATATTTTGAAAAGTGTATTTCAAAAAGTAAAGCATTTTAATGGGGAACACACTCGAGAAATGCACGAAGAAGTGATCAAGCTCACAGAAAGAGTTTTGATTGTTCTTCTTATCTTCTTAACTTTCAGCCGTTGACGACTTTCTTGACCAATTTGATGTTTTCTGGCATCGCCACATTAATGGGCCCTCCTTCGCGCGGATCACTTTCAAGACATTCTGTGTCTCATTTTGAAAAATTACCTCACGTAACTAAGTTTTTCATTATCTTCTAACTTTCCACACTACCTTTATCAGTAACAATACAAAAAGAAGTTTACAAAGAAATATAGGAATTCATAAGATGTGCAACTACCAAAGAAGTTACATATCAACTGTTTTTTTTTTTTTTTTATAGAACGCCATCTATGTACATTTGAAATTGAATTTTGTGAACCGTACGAAATGTTACAGTGGAGCCCTTTCGTAATATACCATTTAAATTAGAGTTTTCAATATTATAATTGTATTAATAACAAAAGAAAAACGAGAAAAAGGAATAATTTTTTCAGAGAAGAACTCTCACTGTTTTATTGGAAAATTTATCTCAACTGCGTACGCAAAAGTTAGTACGTTGTGAAGTATAAACTGTCTAACAAGGAAGAAACAGCTATCGAAAAGTTTAAACTTTGATAAAATTATAAACAAGCTACAGTCAAACTTTAGCAAGGACCATTTAAAAGCGAAACCATGGAGGATATTATTTCACAGTAAAAATACAGAGGAGCACAATTGTTTTCCCTTTATGTAATTGCATTTCTGGAAAAAAATATTAGATGTTATGTATACTAATAACGTCGTTAGATCCCGTTACCAGTAGAACAGGTATAATTCTAATTTAAAGCTATTTCAATTTAGTTTATTCCGTATTTGAGGTTTACCAATTTTTTAAACGCGAGCTGCAATTAAATATTTAGAGAAAGGAAATAAGCAACAAATTAATATCGTTAATCTATACTAACAAATGCAAACACTATGCGTGTTCTTTCTTTCTTTAAACACCAATCTCTAACTTGGATAAATGATATGTAAAAAGAAGGTAGGAAAATGTCGTTAGATATAAACAGTTTCATCGAAAATTACAAAATACAAATCTGACAGAAATGGCGAGCTTCCAGTTAAGATCTTCGAATGTTGTATATATTTTAAAACCAATACTCAGGATGAATTGGATATACAACGTCTTATGGGCACAACCTTTGTAACAAAGAATTATAGTTTGCTGAATAATATATTGAAACCTGTACAACAAAAATCCAAGAATGTATTAAGAAATACGCAGATGCTTATAAGAAAAAGGCGTTTCTCATCTGGATTACACGCGTCATTTTTTTTGCTAAAATTCTAAATAAAAATCAAAATTTAATAATAGCATGTAAATTGTCACTTTAAATAACTTAATTAATGTGGACTTTCGGAGTTATTCAATAATTTAGATGAGTTAATCACACTAGTGCTGTGCTTAGCAAGTCTAAGTGCTCAAACCTATCCATTTTATACTTGCCCAAATATCTACAACCGCATTTCTCGATGGGTCGCAATTTTGGTGGTATCTCATTTGTTTTACTAATAATTTAACAGTCTCTCTGTATCATTTCGTAATCGAGATGCTAAAGAAAATAAAATGCAATGTGCAACAACCATCACATGAGAGACCCTATTCAATTTCTACAATGGATAGGTTGTTAAAAAAAAATGTTTTGCAAGATGTGCGTGCGTGGATGAAGCGGTTTGAAAAAAGCATGCATTACATGTAAACACAATATAATTGTCAACGTAATATGATAGAAAATTTATAATTACCACTTAGATATGCGTGCGATGCGAATTTGATATGGTAATCGCATAGGTAAGTACATAACTAAAGAAGAAAGACAGGCAGAAAAATCATTAGAACACGTACACAAACAGTCAGGTGTATATATATACTGGTACTCCGATACTGGTGGAAGAGTGTAATGTTTACTCTAGTAGTAGCGGTATTTTGATCGAGATAGCAGTGAGTTGTGGCAAGAGTTGACCACCTAGGGAGTGTTAAACTGGCTGCTATTTGTCGCCAGACGCTAAAACTTAGTCTATGTTCCTGCATTCATGCAAGCAACAGCCGTGTGCTTTAATGTAGAGGATGATTTAGCATCTCTGATGGAATACCGCGCGTCCGAAAAATAAATAATTACCAGATATATGTGTCATATAAATAAACATGAAATTCTGAAAATGTTTATTTCATTCCAAACCCAAAGGATTTATAATTCGAAATGAGTTTGTTCTTGCATTCTTTTTTGCGTACATTATCTTCTCATTCGCATTCTGAATGCCGCATTACCTCCGTACATACTTAGTTTCATTTATCGTTTGAATAATGTGGTATTTTTAAACGAATAAACTTCAAATGAATACGCACAAAATGCATCAAATATTTGAATGATAAAAATATAAATTACGTCATTAGCGTGCATTATGTTCATATGTTTACGAAATAGTGCCTATTTATGAAGTATGTAGCATTTTTAATGATAAGTGCTTAAAGTAGAATACACGTCACAAAATATTTAGCAACATACGTATAAACTCGAATTATTCTACAAGGTATGGACCTTTTTAACATTACCTGCACTGGCGATTGTGGGCACTCTCCGGTTATGTATATATGTATTCATCTCGTCTTTGTTTCACCACAGGAGGTGGTATTTTTAAAATTTAAAGCCGTTGTACCATTGTTGTAAATTATTTGTCAGTTTTATCACTTCAAAAAATAAATTTACATTTTTATTTACAACTTATGCGTTGTGTACTTTACCTGTAAAATGTGTAAAATCGTAAATGTCACAATCTTTTGCGAATGCCAATTACTATTACTTTAGTTAGTCACAGCTGGTTTGCATATTTTATTTAATTCTTCACCATCTATGAAGTGGTCTATATGTGATGTAGCTTAAAATTACATCTTCACCTAGTATTCACAAACCGTAGGCATTCTTTGGAACTAAACTTTAGCCATCCATACATAAAATTATACTTCCGATTCAGCACAAATTGGTGAAATTTAAAAATGTGCATAATAGTAAGATGCCCTTATTTGTATAAATATTGTTAAATATGTATTGTACAACTGAAACTTTTTAGAATCTCATTTTGTGTACAAATTTCAATACAAATGAATGCTATTACGAGAAGTTGAAAAAATTTTTTTTTCGGAATATAATTGAAAATACACGCGTATTTTCATTTCAATACAAATGAATGCTATTACGAGAAGTTGACGATTTTTTTTTTCGGAATATAATTGACGCGTGTATTTTCATTTCAATACAAATGAATTTCATTGGGCGAGTAATTATAACAAAAGCTCCAACCCGTTAGTTTATATGAAAAAAAGAAGTTTTCCATCAAAGAAAACTCCTCAATTATTACGAGCAATAATGATTAAAACATAAATAAATAATTTCTTTTTAAAATTCTTACAAATAATTTATTCTATATATATATATATAGCAAGGACTGTGGCGTAGTTGGTCACCGGTTGAAAATTTGGATCCTCGTATCCGCGAAACGACCGTCCCGGATTACTTAATTAAGCTTGTGTGCGGTGCGGAGGTTGCCGGTACTTGTATGTATTATGTTATTTCTTATGTCCTTTACACTATTGAGAAAGCACTTTACATTACTTTAATAAAATAAACCACAACACTTCGAATAAAGTACTTTTTATTACAGCGTAACAATCTCCAACTTTTTCCGCACGTTTCTTTTCTTATCTTATCATTCTTACCAACTTAAGAAAAGCATGCAGGAGCTTACCATCTTAGTAACAATTTTCTGAATTATTAACAATAAAAATTTTTTCATTTGGTGGCAACTTTTCTGCTCCACACGATGTGTAAATGCAATTAGCTTCGAGGAGAAAATCACAGATGTAATTAGCATTGCAAAATCATCTCAAATCAAATACTAAACGAAACCAGATGCATTAGATTAAAAAATGAATTACTTCTTTATGGAATTCTATTTACATCTGTAGTGTGAAGCAAATTTTGTGCTTGATCTAAAAGCAATATATTTTGAAACACAACCAATACAAATATGTTATGTTAAGTTGCAAGATAAGTTACACATACTTTCAAATGTTGAATATTCTTAGTTGAATGAATCACTTCATATTTAGTAAGATGAAAAATTCCTTTTTTTCAATGTGCGGTGTTACCAGCTACCATTCTCACGGACCTGCATGATAAGTGCTTTTGCCGACGGATTTCCAGCTTCATCCATTTCTCACAGTCTAAGGAACCAGAAAAAATCCACGCGGAATTTGCATTAAAACTGCAGTTACTGCCGGTTTTAGTATTTGAGCCCATATAGAATTTAGTCGATGCGTTTGAGACCCTTTGAGAAGAATGTGCTGCCCCAGGATCCCCAGTCAATTGTGAACTACTTCGAGGGCACTTGGATTGGGCGCCCGCAAAGACAAGAACATAGCCGTTCATAACGATTTCTCCGTGATATATTGTTACGAGACCAAGTTTCAGCAGACCATTCCAATATATGGGACGTAAAAACCATTCAACAAGAACAAAGGTTAGATGAAGTTCCTGTTCCCTGTTCGTAGAAACCAACTTCACTGTGCTGAATCAATGGCAGCCTTTGTAAGGAATTATGACAACAACACCCCTTCCGATTACCCAAAAGACAGTGACGGGAACAAACAAAAAAAAGAAACAAAAAACTATTAAACACGACAGCATTTTGCTACTTGTCTTAAGCCGAAATAGTGGGTGAAGAAAAATTTGTTATTGTCAACAAATTTCCTTTTTTTCTTGGCTTCCCCCTTTTTTTGAAAGGTTATATATTTGAAACGTATATTTACGCATTATATATTTAAGATCATGTTTGCGTTATAAAACTTTTTTAAAAAACTAATTTAATTTAACGTTAATTTTATGTTAGCTGCAAACTTTTAATTTAATAGTCACGAATCAATAGATACATATCTTTATATAATTCCAAAGAACACTTTTTCCACTGAAATCGGATATTCCATTTTATAACTGGATTATATCGTCGTTTTCTTTTGAAATAATAAACTTTCTCATTTGCATAAAAGCGCGTCGACAAAAATGGCCATCCTTACACGACAAACAGCTGTCGTTCATTATTAGATTTTAATCTGGAACCCATAAGACTCGGATTTAAATTCACAGACTGTATTTCTCGTCCGCAAATCCGTGCAATTTCTCTTCGCGTAATTATCGTGGCTTGAGCAAGTCTATTTTTTCACCACCCACTTACCATCTTCTCCTCGTACAATATGTACAGATATATCCCTACCCGTAAGCGACGAACATTCAAACGAATGAAGAAAATAAATAGGGACAATAAAAAAATAGTTAAAAAGGGAGAAAAAGATCGTCGTATTTATAACCCTTTCTGGCTGCAAAAGAACGAAATCAATTAGTTTCTAAAACGAGCGTGTTTTTTTATCAAACCTACCAGTAGCTATAAAATTTGATACGGAGTTGCTTCTAGAAATCTCAAAGGCAACTGAAACATTAAGCATGCCCTTTTTACGAGGATCGATTAAGCACATGCGTCTGAGTGATGATTGATGTTTTTAGTTTTTTTGCAGTAACGCCTTGTATTAAAAAGAAAACAAAAATGATATTCTTAGGGGGCATCCAAATATCATTACTTACTAAACTGGTAGGTCAAAAACAATATTTTCTCCGAAACAAACTACACTGGAATTAATTGCTTAGATCAGCTAGAATTGATAACGTTTGATCTTGAAAATATTAAACTGTGCACGAGGGTAGTCTCAAAAGATCCAATCGTCATCATGAAGATGGCGTTACTACTAAAAATATTCTGGTAATATAATTGCGCATGCGCTGAAAAATACTTTTGAAAATCTCAACTATGTTGTTTTGCTTGTATAAGTCGAAGACGAGAAGAAATCGAATATCGAGGCGCTATTAAATTATTGCATTTGAAGCACAGTACGCCTTCGCACATTTTAACCGAGATGAACGTTGCTTACAAGGACTTTAAGACGCCAAAAATCTGCAACCACCATTGATAACTTGATGCCGATTAATATCTGTTGATGAAACTTGAATACACCAACAAAAAAAATGACCGAAACATATTACACATCATTACTTGACAAGCTGAAGGCAGTAATTGCGGTAAACTGGACCGCGTTTGAAGAAAGAGAAGGTTTTGTTCCACCAAGATGTCGCACCGTCTTACACTCCACTGGTCGCCATGGCAAAAATTCAGAATTAATATTCAAATTGCTAGACCACTCGTCCTATTCACCAATTCTCCCCTCCAACAACTTTTTTCTAAGTTCAAAGTTTCGCCCAGGGAGCAGGGAATTTCACCGAATGAAGAGGTCATCACATTTTTAAACGCCTATTTCGCAGAACATGATGCTAACTGCCATTTAGGCAAATTTAAGAGATAAGATCGTCGTTGGGCAACGTATATAGACTTACAAGGAGCGTATGGTGAGAAGTGAAACTGAATTTGATAAAAGATAATTATTTCTGTGTTAGGCTGGAAATTTTTCAGACTATCCTCATGTGCAATAGTATACCATACACAACTAACCTACGGTAATTGTGATATTTGTAACAAACAGCCTAACAAGTACGCAAAGCTCTAGAATGAATGCACATGTCCACGATAATTAGCCATTTTGTGCTGTACCAATGGTGGCTCGTGCAGGTACTAGGCTTTTCAGAACGTTTACATTTTTTTAGTTGTTTAAGTTGAATAACCTTCTCTGTTGTTAGTGACTATAATTAACGACGATATCTACAAAAACTAAATTCATTTACGTATTGAATTACAATAGCTTGCGGTCATTAATAGCTTTCCCTACACAGTCTACCTTCCGACAATTTTCAATTTATATGGAATGCGACAGATTGTTTCGATTTTTCATATAGTTACATTCAATATGAAAATCAATAAATGTCATTTCGTAATAAAGCAGGAGAAAATCACTAGAAATGTGCTAAACTCACAACTCGTCAATAAATAAATAAATACCGTTAGTTATAGTAAAAAATAGGAATGCTTTCTTATGACTATCCACCGTAAGATACAAGTCGCCACAATACGCTATACCTAGCTGTTCTTCTTCGTATCAACAAAATTCATTTGTTTTGAATCAAATCTAACAAAGACTATTTTAGGGAAAAATGACTTTTAACTGAAAAATTATTTTCGGAAAGGAAAAAGAACTCGCTACTACTTTCAGAAAAGCAGTATTTTTAAAATTGTAAAAATAGACTCTTTCACCAATAATTTTCTGATAAAAATGTTTTAAATATTCGTTCACGTCATTTTAAAAACAAAAAAGGCTTTCACGGTGGAGTGGACGAGATAATAGTTCGAAAGATAATTTGGCCAATTTACCAATTGTTCTTCGTTCACTCACTTCGTTCTTTAAATAAAACATAGCATAACAAATAATCATTGATAAGCGCTTGAGTGCTGATTATGCGTTGCTGTATCCTGAATTTTAATTCAAAAACACCTGTATGCATCACTTGATACGTTTGCGCAAAGCAACTTGTGTATTCGAAACATACAAATGCACATACAACGCATAACTATACATATATTTGAACGTATCATGCAACTAGTTCCAAACTAAAATTTGAATAATTTCGTATTAACTCCACAAAAGCTCAAGAACCAAATTAGCTTATGCAAATCCTCCTCTTATTTACATTTTAATTAAATCAACCTAGATACTGCGTTCATGCCTTTGTTCCTTCGTAAGATGCTTTTATAACGAACGACAGCTCTGATTTAGATGTTATTTTGAAGAATTCACGTATGAATAACAAAGTCCTCTGCTCGTAAATTATCAAACTTTACTCAAAGCGTGTGAAATTTGAAACCCACAATGTGGTGGTGGTGGTAATATATTACACTACTTTATAGGATAGTCCTGAGTAAAAGTTTTACGTTACATTACATGACCCGCCTTCCGACGTGTAGGGCGGTAGTTTATAAGAGCCAGTTTGCTTTTTCCGTCGTGTTAATTTTCTAGTTACATAGAGACATTTCGCTGATCCGTCACGCAGATAATACATAGGGCTCGTAAGTGATTTCGAAAGGTGTTATTGAATGCGCGCTGGAACAGTTACTTTACAATATATAAATGCAAACGATACAATGTTATCCAGTTCATCGAAAAAATGTTACCTGGAGAATAAGTAAAAATTGACAATCTCGCTGATATGTTGGGAAAATGTTATACCTAATTTTTACATTACGAATAAACTATAATTCGCCTTTAAGATTAATTTGCTTTCGATTTGTTGATTATATATGTAGCCAAGTCCAGTGCATTAAATAAGAAATACCAAATATACAACATTGGACAATAAAACGGAGCACCTATAGATATTTGCAAGTATATTAAAAAGAACTTGCTGTTTTAATGTTAGCGAAGAAATAATAAAACGTTATTCTACGAATTATTCCAAAATGGCATGCGTTGCCATAGGAAATCAAGTAAAGTCGAAACACAAATAATTCTATGAACCAAAATCGGTAACGCTCGAATAATTAGTAGTAGTCGTGTTTTAGTTGCGTAGCGTTTGACACTTTAAGCAAACTCAATCAAAAGAATACAAACGCTCTGCAAAAGCAGTACTCGAAGCCAAAATAAAAGAAATGTGGAAAGGTGTACCACCGGCGCTTTATGAAAGGTTGGTAGGTATATTATCTAAGCGTGTAAAGCTCGCGGAGATCATATACGATATTAATTCACATGTCAAATTTTATAATGTATTCACCATCATTTCAACAGAGCTTTAAATTTTACAAAGCTTAAAGTTCTCCGTTGTATTGGCCAAGGCTGTATACTTATGTATGCTTTTTTTGTTTTTTCTGAAACCAAGTCTTAACTTGGCTTAATCCTGAATCCTTTCCGCCATTTTGTGTAGGGAGTTCGTCTTGCATGATTTACCCACTCCTTTCTATCTTCTGCACTTTTCGAATTTCTTTCTCGTTTTATGTCCATGTCTTCATCTTTCCTGTCCCTCTAGTTTTGTACACTCCTTTAGTTAGTCTTCACCCATTCTTTGTTGTATTGTATTTGTGATATATAGTTCTCCCTATATATCTCCTTTCTAATTTAAATTTTTGTAATTTCGTTTTTAATTTTGCTGGGAAACCTCATTTATGTTACATTTATTTTGCTTGTCGGCGGTCCTTCACACAATCGTTTTTACTGTTATTTTTTTTTTACCTCTTCAGTTCCCTATCCGTTTGTGATAATATAGCTTTTCCATTCCCAACAACTATAACTTGTATTTTCTATACGTTTATTTTCATGTGTGTCTGTAACATGTGCTATAGAAATTGCCAAATACTTGTAACATAAAGTTAATAGCTGAGGAATTGAAGCTATTTAGAAACTAACGTTTACGAACATCAAATTAATAATCAATATTGGAAATTTTTAATGATTTGCTTAAACGAGGTAGTAATTACGCGCATTAATGAAACAAATAGTAATAATAAAAATAATTTATAGCAAATATTCTAAATTCGTTATTTAACTTCAGAATTACAATAATGTTGTAGATTAATTAGTGTAATTCCTAATAAAGTAAACAATGTCAATTTTTGAAAATCGGCCACCATCTTTTCTCTAGATATCTCTAATTTTAACAGTATAACAATGCAACACCGGCATTACTTAATAATTGTCTTGGTATTCCTCACAAATGCATTTAATTTCCATTCATTTTGCAGTAATACTATGGATGCCTTAAATAACTGAAATAGAAAAATAGAATAGTAGCTGAAAATTTGAAGAGACATCCCAAACAGCCAAAAGAAATAGAACGAAATAAAATCGACAACTTCATGGCAAACACTAGATTTTCACGGTCGGTATAACGGGTACTTCTTTCAGCCATATGTCATTCGTTAGAATCGTCTGTTCGCTATTCAACTGCTAGTTTCTTCTGACTCCTCCTGTAGGCTGATTCTACAGTGCTAAACTACATACTTGAATACAGCAGCAGTCAAACACTGAAAATGTTCACTGTCACAATTACTGCGATATATCAATAACATTGGACGGACGTTTCGATAGCTATGCTATCATCTTCAGCAAGAAACTGGTTATTTATCCACCATACATACTGCAGATGCGTACGCCTAGATGCGACGTTAATGTCTGAATAGCTACACCATCAAACATACCCATTGAAAGACCCCCAAAACGGAGCGACGAGAGTACACAATTGTACCGTACGCAAGGGAATGACAGAATAGGAAGAATCTTGAAGAGAACAAAAGGGTCATTAAATTTTAAACAGTAACGAAGATCTAGCAATCCTTACTAACAGTCAGACACCCAGAATCAGATCCGTCCTATGCACCTAAAACAAGGAGGGTACCATGAAATGCGAATACGGAAAATGCTACCAAGAAAAACAGAAAGAACTATACAGCAAAGGGCAAAGGAACACAAAAGAAACAGCAGGTGTAGATAAATAGCATAGCTTACGTCTCGGCTACAAATCAGTTTTTGTCAATGTCGCTGTCTTGGTCACAACCAAACATTACCAACGGAGGTAGAAAGGTACAGGGAAGAGCACATAAGGTAAATGAGACCTGAATAGGCAACCGTAGCGTCCCCACCCACACACCTTTGTATATATGTGCATATATGACTGACAAATCCCTATAGAAAGAGTCTACCGGAAGCTTCTTAAGAAGATCGCAGTATGGGCAGTAATACGACGATTCAAATAAGTGGAGAACTCACTGCGAACATAGTGTCTTAGGTTAGAGGTAAGAAGTTATTAAGTACAATAGCAAAACTGAAGCAAATAAAACTAAATATGCCATTGTCCAAGTAACAATGAAGCCAACATAATCACAATGCAACCGAATGTGAAAAATTAATACAAAATTTATTCAAGTAAAAAAATTAAATAAGAGAAAATGGAAGGAATGGGAGCAAATAAGAATGATTCAAAAAAAGGGGTTGCAAATAAATAAGACGGAATGATGGATGCATTAAAGATAGTGCGAAAATATTCAATAAGATCAAGTTCAATCACTATTAAATAAAAATATGCTGTTATATTAAAATATACGAAAATTGCGACATTTCTATGAGTAATATGTAGTAAGTTCGTAGGAAACAAAAATAAACGTTGGATCAGACAACATACTTTTTCAAGATATAATACCAATCAAGCTTTGGACCAATAATAATCCAGAGATTTATGAAAAGGGAAATCGACTAGGGAAGACATAAAAATTTATTATAATTCTTCGTACCATTTAATGTGATTTACAAGTCGTTTCTCCAAAAAAATTATATAATCTCCGCAAATTGCGCATCGTAAAAAACATCGGTGCAATAATAAACTTCAATTCAAGAGTATATGGTAACGTGGACGAGATCAAAACCCACTACTCCATAAACTTCAGAAAAACGATGTTCGGGTATTTGTCCCAGCTAACCAACGGCGTCACAATTTACGCGAAAACTTTTTAATTTTAGGAGGTAACATTAATCCCGACGGAGTAATTTCATAATTCCGTAAGCCGAATAAGTTTGGCGGCAAGTTGACCCGCTTTTAGTTTTTCATATAAATTTCGAACGAGGACAGGAGACTCTCCTTGAATCTTGATTAAATTTTCCATACATAAAATAATAGGCAAGTGAACTGAATACAAATTAATAAAAGCAAGTTGATTAAATTTCCGTCTGGGAGCTTTCCAGTTAAAAATTTAGCTTATTATGTATTCCCATTTGAACTTTTTCTCGGGAAAATACTTGTAAGCGTTGCTTCTAGAGAGATCTTGCGCAGCATGTTTACCACCTAATAAAAATAAGGCTAAATTTGATGCTGTGGTGAAAAACGAAACAAAATTATACATGCGCCACAAAAGGTTAAAACAATAAAAAATTATTAGAGTCATGGTGGTAGCTTATATCTTTACAATCGGGTAACTTTTAAAATAACGGTGATTCATTTGGTTATTTAGAAACAGAGATA
The DNA here is from genome assembly GCA_902654985.2 of Oryctes borbonicus. Taxonomy (NCBI): domain Eukaryota; kingdom Metazoa; phylum Arthropoda; class Insecta; order Coleoptera; family Scarabaeidae; genus Oryctes; species Oryctes borbonicus. The sequence goes on from LR736863.1 coordinate 1,061,360, forward strand.
TGAAATTCATATTGTGTTGATTTATTTCTAGATGGAGAAGCCAAGTACGTAATCATATACGGGATGTTGCATTTAAAGTAACAAAGTAAGTGTCTGGTTCGCTATTTATCGATCAGCCTGTGTATACGAGAATATTTTTGAAAGGTACTCTGTGATGTCTGTTTTGCCCTCAGAGAGTTCTAGCTTCCTACTGCTTACACAATATGCGCAATTTTACAATTCCAGAAATTTGGGACACCTACAAATGGATATCCGATTCAGAGCGTGTCCGTTTTAGAAAGATTTCACCGTAATTGTAATTTGTTGAAATAAATTACAATCAATCATGTTTTGCAATTATTCAGCTGCTTAAAGGATACACTTCTATGTAGTAATAATAACGAAACTGACTTGAATAGAAAAGTAGGTATTATTAAAGTGAAAGGAAGAAAAAGATCGGTACATATAGTGAATATCATCCTGCGATATTCTGTTGTAGAGTTTACACAAGACCCAACTGATAAAAAAACCGGTTTTCCAATTTCAATATTTCCAAAAAAAGTGGAATCAATTCGAATGACGAATTTTTATATATATGTAAACTATTTGTAAAACTTGCTATTCAACAAGATTTTCGAAATATGTTTAAACATTTGATCAAGATTGGTTTTTGATGGCAATTGAAAAGACAGATTGAATAAAATAATCTGTTGTTAATATATCGTTGAAATTTATAGTTACTTGTAAAACCAACTCTTTGAATTCTCTTACAGAACTCGCCCTTTGTTCAGCAAAGCAAATGTTATTAATACAACTGACTATATCCAACAAAGTTATTTATTTTTTACAAAACTCCTTTGACATTTTGTTTAGTTAAGTGTTATATTGTGTATTGCTGGTCACTGCCATCGATACCCTTAAAACTTTAAAATAAACGAGTTTGACGAATAAGAACCTATCATCATCTACGGAAAGAAAGGAGGGGTATAGCCAGCGACAGTCACCATTCAGTTCAACATGCTACTTTATTATATCAGTTCTTATTTTATAAAGAAAAAAAAAAACATAAAATGAAATATACTCTCTGCACAATCCAATAAATAACAAAAGTAACTAGTTTGTATGGAACAAAGATCAGTATAGTAAAATATGTCGGTAGAATAACCAGCGCTGTTAGCGCAACAAAATTCATTCAAAAAGGAAGTTAAATAAAAAGCTGCAAACAAAGAATACCTAAAGTATATGTGCAACTATAAGACAAAAAAATTTCGGATATTATAAATGCATAAGCACAACCAAAAATCAACTGACGCATTTCAATAGAAAACGCTTCTTTTTGATAGTTTAAAGTATATCTTCGACTTTTTCCCGATTTCACATTGTAATAATAGTTACAATTATGGGAGGGTAGTTTGAAAAGTTTCAAACATCAACATGAAAGTAGCGTTGCTTGTAATATAATTGCGCGTGCGTTGGAAGATACTTTTGAAGATTTTAGCCTTGTTGGACGCTTAGTTATTTAGCAGTTGCTTATGTGGAGAATGTTGAATATCGAGCCGCCATTAAATTCTTATATTTGAAAAACAATACGTCTACGCATTGGACGCTGTTTACGGAGACGCACCATCATTTGGTATAGTAACATTTTGAGCAGGTGAATTTAAACGCGGTGGTACCAGCATGGTTGAAGAGAATGTTGGAGACGGCCAGTAACTAAAACCAGTACCAATAACATCGAGAAAGTTCACACAGTACTAAGCTACCGCTGAATGAAGATTAGAGAGAACGCAGAGGCTGTGAAAATCTCCAAAGAACCTCCTTGTTATATATTAACGTTAAAAACGTTAGTCACTCACTACCAAGAACGCATTCAAATTAACATTTCCAAAGCCTTGCTGAAGCAGCTTAAGCGAAGTAACTCGGAATTATGGCTTCAATTAAAAATTTTAGAAGAAGCTTAAATACACCAATATCCCTCCTGAAGTCAAGACAAATCAAAACAGTGGACTGCGAAAGGTTTTTTGGAATAGTCACGGAGTGTGTTAATCGACTATCTTGAAGAACTAAAACGAGGTATACTACGCATCATTACTTGACAAGTTGAAGGCAAAAATTCCGGAAAAACAGCCACATTTAAATAGAAAGAAGGGTTTGTTTCACCAAGGCACCGTCTCGCATTTTAGAAATTCACGAAATTAGGGTTCGAAATAATAGACCACTCACTAGATCTATCCCCCGATATTTTTCCTTTTCCTAAACTCAAAGTTACGCGCGGAGAACAGAGATTTTCGTCGAATCAGTAGGCTATCACGTTCGCTTATTGCAGAACAGGATGCCAACTACCATTTGGACGAATTAAACACGCAGTATGGCTGGGAAAATTGGAAAACTTACAAGAAACTTTTCCGAGTGCCCTCGTATATATCTCTCAACATATTATTTTGCACTAAATGTAAGATACTTAACCAACACATTCCAGTTGCTTAATTTGAATTAGTATTTACACGCAGAGTAGGAATTTAATCAAAACGATATCAGTGGTTCTTCTAAGCAGGAGTCGGTAGATAAAATACAGAACAAGCGATGAAGAAGACAGAAACAGAAAGACAAAAAGAAATAAAACAATTTGAATCCCACCCAACATTAAACAAACAAGTTTAAATTTATTATTTAACACCTACGTCGTGTTCACGTGTCTTGTTCCGTAGGTACTGTCTTTAGTTTTATTTGATTTGTTACCTTCACATCTTCGTTCGATTCTTGTTTTCCCAGCGTCTGCCTTTTCACTCACTGAATTTTAATTTTACAATTTCTCTACACGATGAATGACATTCGCTTCTCTATCTACTTTAGTAGCGAAAAATGCGTCACTCAAAAGAACTTCTAAAAACGAACACAATTAACTTGATTACTTTAGTAAATACTAAATAATTTATTAAGGCAATTGTTTCGTAGTTGCAGCGTTACTAAATGCGAAAAATACTGTTTCAATGTTACCCCCAGCAATAAGGATCAGAATCAATAGGTATAATCACAAATCCAGATAATTTAATTTTGTTTTAATTATAATTGAATAAAAGATGTTTGACACCAACAAGAGTGTTTTCAGTTTCTATTTCTATTATTACATTTTTAACTCCAATTGATCTAGATAATCAGATATTTGAATAATTTGCGTGTCGATAATTGGAGCTTACATAATAGTAAAAGAGTAAGGTCAGACCGGAACAACGTAATATCAGCAAAATTCTAATCGACGATCTGGATCATCCTCAGTCAACTCTGGTAATAAGTATATAAGATGGAACTTTTCTTTTTTTAAATTTTTGCAGCTGAGGAGAGAGTGAATATTATGGCTTAATACAAATTGCCTATTATAAATGTGTGGATTAGCTTGGATTATTACAACAAGCAAAACGGTTAGTAACTGTGGTTCTTAAAATAAGCGTTCCATTAAGTTATTCTTCATTAAACAATTGGCAAGCCTCTTCGTGAGTTCTAAGCCTGTCACCATGTCTAACTATCATCAAACTTCCATTCCTTTTGAATCAAATGAACAATTTGAAATGCATTACAAACATCACAAATTTATTTCTGTCAAATAACCATGTTTTTTGATTTTTCTTCAAAAAGTTATTAAAAAGTGTTTACACGTGTGTCAGTCAATCTAAAATTGCTATTTCGCTAAAATTATTTTTGTTAAAAAAAACAAAAAAATCATACATTTTGTAAACGTAAGAGATTTACCCCCAGAGAGAATTCATTTTACTCAAGAAATAATGTTTCGTTTTAAAAAAAATCTATACTACGTATGTATATGTAAAGCATATGTTCAAATCGACATATTAAAGGATTTCAGTAATAACCAGTCAGGTACTTACTTAAATATTTTAAAGTTTGTATTGGTTAACTGTACCACAAATTTTCATTACAGATTACATCAGTTAAATTTTCATACATATATGTGAAGAAATCTCCAAAAAGTTCCAAAATAAAATACGCACTTTTCTTGCATATAATAATTACAATTAAGTATAGCTGCTACAAGGACATAAACCATTTTTTGTTGACCGTATACACGTCAAAGACACAAGATATGTGGTATTTTTTAACTAGCACTACCTATTGTTGCTTATACTAGATAGTAACTACATTAAATTTGTAATCATTAAGGTGTTCAAATATTGGGAAACGACTCGAACGCTATAGTTGAATGCTGCACTGTGAGACACAGAATTTTATCTAAACGAAGAATGAACATTCTTCGTACAGCAGCGACGCACCATGCAGCAGCCCAGAAGAAGCTCCATGCAATTGAGAGCGAAACGTCGGCATTCTCATGCAATTACGACGCGGTTTCAACCCGGAAACCCAAATTCTTTAAAAGATACCTGTATAATATTGTGAAAAGTTGTATCTTTAGATAAAATTATTCTTATGTTAATAAAAATCTAGTTATAATCTCGCCTACGCAGTTCGTGTCTGCGAGATCCACCACTGACGCTCTTTACTCCGACATCAATTACGTATATACGGTGCTCGACGAAAGGAGGTGCGTCGGGGGAGTATTTTTTGATCTGAGTAAGGCCTTTGACATAATCGATCATCAGGCTTTGCTACATAAGATGGAAGCGTATGAAATACGAGGTGTGGCTTGTGAGTTGTTTTGGTCCTATCTTGCTGGTAGAGAGAGTTATGTTTGTATGAGTGGGGTGCAGGATGGTACCACCAATCTTTGTGTATCACCGAGTATGCATTTAGAGTGTGGCGTTCCGCAGGGCTCTGTTCTGGCCCCGACCCTCTTTCTGCTTTACGTCAATGATTTGAACACTATAATGACTCCCTATATACTATCTCAGTAGGCTGACGACACAAGTGTGATAGTATTTGGATCCAATGTGGAGGAGGTGTCACACGCATTGTCTGACGTGGGGAGAATGGAGCGTTGGTGCGATGAGTGGGGTCTTGCGTTGAACGGTCAAAAGACACGTATGGAATGGAATGCGCGTCTGTAAGTTTTTTGGGAATGACTGTGGATGCACATCTTAAATGGCAAGAACACGGCGATGAGTTGGGGCGTAGATTGCCCACGGGGTTATACGGCATACGACAACTGCAAAAAAGTGTTAATTTAGATTCTGTCAGAATGTTTTACTTCGCTTATATCGAGTTAAGGATGCAATACGGCCTAATCTTCTGGGGTTCTTCAAAGAAGGCCAATGACTTATTTGTCCTTCAGAAAAGGGTTGTGAGGTGTATGGTGGGGGTTTCTCAAGTAACTTCATGCAGGCCTTGCTTTAGGCAATTAAATATACTCCCTCTACCCTCATTATACATTCTGGCGATCTTACTGTTCTTCAAGAAAAACTAGCGAAAATTTATCCTTAACCAAGATGTGTATGATGCAATGGCCACTCGTGGCTCGCGTAATTTGAACGTGCCTCGACATAGAACAACTCTATTTGAGGGGAATCCTCACTATAGAGCCATTCAATATTATAACAGGCTTCCACATGATCTCAAAGCCTGCGTAACACTTCGCCAGTTGAAAAGTATACTCAGGGTTTATCTGCGTGACAAATTGTTTTATAGTGTGGCCGAGTTTCGTAGTAGCTAACACCTATTTCTTCATTATTACCGTTTACTTATTTTATGTTGTATTTTGTCTACATATAGGTTTACTTATTTAAACTTGTTATTTATACAAATATTTTATTTACACTAAAGTTTTATTTATATAAAAGTTAGTTATACAGTGCCCCAGTTATTTATTGAATCTCCTTTATTATTTTGTGTATTTTTCTCTTAACTTAGATTTTACCTTTTGTACTTGACGATGTCTCTTGTTTTTTCTTAAACTAACGACAAATAAACATTACATTACAAAATGAGATATTGTAAAATAGTGAAATACCATGTAGACAATGGTACGCATTGAATGCGTTCTCATAAAGGCTAAGTCACTAAGAACTAGTAGGGGAAAATGTGGGTGCTTATACTGATTTGATTTAGAACATCCTTTCTAAGTTCGCAAATTCGACATTCATTGACTTCTATCGATTTCTAAATGCAATCATTATGCCCAGCGCTAGTCTAAAACACATGGACCACCAGGCAGAAATATTTCTGTTAGCCGTACTGCTTTCTCCCCTCACAAGGTTAGTGTCTTTAAGTATATACAATAAAATCAGTCAGCAGCCGGAGGATCGAAAATATTGAACAATAAACGAAGACTATATGTAGCTGCTAAATTATTCATCAGTGGCATTTTAATATTCAACATAAAGGAATACTAGCATGTCAGGCATCAGGCATCCAGCATGCCACACGGTGAAAGATGTTACCGGTGTTATGTGTCACTTTTCGACAGGATTCAACTTGTCGAACGATGTCGCAAATTATCCGGCGGTCAATAGATCCGCGCGGCTTCAAAGGGGTGAATGGAGTGAAATATTGATGAAAGAAAACGTTATTTATTGAAGATTACCATAATGCACCAGAACTAAGGAATAATAAAATCTCAATTCATTCAAAATAAGATTTCATCGCCAGCAACCAATTTGTTGAAAAACTCTTCCCGGGATTCTTGACTTCCAACAAATAATTCTCTTTCTACTATCTCAGCTATTTTTCTTTTTCTTCTTCTCGTTCTACTGAAGACTAGTACCCAATACGCATCTGCTGCTATAGTTTTCAGACATATGCTACTGTGCTGTTTTAATGGAAATGGCTTAGCCACATCGTCAACACAAAATCAACAAGGCGTTTGCTACAATGGGCAACAGGTTTCTGTGCAAGACCAAATTTGTAGCACGACGTGTATTTATATTTCTAATTATTTGGGTGGTAAATCGACATGTTGCGACAAGATACTTGTTTCGCTCAGGAGCAAATAGGCAGTAATTGCCGACATACGTGACTGCTTCTTTAATGTGGACGCAGGGTTCTACTTTACATGTCATTACAGTTACGTAAAACAAATAATTTTAATTTATAGCTGTACTAAGTATTGTCCAATAGCGTTTACATGGACCGATGATAAAATAATTCAGTTATTAGAAATATATAAAAAGAATCCTCTCTTTGGAAACCGAGCGATCCCAAACAGAATAATACCAATTCAAGGCTCCCATGCTCTAAAATGAAAGTCGTTAGCTATAGGAGCTGATATTGCTGAAATTAAACGTAAATAATGCTATTGCGCTTATAAGTTTATATAAATTTACCGAGTCAGTTTCACAGGGGAAGGCTAAAGTACGGCAGTAACTATTGGAATATAGTCTTCACTCCACGTTTTAAATTAATCGTTTGGTGTGGACGCTATTTTCGACTTGTTACTTCAATATAGGCACTTTGTTTTTTCGTATCACATGAAAAAGTCGAAAGTCGCGATAACATGTTACCCGCTGTGTAACTCGCTTAACGAGCTGTTTAAAGCGCAAACGTTGTCAATGAGCGAGGTGCACTTAAATATCTTTGTTTTATTGCCGAAAACAAAACAAACAAAACTATAATAAGACCAGTTGTGATGCATGGTGTTAAAGCAATGTGATTAATAGAAAGGGAGAAGAAGCAAGAAGAGCAATTAAGGCATAAACATACAATTGACGAATCACGAAAACAAAGCGAATAACAGGGAGAAAGAGAGGATATAGTTAAAATGATAAATGCGAGACGTCAGAAGTGAGATGAACATATAAACAGAAAACTGGAAGAAGTAATCGTTAAGAAAATTTCAAAATGGAAACCAGAAACAAACAGACCGAGAGAAAGACCGAAGTTGAAATGGGAAGGTCTCATATTAAGAACATAACATTGATGGAAGTAAACAGGATGGAGTCAAAAAGTTAAGGATAGAGAAGAATTGAAAAGGATCACAGAAACGGCGAAGAAACATAATAGTATGTATAGCATTATATACATATATTGTTGTCTTCACAACAATTGTTATGATTACTCTTCCGCCAAACATTCTAAAATATCGCAGAACAAACAGGTATTCCAACCTGAATTCCACACTTTACTCGCAGTATGAGAAAACCGTACTGATTATTATTCCCAATTAAAATCCATCGTCATTGTTAAGATTGACAAGCAAGTGTAGTAATCATTCAATCACTCAAAGAGCAGCAAATTTCAGTTGTCAGTTAAGTAAAAAAAGGGTATGGAAGTTTTCATCTTTATAGAAGAGAAACATTTGTTCTTAATCACATGCTTATCTATGGTAAATATTTTGATTTTGAATAATCCATGGGAACTCTGGTTTTCTATTTTAAATTGTTTTAAAAATAAAGGAATTAAACGTAGCTAAAATAGTATACTGTGATAGTAAAGTAAGTACTAAGTAGCGACTAAAAGAAGATTCTAGAAGCATAGAAAATTACTTTTATACTCACAATTTTAATTTTGCATAATTGCTTGCTTAAATATAAATCATAAATACACCAGGACTACGCTATCTGGTTATTCTAGTAGTTTTTTTGTGTTTAATACTAAGCTCTTTTCACTTATCATCTAGTTAGAAAACACCCAAAAGCAGAAAATAATTTCATTTTTGTGTTGTATATTAAACCTAACTCAAAGACACTATATAAAACTACACATTGATATTTAATTTCAAGCCCAAAACTAAAAAACGATTTGTAATATTAAATTTACATCCGTCAACCTCAACTTAATGTATTTAAGTTGCCTAATTGCGTAGTGCCAGGCGCTTTTCATACCATAAAACAAATATATGTACTTATCAAAATTAATTTAGGTGTATATACCCATACGTACCTCGTTTGGCTTATCTGTGCAGTTCACATTTACGATTATGAAAAATAACATGTGTTACAGCTATTTTGTAGTTGAGTGTAGGCTTTCACGACCGTAATCCATAGTAGAAATGTCTTTCGGGTGATGTCGTGTAGTTAATATTTTACTTGACATTTCGCTGACCATCCTGTCAGCTTCTTCTGAAGAAGCTGACAGGATGGTCAGCGAAACGTCAAGTAAAATATTAACTACACATCACCCGAAAGACATTTCTACTATAGCTATGCTTTGGCTTTTGGCTTACTGAAATTAACAACTTTTGCAACCTGTATCACTACGGCTTTAATTTTAATGCAATATTGTTGCAACCGAGAAACGATAAGAGTTGAAGTTGTGCAAAACAGTGTTTTCAAGAAGTTTTTCCAGGTGTTTAAAGAAAACACAATGTTTTAAAATTACATATATTCACATAGCTGTATAACTTATATGAAATATAAAGTTTGAAGATGGATCACTACATTCCCTTGGCACAGTTATTGCAGTGCAGCACTGTCCCTAATATCTATCTGAAAAATAAATCATATTCGACATTTTTTTTTTAATTAAATATATTTTATTTAAACATACGATGAGTTAGTATACTTTGGGCAAATATTCGTTTTCTTTACATTATTAAATAAAATAAATCCAACCACAAACATTAAATGCTCTATATCTAATAATCAAAAAGGCCGCAGACTTTCAGAACCGAGTATTGTTGTTAAAATGATCCTTAAAAAATAAAAACCAATATATATGACTCAAAATATCAGAGGAAAATATAAGAGCATTTAAGTGTTGCAAACTTTCTGTACACATCAAAACTTATTTAATAAATACATACTTCGCGAAACAAAAAAATAACAGTAAATAAATTTCAAATAATCTATAAACAAAAGAGCTCTCTTTTTTTGTAATGGAAAAACATAAAAGGGCACCAAGCAAAAATAAAATAAATAAATACCTAAATTATAAATAAATCAATAATATTGTAGCTCGCTTCAATTCAACTCGTTCTTGTGATTTTATTAAAACAAGTTGTCGTTTTTTTTCTACTTATAAGCGTTCTTAACTTACTATTCACACGCCAAAACAATATAAAGGAACTTTCAATGGTTTTAGATTCTTTTGGCGTATGCTATACCAACATAAAAATAAATAATTTAAGGACTTTAATGAACAGGGGTAATGCGGGATAAGGCAATGAGATATGGTTCATTTTATTTTGATGACATTCCTGCCGTCTATCCTCCGAAATTGGGACACGTTTCAAATTATAGATCGGATTGACCGTACAGAGCAGTGGAGAATGACATGTAATCCAATGCGCCAGGTACTGATCCGGGTCCCTTGTATGGTGGCATACGTTGGATACAATATTCTGCTTGATCTGGTGGCAACTCTCTCCTCAGTTCGTCAGGTAATATGTAAGGCTACAAAGAAATAATTGTTAGTATATTCCCCAAGCAATATAACTTCTTCTTCTAGTCACCATAATATAGTTCTAAATATTGTATAATTCTAAATTATTTACAATTCCACGCATCTGTATCAGGATTATGAATTGAAGACCCTCCCTTTCGGTCACATAATTTTTCCACCGAGTGTACCAACTTTTTTAATTTAAATGTGATGACTGATGCTACGCGTACTGCATTATCTAGCGATGCGCAATTCCCATTTTTTCGTAAATAATTATATTAGCTAAATAAATTTAAATGTTACTATTTCTCAGGTTTTTATAATATATAAAATTTCTTAAAACTTCGATTCGCATTTAATTTGAAACAGATGGTACACGCTCTCCCACTTTTCGCGGTGTATTTCTTACCAACACAATTAGACCCTGCTATCCCACCGCATCTACTATCAATGTTTACATGGGATAAGGAACAAATAAGTGTATTCGTTACTATTGAGGCAGCTCAATTCTGGGTGTCGTGAACTGATTAAAAACGTCGTTATTTCAAGGTCAGTATTTATTTTGGACTGAATTTTCACACGGTAAAGATAACAAGCGCAAATGATCTTTTTCCTCAGCACCTCGTACTGTTCAAAATATCAAGAACAATGACATTTTGTTCACGCAGATAATGTTGACGTAATATGTACGTCTCTAATTGGGACTACTCTATCTAATTTGTGTTATGATACATTTAACAATTATAGCCGTAATGTTGTACGTATTCTTTAAACTTGGTGTCTTATGACTCTTATTTGTCCAATATAAGGTTTTATCAGAGTCTTCGCATAGAATTTTATAAACCGATTGCCTAAGCAATTCGAAAGATAAATCGGATACAAAAGGAAGGTCAGAAATTTATTAAATTACATGCGGAGATAAAACATCAACATCAAAGAAGACTAGCAGAAGCACATTACCGCTATGGGAGAATTGAATTCTCAAATATCGCACAACACATACATGAAACCGAGCATAGTATTAGAAAACCGCAAATTAGTTAATTAGTTCCCCGCGAGAATAAGACCATTTGTAAGAATAAAAATTTGTTAAAAACATGGCCTACATTCTGTATTACCGCATTTTTTTTCCTGCCCTAAATTGTTGGAATTACGTCTTTGTAAATATCCTTTAGTGCAAAGAGAGAATCAAGCATGTGTGAACAAGAATCATTTTCTAATACCATTTAAATAGTTTGTATGGTGCGGAGTGTGTCGATCCTACTTATCTGTCACACAATATTTTTTTTTATTTAAAAATTCTGACCTCATTTTTATAATTTTTGCTTCACATTTAGAATTACAATGCATACTCTTATATTTTCAAAAGAATTGACGTTAAGTATCACAAATTCTTAACGTGTCACCTTGTATCCATTGATTACGAATTCGAGACAGGAAATGATTAAACTAACACATTCCTAGAACTCCAACATAACGGTATTATTAATTAGATGTTTACACCAACGAATAAGATAATCCTATATTTGGTTTCAAATTTCTGTAAAATATATTCGGGGCCACGCCGAAGTTCGTTATAGGAATTATACAGATTTGTTGTCAAATTCCCAGAAACAAAAAAAAATGGTCTTCCGCATATGCATATTATTAGAAAAACTATGAAAAAATTTAGACCATTGTGTCGCCCTAATTTAAGCGATACTGCATTGTAATCTCATTGATCACCTTATAAAATTGTTAAACAAATTTCTAATTTTATAACAGGGAAACACAAATTAAATTTAAATTCAAGTTCAAAATTTGCGACGCGTATGGGATATAATTCTTTGTGGTCTTCGGAATTCGCTAGCTTGGTCACTACATAGTAATAGGACCCCTGATATCTTATTCAAATTTAAGTCCCACTATTAAATTTTGCAATTGATAACCAACACATAAGTATCGGCAACCTCCGCACGACACAAGTTTAATTTATTATATAATAAGTAATCCGGGACGGCCGTTTCGAGGACACGAATCGTCATCAACCGGATCATTCGGTTACCGGTTAACTTATTGAAACTTAATCATTTAGCCAAATACTTCTCTTAAGATTAAACAGAGAAGTTACCCCAGCGATTTAGTCTTCCTCTCCTTGTCTCCAGAGTTTTATTAGGTGCATTTATCACAAGCCTTCGATACTTTCATTCTAAATGCCAATTCGTTTCTACAAAGACGTTTCTTTACAATCCTTTCGCAAATTAAGTATTATTTGATAAGTAATCAAGTCCGATAATAAATGTCCACACTGTGCGGTTGCCGATAGTTAATAATGTCAAAATCGTAAGACGACGAAGAAAACAATTTTTCAAATTTATAACATTACAAAACATTGCCATATGTACATAAACAGATTATGAGTACTAAGCAGTGTTAGAATATGTACCTTATCTGCTGCTAAAATACGGAAACTATCGATGACTTGTTCGGCAGTATCTGTATCAGTGCTCTCCCTGGTCATGAAGTCCAGGAACGCGTCGAAATGTACATAACCGGTGCTGTTTGGATCGACAACGGCAAGAATTCTCTGGAAATCGATCTCTCCCTGTCTGTCTTTACCGATGGAGTAACCTAGGGAGACCAGGCATGATTTGAATTCTTCTGGGGTTAGGCGGCCTGTCCTGTTCTTGTCGAAGTGATTAAATGATGACCTGAATTCGTTGAGCTGTTCTTGGGTGATTCCTTTAGAGTCGCGAGTCAATATCTGGTTCTCTACTTCATTGATGTTGCGATTAATAGACGTAAGCAGTTGTTCCCATCCAACACGAAGGGTCTCCATTGTATATTGTGTATACCTGCACGTAAGTTGATCATTAAAACAAAATTATCTGAGGCTATATTTCTAATTATGTCAAAAGAAAAAATATATATCAATGAACAAATTACGATTCCCTATGCAATCAATTAATCAGGAAACGTTTTTAAAATGTTGAAACTTTTCCAATAATAAGGGCCACGATTTAATTAATATTATAAATAGTACAAATAATTCATGTAGATTTGATAGAAAAACTATAATAGTTTGTTTCCTTTCCATATATTTATGACACTACGAGTTTAATGAGTAGCTCGCGTAATTTGAATAAGCGCGTGGCACTATCAGATTGCCGATTACATATGGTATAAAGTAATTCGTTTTTATGAGAGCAACAAGGCAATTAACTAAACAATGTAAATGATGTATACGGTCTAAAACGCGCTTCTAATCTTATTATTATTATGTTACTGCAAATAAATTTACTATAACAGAATAGTGAAAAATAAATTACAACTTAAGAATTTACCTATTTTCAAAGATCATGCTTTCCTGAACAGCTTGATGAATTCTTTCCAATTCTTCAATATGTGGTTTATACGCATACACTCCTTGTTCAAACTCTTTCAAGCGATGCAACTGATCTTCTAGTGTGCCGTGAAGACCCATTCCAATAGCTGTAACTGCATCCAGTTGACGCTCAATCCATGGTCCAACAGCGTTAGCTTTTTCGGCAAATTGACGACGTAGCATTTCATTGTCTATTATTTCGTTAAGGAAATTCGAATTTTAAAAGTTTGAAAACTCAAACGAACCTATTATTAATATACAAGAGAAGGATACTTTGTTGTTTCCTAAGTTCAGCTTGAAGGGTGGCGTCTCTCTGGGGCACAAGTTGTCTCACGTCGGCCCATTTCCTGGTCAAATCCTATCAACAATATCTTCGTCAGAAAATGCTAATAAAACAACCACATCGACACATTGCAAGATTAGTTATTTTTAACGCTAGTTTACCTCTAAGTTACCACTGATTCCTTCCTTAGCGGCAATGAACGCACAAAAACAAACATTACCATGAGAGCACGAGAAATTTTGACTATTAATGTACAATCATGGACATCTAAGCAACTAAACAGAATGCGATGATCCGAAAGTGCGATATAATTTAACGAAAAAAACGTGGCACATAATAGGATACGAAACTAAAAAAGCTCGTATGAAATTGTTGTGATTATAAGAAAAGAAAAATAAAAAAATATATATAGACGACGTACGTTAGCTGTAAGTGTAGTGTAAGGATTCTCCAGGCCGCCAGGTACTTGGTGTTGTTTCACGATGCTCTCTACTTCTCTGACTAACCCGACGATACTTTGGTATTCCTTATCTGCTTCTCCCAAAGTAGCCTACCAAATGAAAATATTTGTTAATTTAAAAGCCGCTTCAAATAAAACTCTCTTTTTTCCGAACCACACTTTTCTCATTAAAATTAACATTCCAACAATTACAAATAAGAGTATAATTATTATTATTATTATTATTATTGATATAATAAAAATATTATCAAAAGGCAAAAATAGTTTGAAACAATTTCGACCATACATTCTATCTTGAATAAATTAAGTTATCAACTGATTGATGTGATGAACTTCGACAAATTACGTGGTTCATCAGAGAGAATTTTCTTGGTAACAATTTCAATTTCGTTCAAAAAAAAGAGAATTACCTTGAAATGAGCATGAGCATCAATAAGTCCTTGAATTTCCTCGACGGTATGCACAATGAAAATATCAACAAGATCTTCGCGTGTTCCGTCCAGCCAATTATTAAATGGCGCAGCTCTTTTAGCGAATTCCAAATGGAGAATGTCGATTTTCTCGAGAATCCTCTCTGCGTCGTCCAGGGCTTGTCTACGACGTTGGGTAAGTGCTCCCAATCTATCCCATTGGTCGCAAATGCGCTGGCAACGTGCGTTTACACTCACGCTATCGTGATATTCTAATGTGCTAAAAAATGAAACGAGGATAAAATTACCTCAAAGAAATTTCCGGAAATCCTACTTTAGTTCTTGAGCAATCGCAGCGATTTGTTCCACACGATCCTGATGAGCGGCTAAATCAGATTCAAAAGCTTCGTGCTTCTTCTTCAACGCTTTCAGTTCGTTCAAACGACATTGCCTGAAGTCTTGACTTTGCAGCATTTCCTCTTTGCCACGAGTCCAATCTTCATGAGCATCAGCCTTATGCTTGAACTTCTGAGCAAGATGTTCCAAACGCTCAAGGCGCATCATTTCCGATAACAGCCACTCTTCGAATGCTTTCTCTGCCGTCTCTAGCCCTTTCCATGCATTGGCGATATCCTAACAAATAATTTTATAAGCAGCTATTTATTGGCTAATAGTTCTTTACTTACAGACACCATTTTGCCTTCAGTTGGCATGTACGCAGGACGATTGGATAATCTCAATTTGGTCTGTAGAGTATTGAAATTGGTTTCAAGCTTAGCCTTTTGTTCTACACGTGGTGGCTTATGTTTGCGTCTGTAAGTACGATATTCTTCCAGTTTCTTTTGAACTCCTGCTAGAGAATTATCCGTTTGTCTTGAATTGAGCCATGGCATAGTACGACGTATCCATTCCAATAACTACGGATTCATCGACAGAGCAGCATAAAAAAATCTAAATTTAAATCAAATATTTACTTACGTCGCTGGCAAGTCTTTCGTATTCTTCCATAAGGCGTTCATTCTCTTGATTGACTTTCAAAACTTTGCAAATCCTATTCGCAGCAGTTTCAGCCTGAAGGAAATATTGAGTACGATAAACAAATTAAAATGTTTAAGTTCGAAAATAGAACAGCAAACATACTTAAAGGAAATAGTAACCGTCTCAAAATGAATGAAACGTATCCATTATATGTGTTTAGAACTTTACATTTAAAACTTAATTTCATTTCGTTATACAACATACTACAAGAAATTACGAGCAATGTAGAGCAATGACCCATTAACGACATTATCGATTATTGAAGCATGTTCAAATATTTTTAAAACGTCATGTACGTAAGAATTAGAACAAACGCATTTTTGAAAATATTAAAGCATTCGTTTCGTTAAAAGATGAAGTCGAAACGAGCATTAGAATGAACAGTCTAAAGCATTACAAAACGGAGAAATTATTTTCGGAATTAAAAAACTTGGCACTATTGGGATTCTAATTTGATTGGCATGATACATACTCAAGATTGTTTTCCAAAAAGATAATGTCAAATAGCTTTGCTACCAACAAAAATGTGTTATTCATCGTACCACACAATATAAAAGGCAAATATAACTTAATGAAAAGGTTACTCTTTCCTAAACGGATATACGAATTAAGCAGTAAAAATGTGTTAATAACTTATGTCATAAAATCACCTTCTGCGCGCCAGAGAAGCAATGATAATAGGACGAAACGTATGTCATTACGGCTCTCTCGTCTGGCATTGCGGTATTCTGTAAGTCTGCATGCAAACAACAATACGCAAGATGATTAAAAATAAGTCTAAACATAAATAATATTAAAAATCAACATCAGCAAGAACAACATCAACATTTTAAGAATTAATATTAATTTGTTACATTATGAATCAATCATTTTCTGCAAAATCAAGGGAACACATGTACAGATCATTCTTCAAAAGGTTAGTTAGTACACAAAATTAACACAGCCAAAATAAAACGGTACAAATAAAAAAACAACACTGTGCTGCCGGTATGTTGTCTACCTGTTGCGCTCCTTGGAACGCATGATAATAGCATGAGACGTATGTCATGATAGCACGTTCATCAGGCTTGGGAGTGTTGATTAAATCTGAAAATTGTTAGGATGAAATAAGTAACTAATTCATAATTACATATGACTTTAGGTATCATATCAATGACCCAGTAAAAACGAAACAGAGAAATTATCTTTGAAACTTCTGAACTTCATTTTCAAGCTCCCAAATTTTTCCAATTTTTTGGCCTATTATCCAAGGCAATAAAAATCAAATTATACCTCGTTTTAAATTCACGATAAACCAACGTTTAGTATCTAACCCTAATAACGGAATTTCGCACGATGTACTTTATTAAAGCTTACATACAGTATCCGCCGAAAAGTCTACACCATATGGGAACTTTGTTTATTTCTTTATTTTTAAAGTAGCTGTGTTTGTAGTTTCCCTGTGCTTCATTAGAAACCAAAAAATGTTTCAAAATATTTCAAAAAAATTGGCAAAACAAACATTTTCGATAAAAAATAATTTAATTCCTTTTTTTAAGGCGAACCCTCGATTGCCAGCCGACACTGATGAAGAAAATTAACTGAAAAAAAAATATACATCGTGCATTTCTAACAAAAAAAGACAAAAGTTGCCAATTTTGAATCACACTTTGGATTTTAGATGCGAACAACTTCTTCTTATGATATTTGTTCATATTTGACCAAATAATTGCACTTTTGGACATTCTTGGAAATTTTTAAATAACATTTACGTATTGAACGGAATACGATGGTTTCTAATGATGCACAGACAAACTACAAGCAAGTTATTTTAAAACTAAAGAAATAAAAAAATTTCCCATATGATGCGGACGCTCTATCAGGATTACTAAACTGCTGAAATTTTAGTGTAGATATTTTAAGTAAAAAAGGATGTTGGAGAATATTTCAACAAGCCACTGTATATCTCTTCACGAAGAAAAATACCTTTTCCCGTGCGAACCTTAAAGAACAGTACATTCCACATGCTTTCATTTGACAATTTTTCCCAATATTGTATCTTGTTAAAACATGCTGCCCAAATGCTATTATCGTTTAAAAATGACAAATAAAGGGGTTGATATCTGTGGAAGAGTAGAAAATTTAAATATGTATAAAAGATGTACTCCCCTCTTCCAAAGATAAACTGTCTGTTAAATTTAGTGAACCACCTGATATATGCTCATCTTTTCTGTGGTATAACTCAGCATTTTTTACAAAAGAAAATAAAACATATAAAAAGTGCAATCAGCTGATTTTACACGACATATATTTAGGTGACTATACTGAGTGTATATTTTATGCAGCCTGCTTTATTATATACCCATTTTTTGAAAATTTTCAATGATGTGTGCATCAGCAACATAACTTTATAAACTTATGTAACTTCCCTCGTAAATAAAAATACATTACAAATAAACCCTGGCATTTCCCGCAAAAATGGCTATTCAGCTATATCATAAATTAATATTAATCAAACACAATAAAAAAGTAAACGAAATGGAAATTAAAAAAAAAAAACAAGTTTTATACATGCCAAATTCTTTAAAATTATACGGAGGAATGTTATAGACAATGAGTATTGCTGTAATGTAGACAAGAAAAAATAATGTGATTTATACTTGAGTTGTTTATTTTTGAACTACATTTGAGTCAAATTTATCCCTAAAATATACTTCTAAATGGTACTTTTGTTATTTATGATTATCTTCATCCTATATTGAATTCGTGCCCAAATGTTGATTAAATACCCGATTACCTTGTTAACTCATTTAAAAGTCTACGAATGTTAGTTCTTTCACTCTAAATTGCAATCCATATGGTTTTTATTACGTCTACATAGTACAATTTAGATTTTTTTAAACTAAGGAAATATAAATTATGCAAAATAGTATTTACAACGTTAGCCAATAAAACGGAGCACTTGCAAGTTTTCACAGTAGTTGGTTTATATCAGCAAAAAAATAATTAAATGTTATCCTGCCAATAACACTGGCATGAAGGTTGGTTTTCCTTTGAAGAACCAAATAAAATCTCTTAAAAATAAATCAGGAAGCGGACATCCCAAAAAACAACAGTCAAGGAAGATCGGCTGCAAGAGACTTTCTCTTCGGGACAGGAAAAAGACTTCCCTTTAGCTGTCTACAGAAATTACAGTAGGTGGTTCAAAAATTTCGACTAGAACCATTACAAAGCGCTTAGGAGCAAGATTAGGAGGTTGTTTGACAAGAAAAAGGCCGTTATTGTCCGAGATTAACATAAGGTGCCGTTTAGGATGCGCAGAAAGATTGGACAATTGAAAACTGGAAAAGGGTGTTGTTCGACAAAACGAATATATAAGTAACCGAATGCTATCATCATGATAATCCTAATTTTAAAGAATAAACGTTGCCTTTAATAAATAGAGCACATCCACAATTCCTTTTTCAACACTTTGATACGTTTGTGCATCAAGGAGTTTCACAAGGATTGCGTCATTCCTATTACGGAGGTGGCAGCATTATGATGTAGGAGGTGCAAGTCATCGCAGAGCGTTGAGCAAATATTCACACATCACGATGAACAACCAGACGTACGTAAATATTCTAAATACGATATGAAAGCCTTTTTCAGTGAACTTTTTTTCCGACAGTATATCCCTAAATCATCATACAGCTCGAGAAGCTAAAGGATAGATACACGAAAATGGATTGGCCTGCTTCATTTACAACCTAAATCCAATCGAGCATTTGTGGCATTTTGTGAAAACAGAACTAAAAGGTTACAAACACTCTTCAAAAACACTACTTGAACCTAAAATAAGTGTGGAAAACCTGCGCGGTAACGCCCGTGGAGGTCATAGGCGATATTAATTTCCATGCCGAATTTTATAATGTAGTCACCATTGTAAATATATTTCAATAGTTTTAAGTTTTGCAAAGTTTAATGTGCTCTTTTTACTGGCCAAAGCTGTATACGCTAATTTTTAGAATTTCTGCAAATTAATTTTGTTCATGTATAGGTAATAATATTGAATGCTTTTGTAATAAAATATTAGATTGGAGCTACCTTTAAGTGCATGGTATAAGTGAAACGCATACCATAAATAGGAACGCAATACATTTTTCTCTAGTATACTTGAACATTGGCAATACGTTGCTTTTCAAACGGAAAAAAACAAAATTTTTTAAAACGTGTTATTTAACTATGCAGGAAAGGGTAATATAGCGTACGAATTGTTGTTTTGATACATATAGTGCTACGACATAAATAAGCTATCTAAAAGGTGGATAGCATTGACCTACCTCGTGACTTTAGGCTCAGCACTGGTAAGTCGCAATTCGTAAGAGATAAGTTCAATAAATATAAATTAAGTATCGGAAATATTAATTATTCTTAAATAATATTCCAGTTAATGTATATAGATTTATGACATTATGACAACAACGAAATACGAATATACATATATATATATAGAAATTTTGTGTGCTGTTATTATTGGACTAGTGACGTTATTACAGCTATAAATTGGAATATGTGTGGCTATTATGTTCTAAATTTAGGAACAAAAATTCCAATAAAAAAGATGAATTCATAGATCCAACATTCATAGTTGCGACTAAAATAAACTTATAAAAGACCAATTCTCGAAAACTCGAAAGAAAAATTTGTCTGTATCTGTTCCTACATTATCATACTAATTGTAATATTTGTAAAAGTCCAGAAATTCACATAATGCTAAGTTGGCGTTAACTTCATCTTACTTACCATCTGGATCCAACATTCTTGGAATGTCGAGATATTTCTCGGCGACATCAAAGGCAGTGTTGAGGTTTTCAAGTGGATTATCCTTGGATAATTTATTGTAATCAATGAGATCGGGACGATGACGATGAATGAGAGCGCAAAAAGCAAGACCATCCTTGAATGACAAATGGAAGTTTTGTACATTGACGTTCTTGTAGGGAGCCGTTTTACGCTGGCACCAAAGCAGAAGACCTTCCTTGGCGGTCATCTCTTCGACGGAAATGTCTTGAATGGCAAACCTTAAAATAATGGTCCATATCATGCCGAGTGTCATTTTCAAGTTACCATCCACAATTTCTATGAGAGAAAGATTATATCAGTTATAACTTAATAACAGTGGCAATCCTTGATCTATAATCTTGGCTCTATAATTACCTTCTGCACCAATTGATACAAGCTTGACACCCTTGCTCGCGATGTAGTCGAGAGCTTTGTTGACGTTAGCAATTTTGTGAAAACGCATCTTTCCTCGGTCGGGCTTGGGTAGTGTTTCACCGGAAATGACCTCCAACAGTAACATAAGCTTGAGGCCATTGCGGAAGTCGTCTTCAATGTTGTCTATTGAAGTTCCTGCTTTACGTAGATGACTGTTACACCAAGCAGTGAATGTCTGCAAGGAGAAAGAATCACATTAGCAAAGTCAAATAAAAGATTAGTCTATTTATAGATATAAGAAATACACTGAAAAATAGCATATCGATTATATAACATTAGTGGTAGATATGCCAAAAAAATCACCTGTAGCAAGACCGATATATCCGAAATATGTAGCAAATGAATTCATTTAAAAATTGTATGGAGAACAATAGATGCCACTTATAACACCCAACAAAATAGATTTTTGATGCTATGCTAATAATTCAATTAATTTACTATGAATTAAACTTCTGATAATAAAAGCTCCAATGATCTGTAACTCTCAAACCCCTGAATACTATACATTTTGGAAATATACTGTCCGAAGAGAAAGCAAAAATGAAAAACTATACCAGGTATCCCATAAAAAAATTTAATGACTGGTGGCGGTGATTGATTACAAATAAGCAAATATGCCCCCTTGATGTGGCTTTCGACGCATTTTTGCGTTTTTCCTAAAAATCGACCAATTTACAATAATTTAATGTAGATAGTTTTCATTGAAATGCTCGGTATCATATACAGAGCATGTTATTGTTTTCATGTGCACATAACATAATATGTTATGAATATATATATATGAATTACCAACTACAGCTGCTCTTACTAAGAAGGATTAAAATGCTACTAGGTATTTTTCACCCAGCTTATGTTAATTTCAATATCGCATCCTAAAGTGAAATCCATGCACATCGACTTCAATATCTTGAAATGCACCGAAATTACTCAATAAAGCATATGGGGATTCAGAAAAAAAGTATCTCTCTTCTTCTGTTCTTTTACCTTTTCAAACGTCAGACATAGGGCACTTAACCCCATTTTATATTTCGTGTGAATATTTTTATTTCATCTATTGTCTTGTTTTTTATTGTTTCTATCTCAGCAATTTATTCCGTCCATGTTTTCATTGGTTTTAGCTCCTCTTCATTTTTCTTAGTTTTCTAGCCTCCAGAAATGTCTTGCATATCTTCTCTGAATTTATTCTTAATAAATATTGATACTAGTTGTCTCGCACGTAGCTTTGTTAAGATGAGCACCTGCTTAACAGTTTCTTTAATTTGTTCATTTCTAATCCTATTCCATCTGGTTTTTCCAGCTATTTTTCTTAGGTACTTCATCTCTATTGGACTCAGTTTACTTTCTAATTTTTTCTGTATTACTAGGTTTCACTGGCGTAACAATATATACTTATCATTTTTTCCACACGTATTCCTTTCTTGTTAAATATTCGCCCATTTAAGGCATAAAAAATTCCGTTTCTATCCAAGAATATTTTAACTATTTCCAAGCGGTATGATTTCTGTTGTTTATTTATTACCAATATCTTACTTTGCTTCCTCTTTATTTTCATCCTCATCTCTTCAATTACCTTAAACCAAGTGTTCACCAATTTTTGCATTTTGTTTTCGGTGGCTGCCATTAATACAATGTCGTCCGCGTACATAAAGTTACTTATTTTAACTAATCATAGATTTCTATAGCCTATCTACTGTGACTAATCCTCGATCTTCTGTTGTTTATGTATTTTTTTTATTCTACCCATGAGTACCATGAATAATAGTGGGCTAATGCTAACCTCCTTACTTTAATCCCATTCCTGCCTGCTTTACTGTCTTAAATATACTGTCAGTAACATTCACATACTTCTTCCAGTTCTTCTAAACATTCCCACATCCTGTTCTTATCCACAGCATCGAAATCTGCTCATAGAGCTCAAAGTTAATACGAATTCATCCTTTTCTGATAGTTTTCTTCCTATTATATTTCTGACTACAGATATTTTCGCTGGTTTGCCTGTTTTTTATAGGTGCCGTTTGCTCATCATCTAATTTGTTTCCTATGATTTTTTTTCAGTTTTACTTCTATTATTCCCGTATAGATCACAAAGAAGATAGGCACATCGCTCGGTAGTTATTATAGGTCCTTTTTGGTCGCTTTTCTTATGTATAAATATAATTAAACATGTTTCTCAATCAATTGGTATTTGACGTCCATTCCAACATTCATTATAAATGTTGCAAATCTATTCTTTCCTATATCAATCCACTTTATCATATCATGCCCACATACCTTTCTTGCTCTTTATTTCGCCTGTATATTCTTCTACCCCTTTTCTTATTATGTTTTCCTGTAATTCCAACTTCATCTGTATATTATTTGTTTCTTCATCGTTATCTAATATTTGAATTTCTGTGTAAACGTATTCTATTATATTTAATATTCTAATTTAACGTCTCAGTGGTCCAGTGGTAAGAGGGCATGCACCTGTCTAGGTAAAGTTAAGTGCTGTGTGTTCGAGTCGCACTAGGATCAAATTTTTTTAATGGATCCGGTACATTCCCGAGTCACCATTCGTAGTTAGGGAACAATTAACTGCCCTTCACCCTTTACGGCGAAGGGATGAAGATAACAAGGCTGTGGAAGACTTTACACACAAAGTCGTCACCACACAAAAAGAAGGTGGTCTTTTCGTGCGAAAAGCCGGAAAGCGTGGAAAATAGTTTTCAAATAGTTTATGATTTTGATCGAGCAATAAGATGTGCTCTGACTAGTGTATGGATCTTTCATGAACAAACCTATCATCATTTGCAAAACACATCGAAGAAACACTCTGTACTGTAGTAATTCATTAATTTCCTCAAGGTAAACATGGAGCAAACGTCATATCTTACGTATGCTGATAACAAAATTAGAACTACGTTGTCAAGAATTTATTGTAAAAATGCACACGTAAAGAAACATTGTGAAACATGACCTTCCATCATGAACCATGTCTAATTAAAGAGAACTGCATCTTATATTATACGGTCATTGTTACTGGGAAACATAAGCAAATAATCAATTTAAAATTTTGTTTTGCGGACTTACTAGTAGAATTTTATGCTATCAATTACAAGAGAAAAAAATGCAAAGTAGTTGAAAGAAATCCTAACATCAAATCTGCAAAGCCAAAAACATTATGTTGTAGAAGTTATTATCACAACTGCTCAAAATAATTGTTTCCATCTCAATACCTTATGTCAGGACAGGGAACCACATTTCAGATTTATTTTTATAGTTTCTTGAATTTTAAAATAATCTTTATACTATCACAAGTTAAAATGTTATTAAGATGTAAGCTCTAATTATTTTGAGCAATGTATTTACATAAAACAAGAAAAATCCACTTTTTGTTATTTAATACAAAAAAAAACTGGTTCCACATCCCGTTTAATAGAACAATTATAGAACTGCATAAACAATTAGTAGCAAGTATTACTTTCTTCTGTGCACAAACAAAAGCAACCGTCAAACGAGTTATGTAAATGAATCTTAAATAGTATTGTGCGGCCTTGAGTCTCTGACCTTTACAGTAAAACCGTTGAAATTAACCGAAACGTTACGGAATGAACTCAGCTCACGCCCTATTTGTTCAAGAGCAATAAACCGACGTCAATCATCCAATAACAATTTAACAAAAAAAGGTGAACATATTAAGTATTATCCTACACAAGATGTTTAAGTGAGTAAGTACACAGACGCTTACAGCTTGTGTTTTTTGAATTTTATGCAATAATAAACATTAAAAGGGTTTATATAGTATTTAGACGTTAGATAATTAATAAATTAGCACAGTGAAATACTTATTTTTAACCGCAAAATGGTTACACACTAAGAAAATATGAAGTTTATTAAAGAAAATATTTTTTCAAACTTAAAAGATTCGACATCTTAAAATACGCCATACATCTTTACACGTCCACACCTACGCGTAAACGCCCATATATTTTTTGGCAACCTAAAACAGTTCGCAACATCATAGCGATACTTCTTTTTTGTGAATAATCGTAACATATTTTATAATGGATAAATTTGCTCAACTTTTCTTTCCTAAAAATAACGTCTACTTACTAGCTTCTCGTATAAAATTATATATATGTATTCGAAAACAAACTGTATGTAATAAATGGTATACATTTAGCGCTGTTTGAAAACGATCCAATAATACGTATTATGTACAATTCATTTCATCGAGGTAGCTAACGATAAGAAGCACTCTATGCAAATCAATTCGTATTTATTCTAAAAGATTTATGGAGTAATTGGATCAAACTTTAGAAGGCGCATTATGGGTGGGTATCAGAAGCGTCATTCACAGACTGCAAGTTAGAGTATTCAACCAACGTTAATTCTACAAAGAGAAGTTGTGAAGATGTAGATTTCCGCGGTCACTGTTTTTCGTTTCAAAAAAGTTTCCATGTTGAAACCGTGTCACGTATGCGTCAGAATACCGACAGTAAGTCCTAAATTGAGTAAAATAATATCTTCCTTATTGTCAAATATATAGAGATCTGTGTGAATTGGCAAAATTGTGCAGTTTACAGCAATAAAATTTCGCTCAGAAGAATCACTATTTTCTTTAAAGCAAAACATCTAGTAATCATAAAAGATATGAAAATTTTTTTGTAAAGTTGTTTGGTTTAATTATGTACTACATCTCTTCTACCAAATTTTCGAATGGTACATGATATACCTTCAATCGGGGTGAAATCCATCAATAAATTACTTTTCAGGTTGAAGCCGCATCAAGTGTGCATCAGTATGACGTTTCGCTCTGGACTGCATCATGCCAAACGCTGCTGATATCAACAACATGATGGGTTACCATAAGCATTAATAATGAGACTTTAAAATACAAAAGGTTAATTAATAAATTAACCTTTAAACATTGTACATATACATGATCCGGCAACAAGACCCCTCCCCTATTTTGAATGATTATTACTCGAGATAGATGCAGTGTAGAGTGGGGGATAGTCTTGCTAAATGAACCTGGAACAACTGATTGAAATTCAATTTTCCAAAAAAGGGAGTTGCCC
Organism: Oryctes borbonicus; assembly: GCA_902654985.2. Lineage (NCBI taxonomy): Eukaryota > Metazoa > Arthropoda > Insecta > Coleoptera > Scarabaeidae > Oryctes > Oryctes borbonicus. Next base: position 1,087,413 of record LR736863.1, read on the forward strand.
GAATTTTGCTTTTGATCATCTTTTGATCTGTGAGGCATATAGGCCTGATATTCTGGAAGAATTTAGATTTTCTAAAAAAGTGGAGCTGACTTCACACTTAGTTATTTCGTTTTTCGACCATATCTTTTAAGAGAAACAGGTCTTAAATTCTGAAATAATATTTAGAATTTCAATTTTCCAAAAAAGGCGGGCTGTCCTAAGTTGGTTTTTTGGTCATATCTTTTGATCTGAGATACAAGTTTGAAATTCTGGAACAATGTTTAGAACAATCTGGAACAACTCTCGGAATTTAATTTTTAATTTTTTGACGTTTTCTGTGAAATACTTTGAAGCAATGTAGAACAAATCTAGAACAACCTGGAACAACCACTAGACTTTCAATTTTTTTTTAAAACTACAGCTAACTTCACACAGGTGAATTTCAGTTGCCAAAATGAATTGAATTGGCGAGCATCGTTCTATGAGCTTCAGTTGAGCAATCGCGCGAAACATGCTTTCTATTCAAAGTTTAAGAAGAATTCTGCATAAAAAACACATAGTGCATCCTTACAAATTTATGGTGGCTCAGGAATTAAGTGTAATAATCGCAGCCTATACACAAAATTTCCGTTAGTGGTCTGCAGAGAAGCCTAAGGAACTCCACTAGCAACCACTTTATAGACCTAAGGTAACTGTTCTTGTGCCACAGAATGATTTTGATGAGTGCCTACTTTTTTCGAAAATAGCATTACTTCTGACTTCTGGCCGATATTGCAACATGCTTGAGTACTTTGCACAGCCGAAACTGAGTCATCTGTTGACATGAAGAATACGAACAAAACAATGTGTGATATCCACAGGATAGAGCAACAACCAACACTTGGTGATAGGTCGTAATTGTGAATTAAATGTTTCCTAAGCATCTTATTTCCTCATAAGATGGCATCGGGTAACCTCATGTTTACGTGACTTCTTGTGTGACTGACATCGTTCCCAAAATATTGAGACCTTGAAGGACACAACAACCGTCTAAGATTACCTAAAGGGCTATGGAAAATTTTCGCGAGAAACTTTGCCGGACCCTGTACTTGCTGCTTCTTGATTCTTTGTGAAAAAAAAAAAAAAACAGATTGATATTGGAGTAAAAGAAATATTAAGTACGCTTCAGTTTCCGCATGTCTATTTGAATAATCTTATTATACTTATTCAGCAGTGGAGTGAAGTTTTGTTCCCCGATGAGTCGCGCTTCTATTTACGAATACCAGATGACAGACAAAATGTGAAGAAAACGAAATGAAACCTATGCAAACTTTTGGGTGCTTTTTCGGAAGGATTCCATCGTGGTGTTTCTATCAAAACACATATCGACCTCATATTTGTAAAGAACAGTATACTGATACGTGCTAGATACGTAGAGGAAATTCTTGAAGAAGACATACATCAATTTTCTCATTTTATTATCGAAGGTTTCGTTTTAATGCAATCGTAAGTGAATACTTAATGAGGTTGACATACACACATTCAATTAGGCACCATGTAGTCCAAATCTTGATTTGCGTCACAAGAAGGATTTAAGAATAATAAAAATAATGTTTATTTTCCAACAGCTAACTCCAATAACAAATATACAGATTGTTAACAATATATTGGTTTAAGAAACGTTGCATAGCAATATAAAAAGCAATTATATTCTGCATACACGGCGGCAGCTCACTGGTGATATCAGTAAAGATCTTCGCAGCATTGCGGATCATGTGATAGACAGAGTGGTGGCCGTAAAAGAAGATTGGTTCTCGGCATCGTAAAGGTTGAGGCGTAACGGGATGCTATTCGAGGTACAACATACGTTAAACCCTATATGGAAAACCATCTGTATACCAGCTGATGCAATTCCACAAGTTTACATAAGAAACTTTAATTCAATGCCACAACGGTTACACAATGCAAACGAAGTGCGCTAAGAACTGCACGCTTCTGATAAAGGTTTATATTATGACAAAAGTAATTTTATTTTAAGAGAAAAATCTATTTTTGCTGTTTCTCTAATTAAGTTTACTTCTGGCCTACTTTACCTCATTTTTTTAAAAGAATCTCAGTAGAAACTTAAATTCGTTGTTATATATGTAATTGATTATTTAAAAAATTTCAGGTGGGCGTTTTCCTTGCCGGTCAGTTTACAACATTAACCACTATTTATTAACAATAACAAAAATACCAAGGAAAACTGACAACAATGAAACAAGTTAGACTAACTACTATAATGAAAAACCAGACAAACACCACAATAATCAAAATTTTGGTTACTGTTTCTATATATTTTCTTCGAAGTGTATTTAAACACAGCAATACCGCACAACACGGACTAACACACGGGTTAAAAGACTGAAACGAGAAATTCAGATCGGGTATATCCTCTACGTGGTTCTGATTAATGACATCATGCTTCGGAGGCACAATCTCGAATCATTGACTCACCGTAGGGAAATACCTAGCGGGAAATTTCTTTTTAAGTTGATCATCACGATATCGATTCACCGTCTTTGCTTTCTCAAGTATGTTTCGTAGTGCCTCAATATAATTACAGATCTGTTGATACATTTTATGTTTCACAAGCACGTACTAATGTTCTACTTAAAGCAGCACTTATCATATGAGTACGAATGCCAATTCTGCGTATTTAGACCACTTTCGTCGTTCCAAGACACATTAGTACATATATCAATTCGCAATGCAAGCCTACTTTTTACGTTGATAAAATGTAGCGACTTTTTATTTCTTTAATTATATTTCCTTAATTGTAATTTAAATTATCATTTGCTGCGCAGCATTTTTTCATGAGTTTACGTTAGCCGAACTAAGTTAACTTCCAATTTCAACAAATTTTGAATCTGGTTAGTTTCTGATGTACGGCTAACGTAAGCTCATCCTGCGTCACCCCTGTATATTACCCTGTTATTGCATTTTTTTTTTGTAATCTGTTGGGTAATAAAGTAATTATTATTATTATTGTTATTAAAATTATAAACTTTTATAGGCTACTATAATACGGGGTAATACCAATCTATCAAACGCAAATCTCAACCTACAAAATCAGCTTCTAAAACGCCATCTAAGTGCTAATTCTTAAATTCTCAGTTCAGAGTACCCATTCTAATACTTAATTAATATCATTAATTATTAATAAATCTTAAATGTTATATAAATTTCCAGATAAATAATGCATCTGCAAAGTAGACAGTAGTCTGTTTTGAGCTTTGACCTCCAATTCCTGCAAAGGATTTCTGCACAAAATACCCCTAATTACTTTTCCTGCGTATAAGACGGTCACGAGAATTTTTACTTAAACGCAATTTATGCAGAACATTCCTTCCTAAAAGGTTACACAAATCATAGTCAACACAAAAAATCCAAGTTGTTTGTTGTCGCATGCATCGTATTTGCGCATCTATCACCGTTGCTCATATTACCAGTTAGAATTTTAACGGATTGCTATGCTGGAATAACACTTATCGATGAAATATGGAAAAAATAATTTCTTGAACTGAACGTAGCAAGTTGCAAACTTAAAACAGGTGCCTCAATGCGTAAGTATATTGATAACTGCAAGAATTCCCTTGGAAATGTACGCCTGAACGTGTTATAAACTATTTCCATTACCATAAGTATGACACAGTGACGTGCTTGACATTCTAAAAGATACAACTAAGTATTAATAAAACACTCACAGGAATATTTATTATTAGTAGTATTAGAACTATACTGTTCGGGATGAATGTTTCATTCTATAACAAGTCGCCGTCGCATAATATGTTTAATCACTTTTGCCACTCAGCGGTAATAACGCCTACCAAGATTGAAGTGCACTTTAGATTAAAATTTTAAATAGAAATGTCTTTATAAGGATCCCTACGCAACAGCATTAACCTATTTAGATGTTATCTAAAGTATGTGTATGATGAATATTTACGCACAACAAATATACGAAATAATAAACATTAGATGACCACACAACGCATATAGCCGTGGCCAAAGAAACGGAGCACCTGTAGATTTTCTCAAATAAACAAAAAGTACTAATATTAGTAAAAAAATAATGAAATGTTATTCCGCGAATTATTCCAAAAATGTTCTTCTGAGAAACCTACCGTTCTACATTGGTTGTAGCCTCAAACTATTACCACAAAATAAAATCAAAACACAAACAATTTTAAGAATCACAAACGCTTATACAAACGTATTGGTTCGTACTCGCCATTCGGTTACGTACAAGTTATTAAGTCAGGCACTAGAAAGACTAAATATTTTTCTATAATTATTTACATAATTGTAAAATATAAATGGCAAAAAGACAAACTAAAACAGCTCAAAAGTTAAAGTACTCACATCGTATTGTTCAGATAGCCATAAATAGATTTAATACTGCATCTTATAAAAATAAAGGAAGCGGCCACCCCAAAATAACAACAGCCAGAGAGACAAGGTGCTCCAAAAATGTCAGCTAGGACGGTTAGAAGATGCTTAAATAGTACAAGATCAATAGGTCGTAAGGCAAGAAGAACGCGGACAGATTGACAGAAAAAAAATCCATTTAGAATGCGCACAAAAACGGCAACATTGGACAATTGAATACTGAAAAAGAGTATTGGGGCCCAACGAAACAAATACACTAATGATTATTGAAAAGATATTGCTTTGAAAATGAACGCTATCATCGCGATAATGCTAAGCAACACCCATACTTTATTTTGCAGCTTTTTAGTATACTTGAGCGTCGTAGAGTTAACGAAAACCTTCATAAGGAATGAACTGCTCCTAATCTTAAGCAGAGAGGTGGCAGCATTTTGATGTAGGAGCGAGGAAATGTTTACATGTCATGGCCGCACGAATAGCCAAACATACACAGAAATTCCAAATGCAACATTAAGGCTATCATATGCAAAACTGTATTCCATGAAGCTTTTAGAAAACATTTTTCGCCCAAGACATAGCTAGAAACACTAAAGATATCTAACTAAACCCAATCGAGTACTTTGCAAAAACTTAACGAAACCTCTTCAAAAACACTAGTTGAAACCAAAATAAAAGAAATATTGGAAAAAAAAATCCACCAACGCATATAGGTGCAAGCCTAGACGTATACAAGCAGATATCAAAGCCTGAGGAAATCATACACGATATCAATTTACACCTAGAATTTTATAATTTTAGGTTTGAAGCTCTTGCAAAGTTCAAACTGTTCCGTTTTATTGGCCAAAACTGTAATACCAACGATATAAGCCATATACTGCTCAAGCGCTGGTAGATGTAATAACTTCAACTTTTCTTTGGGCAAACTATATACCTCTATAATCATATATTGATTGCTTTTTTCAATAAAAAAAGAAATTTAACACGATGCTTAACTGATTTTTCGACCAAATACGAGAAAATGGCGAGTTTTGCGTGTATTCGCTTATTACGAAAACCATAACACTTTCGAATTGGGTTACTTTTATTTGAAAGTGTAAATTCTCAAATATCGTAAACAAACGTTAAAAATAAACAGTTCTAATATAAGCGCAGAATGTTGAACAATTAACAGGCACGCTTGGACTTTAAGGTTTTCATATGCGTGAATATAGACAAAATTGAAGAAATGTGGTTTTATAAAAGCGCTTTGAAATAAATTGGTCATACCTAGAGCACACGAACGTGAATGCACTTATTAACATGTAAACAATCGAAGTTACATCACAGAGCAGCTGTTCGGTAGGAGAAATTAAAAAAAATGGAACAAGCACGTATTTCACAACTCAATTTGTGTTGTCACCGTACAGTAGTTGTTAAACGTTAAAATAAACCGGACTAAAAAATGCAAAATGTAATTATCTGGCGTTGACAATCTCATTAAGTTTAAACTGGTATTTTAAATACACCTACGATATAACTTAACCATTTCGCTCACCGCGTCCTCGGGTGAGGACAACTTCTGAATTTTTTTCCTATGTACCTTGATATACTCCAGCCATCACATGGCCCTAGTTTGTAAACACACAAATCTAATAAAAAAAATCATTCAGTGCAAATATATTTTGAAAATGTGAAACTTCCTTCATTAAATAGTTGAGTGTAGGCTTTCACGACCGTAATCCATAGTAGAAATGTCTTTCGGGTGATGTCGTGTAGTTAATATTTTACTTCACGTTTCGCTGACTAGCCTGTCAGCTTCTTCAGAAGATTTCTAAAGACAGTCTTTAAAGAGAGTGTTTAGAAATCTTCTGAAGAGGCTGACAGGATAGTCAGCGAAACGTCAAGTAAAATATTAACTACACGACATCATCCGAAAGACACTTCTACTATTCCTTCATTAAAATTTTTAGTAACTGTCGGATTTCTTTTTCAGCAATTTTAATTAGTGAAAAAAGGGGTTAATTATAACTAAACTAATTCCCTAAATTTTCATTTATTAACCTTTTTCATATCAAAAGATATTTCTTCAATAATGCTGACAATAGTATAGCAATCACTAATGGCATCAGCAGACTTCGCAACACACAAAACATTGATTTACTATTTTCAAAAAAAAGTACAATAATAGGTGTAACAAAACACTTGGTAAAGTACAACATGCGCTTATTCCTATAACTGATACGTAATTCCGATCATAGCAATAAAAATAACGTTTTTATAGTTTTTTAAGTTTGTTTCTGATGCACGTTGAATAATTAGTACAGCTGCTCTTGTGTCTACTCTTACAGCAAATACCAATGGTTTCATCCAACTTCAGAGAAAATAGTAGATTTGGTTTAGGTTCGAAGATTTCACCGGCCAATTTAAACGCTTGATTTTGGTTATAAAAAAAAAACACTCTATACTGTAATTTCACGAATGGTTGCCAATTGGACTGTAACTGATGGGTTTACTCTTATTTTGGCTACTAATGATAAATGGAGTTTCTTCTCCAAAAGAAACAATAACTAAATGCCGAAATGAGTACAAAATTAGTTGTACCAAAAAAAGTAATGTCACTTTTACAAATTTAAATTTCTAAGTATTGCCTAAAATAAACCCTACGTATAGCAAACATATTGATTTATTATTTTAAAATGATTGTTTTCAATTCTTGAATTTCGCCTACTTTTGCTTACAATCCATTGTCACAGTTCGTACTTTGAAATGATATACGGTAAAATTCCTTCCCTCGTCTAATTTTAATTTTAAATGTGCAAATTAATAACTCCTATGCCCTTAACAAAAGCTCTGCATTTATATCGTCAGAACCACAGGTAACTACGAGTAACATTTAAATACTATATAAGGTATAGGTTTAATTCAAAAAATGCTGCCGAGAAGTCACTATGGGTGAATACTATGCTCCAATAACCAATTACATTTTCTTGCCAAAATCTTTTTTTATTTTTTTCTTCAGGTGCATGTCACTATCCTCGTTTAAAATAAATCACCTCGACATAAAATAGGTCAATTTTTACATGTTTTCAAAAATTGAACGTACGCGGCCAAGCAATTAAAGATTTTAATATTTCAATGTGAATATAACAAATAATTAAAATTCGTATTTGTTATAAGTGATAACTATTATTTATCTCACAAAAGGTTTTAGGGAATAAAACTCTTTTACACTAGCAGAATATATGTATAAGCTATACGTCAGAAACTCGGGAGTTTTTAGGGTGTAATTTGTATACCCTTACTATACCAAACAAAATTTCAAAAATCGATAGACTGAAATTATTTACATTAGTTCTAAGCAATTGACAATAGTTTGAATAGAGATTTTAAAATTAGTAAAATGAAAACGCATTAACACCTCAGCTCCGCAAAGTGAATCACTTTCTTTAAACTCTAACTACCACTATATATTTTTTTTTTTAGAAGGACCGCAAGTTCCCGACCGCCATTCCACGTAAATAACCTACTTATCTACGTCACCGCTCGCCGCAAACTACAATCCAAAATAATTTGACATAGACCGAATAACATGCAGGTATGCCTTCTCAAAATAGATTTTGTGTCTTCGAATTCCGATGAAAGAGGAATAACACACCTGTTGTTGATATAGGATCGGCCAACGAATATCCCGCAGGCATTTCAACTTTTCACCGGCGATAACGAACAGTGACGTGTTTGATATTCTCCGAAGGCTATTGAGAAACTCAGAAAAGAGAAAATATTTGTGGTAGGTTCTTACAAACTGGGAATTTGTGTAACCATTAGTGCAGATATTTAATTATAACACCGGTAAACTTTATAATTCCTCTTTTTCTAAAAAATATGATTTATCCATATCAGATTAAGAAAGTATACTAATATGTAACTGTCTATTCAAAAAATTAGTTGGTATTTTCCGTATTTACTGGAAAATTTTAAAAAGCTATTTACTATCATGCAAACACGCTAATTGCGGTACCTACACTCGAACATAATTTGGGACCGTTTAAATATGTTTAGATTAGTACCGTAAGAAAATTAACATAAGCGACGAAACCAATTCGGAAAATAGCACATTATCCAATTTAGTAAACACTTGGAAATCACTAATAAGATTCGCACAATGAATATGCCTAAAATGATTGATGATATAACACAACCATCTGAAATTGGTACCTTTAGCAAAATAAATTTTGAAACAAATTTTCCTAAACAAGGAAAACTTGTTTGCCACTACAGGCAAATACCAAACTAGTCTGGATCACACAATTACAAGTTGTTGGTGTACAACCACAATAGTATGTACTAACTTCCGCCAAAAAAAAACAATGGTTATGATTTTATTAAATTTCAAAGAAAAAAGGTCTGATATATGCATACTTAAGCTTGAAGCTTTTAATATGGAATTCAGTAAGTAATAATCCCTAGAATATTAATGCTGTTCTTAAGTAACCGTTGCGGAACCCTGATTTATCATACAGTTAAAACAACTAAGAAATTGAACATATACATAATTAAAAAAGGGTAACTTTTGATACAATATATAGCAAAAGTCAGATGACAACGAACAAGTTTTACGAAAATCGCTGTGATACGTCTACTTTCATATTTTTTTAAGAATAACTATAACTTTTCTTCAATTTGACAATTAACTGTTTTTAACGTCACCGTCATTTTTTTAATAGCAACCCTGGGCCTGTTAGTTACCATCTCAATATTATTAATGATTTTCATATTCTTTTTGTAAACGCAAAATAGGAAACAACTTTAAAGAAACACATTATTATCTCTTCAACGCAATGGTATAATGTAACTAAACTTAGAACAGTGTGCTTCTTGACAATCACATATAATGGGTTATACAAATTAACTTTTACACGAATCTGATTACATAATCCTTCCGACTATAGGTCCTTCTATTACATCTCTTACCAATATGTCATAACCACTTCATTAGATCGCCAGCAAACCATTTGCATATTTTATTGCTAATTTGTTACCCAAGAATTGATTTTGTTGCTGCAGCCGTTTCCAGAAAACGATGGCGAGACTAGCTTTAAAACTAAGCTAGCGTAGTCACCCTCTATAAGTTTTGGCTACTGTGGATATCAATACAAACTAAACAGCTTATTTTGTTGTTAATTTGTTACCTAAGAATTGATTTTGTTGGTCCAGCAGTTTTCGAGAAACGATGGCTAGGCTATCATATTAAGATAGCGTATCCATTCGCTGTAATTTTTGACTCACTACACATATCACCACCAGCTAAACGGCATATTTTGTTGCTGGTTTTGTTACTGCACCCGTTTCTGAAAAACGATGACTTGGCTAGCATATTAAGCCATTGCAGTCACACACATAATTACTGAAATCAGTTAAGGAGTATATGACAATTCCAGTCATTGCCCATCGGGTTCAACACTCTTTCAAAGTTCCCTTCGACTTGAAACCGGCAAACCAGCAAAAGAATACGCCATCAATCAAGCCGTTACAAGTAGCTACGCTAGATCAATACAATAGTAGCATTGCGATTGTTACCCACCACAGGTTGAAGCAAATAATCAATCATTGCGAAATAATGCAACAACGAATAACCAACAACATATCGACTAATTTATTGGCCTTCAATGTTTAAACTATCTGTTTTGAAAAATTCAGAGGAGCGAAAATAAAAATTGTCACACAGGAATTGATACCTACGAAATTTAAAACAGCAACAAATTACTAACAAGATATACAGATACTTCGTATTGATATCTGTAGGGCATTAAAAGTTACAGGGAGTGAATACGCTAGCGTAGCAATCATCAATCGGAAACGTCGCTACAACGAAAGCAATTCTTTGGTAGCAAATTAAGAACAAATTAGCAACAAAATATGCCGTTTAGATCGTGTTGATATTTGCAGTATGCACATTGTATGAAAGACTTTTTAATGCAGCGAATAAAAAATAAAAATCTTTTCCAGCTCCCTATATTAAGAGAAAAATTGTGAAAATTGCCATTTAAATGACTACTATGACGTCATAGTATTTCATAGGCGTTGGTATTGATGATATAAAATTGAACGAAACCATAGAAAAAAGAAAGATCGATTCGTTACAGCGTTTGTTCCAAACCTAATTCGCGATTGTTCTTGAGATTCAATATTTCCAACTGTGACACAATGTACCTGACAAAACTAAGGTCTATGGCAGCCATTCTAGCTGTCATACCATGTAGCGAAATGTGAAATAACTTAATAATAGAAATTCAAGGAGTTCAAAGTAATCAGAAACAGTTCAACGTACACCGAGAAAAATGGTTCCGTTAATTCATCGCAAAAAAATGTGTTGACTTAACTCAAAATTCGATAAAAGTAATACTTGATTGTATTTCATTCAATGGTACTTTTTGTGTTGGAACACTATTTTATTTTGATCCATCGTTAATATTATATTATTTCTACCAGATATAACGCAATGCAATAGTTTGAGTATCCGTGGCTACATAAACAAAATATGTTATAGTTTATGTCTGCAGAGGTAAGCGGAAAGCAATCTTTTACATCCACATCGGCCCGGTTAGTTTCCAAATGTAATGTGTACATATTTACAGCATATTACATATCGGTTATCTGAACATTAGAGTGGCTCAAAATCTAGTGTTGCTCCAGCATAAAACAATGTCGACACAACACTAAATGTGAACATAGTTTTATGAATTGAATCAACACGCCAGTTGCGTTGTTTATATACACCACTAAAAATGTGTTGAGCCAACCCCTTTTGCGTTCATTTAAAGCAACTTTTTTCTCAGCGTAGGCGTTTCCAAAGTATATGTACTAGCATATTTGTATGTCTATTTTGATTTTCAAAGGAAAACGAAAGATAACTCTATAGGTAAACCTGAAGAAACTAAATTGAGTACAACTATAATTACATTAGAAGTTTTTGTCGGTTTGGTTTTCTGATTAGCTACACCAACACAGTAACTGGCAAATTTCAAACGACTTCTAGGCGACTCTTGTTTATAATTAACTCAATGAAATGCCTAGCCCTCAACCAATTGGCAAAATTCAACTTGCATACCGCAAGCACTTTATTGCGTCAACGGTAATCTAATATTTTGACGTAAATATACCAATTTAGCTTGCTAAAGATAGACAAAATATCATTACGACATTTGCACCGTCATAAGGTCTCCGAGCACAACAACAAATATTATTTATTTCCATTATAATTTAAATAGGACATTAATGCATAATGATCACACTTAACCATATAACAAGCTGTTGTGCGAAACTCCAGAACCTTGGTAAATTTATATATAATCTGGCTGCATGCCAGTATGAATCGTTTTACTCTGACTCACCCATTTCGAAGCGGCCAATAAACCGATTTTCTCGAATATTTCGCGAGTATTTCAGATGTTTCCATCTTGTTTTGATGATTGTCGATCGCGTTCGAGAAAGTTTTATTAACACTAATTAAATACCTTCGCATTTGCTACGTCTAGATCGGGACTCAGTAGTACGCTGTTTAATTGATGCTGCGGCATCTTCTAACCTTTGACAGGACTTTGACAGAAGATAATTCGACGCTACGCCGCTAAGAGATTTAATTGAATGTGCGACATGTAGCTTAAATTTAAGTGGGCTTCGATGTTTGGACATAAGTCGATTCTGGAAATATCGGCGCTTGGCAAATTTCACAAAGAAACTACGTTAATTTAATGAATTTAAATCAGGTAAAACCATTTAAAACCATTGTTTACCGAATACAACATAATGCAAATCTCATCCCCGGCAGTGCTAACATGAATCCAATTTTCCGATTATCAGAAATAACAGGTTCAATATGTTGACCTACAATTCGTCTAATGCTGCTAGCCTTTTGACGTAAACTCACGACTTAACATAGCCCCATAAAATAAGTCGAAAAGTATTAAATCACACCCACCAGAACAATTAACTTGTCCATTTCTGGAAATTATCGATTCACCGAATTTGTGCTGTATATCGTCCAAGTCCAGAGCATCCAAATTGGGCCAAAAAAAAATCAGTCAAGTTAAACGATTTTCATTCATAGTAACGGAGTTATCAGTGTTGTTAAATTGATTTTCAGACAAAATGCGACAATTTTGCTTCTACATAAAACTACTAAGTCAGAAGAGAACTTATAGATGAAACTCAGGATCATTTGCAATTATCTCTGGAGCCAATTTACTGAACCTACGACGCAACAAAATTAAAGCAATCTTGTAAACACATAGGCGAAAGTCTTTTCACAAAATTCGCTACGAACTGATGCTGGCAATGATTAATGCCTGAGATCACTGAAAGTTTGACGTAAGTGCACAGGTTTTCTTTCGTTCTTCCCCTCGAGCAGTGTGCTACACTTTTTAAATTAGTTTTAAGTTCACACTGAGGTTCGCACCATGACATTTCGCATTAGCTTCGCAAAATTTCAAATCTCATATTGCGTAGATTAGGTTAAGTAACGCAACTGATGTTCGACGTGCTGCTTTTCTGATGTGTTCGTTTCACAACAAACTTAAAGCACTTGAAAGGAAAAAGGTATCAGACACGATTTTCGCCACTACTTCAGTCTGTCTAAACTCTTCAAATGCAACATAAGAAAAGCATATTGTTACATTTTAATTTTTAGAGACAATTGAGAAAAACTCAAACCGTTGGAGAAAACGCTATCTGGCACATTTCTTGACCGTTAGCATAACTAACTGACACGCCTACCATGCTTATTATTCACAGTATGATAAACCGTCTTTAGCCAAAATGATGCACAGTTATCTAAGTCTTTTAATGAAGCATTTAAAATTATAGCTAATCCTGGTACTTTAAGCAGCTAATTTAAAATTTGCTGCGCCCTCTAGCGGACATGTTTGCACTTTAGTTATCAAAAAATGTTTCCCATCACTATAGCTATTGTAGCTTCCAATCGTCGGTTCCTACTCTTAATGGGACATGCAGTGACGAATGATGATCATTAATTGGTTTCTCGTAATGTGTAAGTTATACGCATGAAAACCTGCCACTATCATTATTCATAAGGTAAATTTTTTGAGATAACTTCCATGCTTGGCTAAATGTCTGCGGGTCAGAATAATTATAATATGGAAATTGTAAATAAAACCCAAATTAGAATTTGGCAGAAGCTATGCAAACTTAACCAAACGGTAGCAAAAGAGAATATCCAGGAGTCATATACAGAAATAACATACTCCAATGTTTTGCTCAACAAATACATCAAGCCACAATAAGAAATAAAATTATTATACGAAGTGCTTGCGCGGACAAGATAATTTGCAACAAAGAGTGCAAATGGTAGTGAATGGTATTGCATTCTTCTATATGCAAGTGCATATATACATACAAGTAGAGAGGTATGTGCTTAATATCCAGTTTGTAATTATGTTTTGATTTGTCTGGGCTTGTAATCATTTAATAATAAGAACTCGGACACAATATCGCTACTATTGCTCGTCTAGATTGATCGCGTGTAGTTAGCAGCGATATGTACTAAAAAATCATGCAAGTAACATATATTTACTTAGTACGTTTTCCTGTTTAATATGCAATTCAGAGCAATTACGTGACTAAGTTTAAATTGATTATGTACGTTTGTAAGCGTTTGTTTTGAAATTGCACAAAAATATTTCTTCTGATACCGTTTTCGTTTTCGCTACAATAAATTAAGATGCTTGTTGGATCCAGTATCTATAAATTAAATCAAACAGACAGCGTTATATTGCAACAGAGTCATAAGTCCAAAAAAATGAAATGTGAGATAATTGTGGTACTTGATTGAACATAGAGTAAATTAATTTTGGCCTGATGGTTTTATCTGATTAAGTGTATCAAAACAGAACAACAGTGAAATTTATTTTCGCAGTGCTTAGTTTTTCTACTTGTGACGCTGTTACAGCCTATGTGCTATATCTATATAATTGCAAAAGGTATGTAATATTGTGTTCGATCAACTTGTGATTAATTGATGGTATAGCCTACTTCTTATATATTCTGGTGTAGAATACTAAACTACAAGTCATAAGGGAGTTTTCATTGGCCCGGAAATAAAAGTAGTCAATATAGGTTATTCAAAAGTAAATTCCCAGTTTGAAAGAGATTTTCTATGCGTATTACCAATTAAAGTCAATATAGAATGAGTGGGTTATTTTTTTTTTGTATACAGGATTGTCCAGATTTTGAAAATGTTCGGCGATTTTACAAGCAATTTTAGACAAGAAAGTTTTAATGAACATATGTCTTCGAAACGTTAGTTTTCAAGATACAAGATGAGCAATTTAACAATGTGGCAAATTCTAAGAAGACAGCTTCACCTGCATCGCTATAAAATGAAAGTGGGTTTGAACTTAAAGAACAAGATAAGCAGATTCAGTTTACAAATGTTTGAACAAATACAGAATAACGCTGAAGAGCTGGACAACACCTTATGGGCAGATGAGGCACAATTTGACGAATGCAACTGCAGGATCTGAGCAAAAAAAAACAATCCAAAATATTCACCAAGGATCACATAATCTGAAGATTGCTATTTGGTGCGATTTTGCGTCAAATTCTACGAAGAAATGGAACAAACGGAAACAATAAGAATAAATGGGCAGCGAACTTAATACAGAAACAAATTTCTTTTTTAAATTCAGTTTTAATTTTCAACATAGTCTCCTTATAAGTCTACACACTTTTCCCAGTGATGCTTCCATTTCTTTAATCCGTTCAAGTAATGGTTAGCATCTTGTTCTACAAAATAGGGGTTACGAATATGATGGTCCTCTCATTGGATGAAAAACTCCTCCGAGTGAAACTTTGAGCCTAGGTAACCTCGGTGGCCAGATCTGTTGAATACAGTGGGTAGTCTATCAATCTAAACCAAAATTCGTGAATTTTTGCCTAAAGTGTGAGACATTGCCTTGTCTTGTCTTTCTCTTCAAACTCAACAATTTTTCCGCAATTTTTGCATTCAGCTCGTCAAGTACTGATGTGTAGTATGCCTCCTTATTGTTTCCCTTTTTTCAACATAGTCAAACACAACTCCATGACTATTCCAAAAAACAGCAATCACTTTTTCCAGGCTTTTTCGGGGCCGATTCACCCTTCGCAGCCCACTGTATCGACTACGCATTGGCTTCAACAATACACTGGTATATCCAAGTTTCATCTACAGTTATTCATCAACACAAAAACTCCGTTTTATTTTGCTTAAACTGTTCCAATAGGGCTTCGGAAATCAAATGCAAACCTTGTATAAGTAAAAATATTAAGAGACTGGAATTATAAAGATTTTCAATTTTGACGACTTTCAATTATCAATTATCTTAACTGTTGGTAATACATATGACTGGTTTAGTTGTGATATTCCCAATCTGGGGACAAGCATTATTGTAATAAAAATTAAAACAGACAACTTGGCCTTTCAATACGTATTCACATGAAGAATAATTTGAAAAGCAATGTAACTTATGATGTAATTAACAAAACCTTTCATAATTAAATTCATATAAAAAATATAAATAACTGCTCTATGTATAGCTATCATAGCGGGAATGAAATTAAAAAAAATAACGACACAATAGGGCACATTACACACCTGGATAGCTAAAACGAATCAATTTATAATAGGCGCTGAATAATACTGAACTTGTGTAATTTCGTATCTTCATAGCGCATTTAGTGCTGCAAGTGCTAAACTATTAAGTAATTAAGATAGCAGGAAGGCAAGTCGTGACTCAAACCCAAAGGAAATGAACTACCGTGCAATAAATATTCGAAATTCCTCACAAATTACTTGGAAATCGATAGTAATTATGCTGTGTTGCTAAAGAAAAAAAAAGTAAAAGTTGTTGCTCATAAAATGATGGTTTAGAACTGCCACCACGTCGTATGGTACAACCATGTAACGGTTTGTACGATATTACAAATTATTTCAAATTCTTTTTTGAAAACGAAATAAAATAAATTAAATTAAAAATTAAAAATGTACATAAAAAAGTGCAATATAAAGTTCTCGAACATAAATAATCTTTCTGTAACACTGTGGCTTTTTACGCTCAATAATGATTAAAAATTGTTATAACATAACAACAATTAAGTAGCTCAAGAACTGACTATTTAAAAGGTTAGATATGGAATAATTCTCAATGTCAAATGAAAATTACCTTCACACCACACACAAAAGGTGAGAGAAATTCTAATCCCTGGTAATTCCAGTGTTCATTACTGTATCATTTCGGTTCTGAAATACAACTTTCAAAACCGGTGATTTAAATATCCGAAAGCTGTATTTGTGCAACAGGGAAAATATGTCGTCTAATACTTTACTTCGACAATACGATTTCAAAATGTCTAAAATATTAGTAATTTAGATGATTTTTTGAATTGATTGAAATTTTACAGAAAATATATACTTATAACATTAACGGTTATTTACCCTAACATAAGTGTACCAGCAACATATTATTGTATTTGAAGAAAATAAAAAAATATTAAAAGGTTATTTGCAAAGAGCAAAACCAAGGAGGAAGAGCTTGTTAGGGATTGTGCAAGATAGGTTTAAAGATTACCTATGTATAATTGTGTATTAACTTGAAATGTCAAGCTAGAAAGTATACCGTAAAGATCAAAGAAACGCATTTTAATAGAAAATATCAGATAAATAATACCTGGCTGTAATATTGTATAAAATATCAGTTCGTAACAATGTTAACATTCCCATTCTAGCTATATTAAATATGAAGAATATATCTACTTTCTTAAGTATGCATAAAGAAAAATAATTTACTAGCACTCACTGACCTAGTATTCTTGTACATATTGTTACAAGGTTGCAACGTTGAACGCACTTTAAGTAAATGGTCATATCTTATATGTTTGACATACCATATGGAATTAGACGATTCTATCGAGTACGTGCAATATTTATATAAGCATATGGCTTGTTGCATCCGAAAGAACAAAAAGAACAACACATTTTTATTAAATTGCTTTTTAAATAATAATAATAATAACAATACTTCATGCCTTTACATCCCATCCCCCAACAGCTTTAGCCAATTACAGGGGGCGTTCCAAAACCTCAAAATTAGAGTAATATATTTCTACGACAAGTTTCAGTGCAACTTTAGTTATATCATAAATTAATAAGAATAGAAATATCATCAATTAATAATCGTTCGATTCCTTTTCATCAAAAGCAGCAAAGTTTCGCCAACAAACTCGTCAATTACCGATAAAATCTTGAAAACCCCTGACAATTTCCTGTTTTCCAGGCTCAAAGTTCATGCAAGGCAGACTACGTTGAGAAATAAAACTGAATTTAAAACTTGAAAAATACTTGCTTCTGTTTCTGAAGTAAGCAAACTACCCTCGTTGTTGTAACCGATGAGAAATCGCGAGTTTAATACAATCAACCAATCTTAGAAATTTGATCTTAAAAGCAATAACAAAGTGCTTCACTAAACTGGATATTGACGCAGCTAAGTTGAGAAATGTTAATATCTTGGCATAAGAACAATAGCGTTCCCTGTAGACGTCAGTATTTCGAAATTAAAATCAGAGGTAGCCGCGTAATAGTAGTAGTGTTATGTCTGTTATACGAAAATAGAATACGGTGAATCTTGACTCCCACTGGAAGAGCGTTCCTTAAATAAAATCTGAACCATATTTCGACGATTGCCTGCAATAGCACGAGACTCTCGATTAAATAGACTGAATCCATGTTCCATTGTAAATATTATTTCGAAAAATATACGTATAAATAGGTGTGTACAACGTAAAACGGATGTGATAAAGATAGATCATAGAAAGAACAGAAAGATAACCATAAGTTTAAACTTCCTTAACACACAAAATAAACAGAATTACATTCATGTTCTTATTATACCAAGCAAAGGCGTTTAAATCTATTCGAGAAAAGTTATTGATTAGCTTTGTTGATTGATGCCATTGAATTGTAATTTTATAAATTGGGTTATATTCAAAAATAGAACCAAAGATAACCTAAGCAATTTCATACAGCGCGAAATGATAAACGAATCAAAACTACCGATTTTCGCCCTAGAATGCTATAAATACTCGCACACACCCACACAAATTACTGTGTTACACAGGCGCAAAGATACACATAACAACGTTTAAAAAAATGGTCAACCTGTAATTATGTCTGTAGAGAATGTGAGTATTACCCGTAACCAATATACTAGACATGCATAATACAACGTTGGCATTGCAGCATAGAAGTGAAAGCCGCGAACAGCGTAACATTCAAGATCTCTATAGTCATTGTACTGCTATATGTCACACGAACCTGGAATGGTTCTTAATGGGCTTGATATTTTACCTATCACAATCTTTTACACAAGTGGAAACATTAAAGTTTGATGAATTTTAAAAGCATTCCACTGTAGTTTCGAATTTACGCGACCCTTGAATGAAGCAGTCACTGCACTCCGAATAGTTTGTACTGTAAAATAGTACGCATTGTTCGCCGTTACACAATACGCACTTAATCAGCCATATGTATCATTCTTCCATACGATAACTACGCTTTTCTTCTTTCCATTTTGCGAAATGTATGTACCCACTACAAAAGGTTTAAATTACAGCTCCTTTATGCCAAGTCATCCAAACACTTGTTCGATAGAAGTAACTGCGTTTCTTATATTATGTGCTTTGTATTTTATCTCTTGTACTAATATAAGCTGATCAGAAATTAATTATCTTGAATAATTAACGGTTTTTCACATTTCTTACTACATAACCATAACAAATAACTATATATTCCTTTAAATAACGTCAACATTAACAGCGCATTCGAATAACAAGTTAGACATTTTCAAGTTTCATTTATTTTTTGCACTATGTAAAATATAAGGTGCTTTAAAATATATATACCTAACTGCAGAATCTCCAAAAACCTTCCATAAAGCTTTACATACTATAATTACACAATTAAAATTCCATTAATGATTTGCATAAAATCAGATAATATAACAGTTGCTCATTATCATAGGTATACGTCCTTTTTGTACAACTCGATTTTTATTCCACATTCTACCTTCAATTTAATTATTTTCTGAATGAAAATTAAACCAACCACAGTATGCAGAATTTAGTAAACAACCTCGATGTTCGGAACGTAAATTACGTAACTTATAAAGCATACAGAAATTGCGACTGTAGTTTTGCCAAAGTAAACACGTAATTAATTCTAAAATTATAAACACATTCACTGAAATGCGGTTCTTACAAAATTATAATTTAAAATTCATTCAACAGGCAACAACTTACTGGTTAGATCACAGAATAAAATATTAAAATTTTAGACTGAATGTTGCCAACCTTCGTCTAATACATTGAATCTATACCTACAAAGTACCCCACTTAATACTTGAACACTTGCTACTTTTTAGTTTTTGTTGAATTAATCCCTTAACGCACAACGACGTGACATATTCGTCCGCACTTAACTCGCAAAAATATTTATCGACGTGTATATCACGTCCAACGAAGATGAAATCAAATGATTTTTTTCTACAAAATTCAAAATAAAACGTGTCTTAAGTGGTTAAAGCAAAATTTCCAGTAAAAAAGTCCATAACAGAATATCCGTACACAACACCTGTTTATGGATTACTCTATTATAAACAAATGACATTAATTTTGTGTATAATTACTTCAACTAACTGTCGAATTAGTTGTTATAGTTGACTGTTACTTATTAACATTCGTAAAGAAAAAGGTTGCTTTGTCTTTCAATAAGCACCGTGTCGCACAGAATTAAATGGCGAATATGCATTTGTAATAGGAGGCAATTCACCGCAAGCAAGAAGTATTTGTGCTAAAATGAATTCAGAAAGAGTTCTTTTAGCTATCCGCCGTTTGCTTCCATCGACCAACGATTTTGAGAAGGTACGTTCAAAAATAATGAACATGACCCAAGTAGAAGGCAGCCAGTAGAGATTCTTCGACATTTTGAAGAAACATTTTCTACGAGCACACGTGCTATTACAAATGTTTCGATTGCAAAATTATTCGAAATGTTTTAAACGGCATCTCTTTGACTTGCAGAAAATCATGCTCCACTTCTAGGTTAGAAACAATTTGCTCGTTGGCTTTTAGAGCAACCAATAGAAAAAGATAAGTTCCCAACTACTGTACCCTTCGCCAATGAGGCTTCATTTTCATGAGATTTCATATTTTCAATAAATGTTTGAGGAGATATTATTAATTAGCCAGTACTAGTTACCACCTTGATTAAACGTGCAGAATTATTTATTGTTTTCACAAATTCTACGTCTACGTGCCAGTAGACATGCTCCGAGATATGTGCTTTCAACACAATGACGTTGCTGCTCACTTTGCTGATGATGTACGACAACATTTAGCGATAACGTGGATAGGAAGAGCAACTGTTTTCTGGACTCTAAGAATGCTAAACCTCATGCTCATCGACTTCTTTCTTTAAGTGCATGTGGAAAACTTGATTTATTCAACACCAGTTGAATCAGTCGAAGGGAAAAAGTTACCTGACAAATCCTGTAATTGCCTTCTCCACAGGAGCACTTTGTGTATAATTTCAAGGTGGACATTTTGAACCACTTTATAGACATTTACTAAATTACGTAATATTCATTTTATTTTTGTTTTGAAACAAAAATAAAATTAGTATAACTTAATATAACTCAACAAAAAAGGTCCGCAAATACAATAAAAAAGTACGTTAATGTAATATTTTTTTATCAAAATTGGTCCAGCGAACGAGTTTATCAAATTAATAATTTATAACGTAAATTTAAAACTGTAATTTTCTAAAAAAATGGACTGCTATTTTTAGCTGCTAATTTTAACTGTTTTTTTTTTAACAGCAGCGGCAGTTAGCAGTTACTGCAGCAAATTTACGGGTTTACCCACCTCTATTCTGCAGTATTAATTAAAATCGCAAGATGATCCAAATTATCACTTGCCCAAGCGTTCTAAAGGTTGCCTATTTCTAAACTAAGAACGTGTGATTTGCTTCCGAACAACGAACAAGAGGCAAGTTAAATAATATGGAAATGAAATTCCCACAGAAAATGAAAGGGGAGGCAGAACGCGATTGAATTCGAAATGAAATATTCGGCAAGAATCTAACCATCATCCCTACAAAAGTATCAAGAGAACAAGCACAACTCGGATGGCTAGGGTATATACTGAGGATGGGGAAAGAAATATCAGTAAAGCAAGTGTTTGAATCTAAAAAACAGGAAAAACAAAAGGGGAATCATAAAATATTCTAGAAACAGGAAACCCGCACAGCTGCCAAAAAAAAATGAGTAAAATGGGAGGAAGCGATGATGTTTACAGGAAATAAAAAGGAAAGGAGGCGGATGTTGAAAAACATAGCTGTACACCGAAAGATAGAAAAGCTAATTAAGTAACTAAATGCATGCAGATATATGCACTTTATGACGTTTTGAATTGATGTGTTTTTTTTTCAAGTTAAAGCGTTGACCTCTGCAAAAAAAAAAGGATTATATTACTTAATAAATTTGTTACGACAACGAATTAGGTTTATCAAATTTTAACCGGTTAAACGGCCATTTATTAAAATGATAAACTCGTTCGTTGGATGAATTTTAATAAAAAATTGTTACATTAACGTACTTTTTTTGTTGTATTTATGTATCTTTTTCATTCAGTGTATGCATAAAAATGATACCAATTATGTGATGAAGAACTGGTTAAACCATTCACCTAACCTTACCTAAAACAATTACCATTCCTTCGTTACAAAGAGAACGCATGTTGAAAACTTTACAAGCACTTGATTCGTGGAAATCGTTTAACTTTTAACAAGCACCTTCACAGAAAAAATTTTGCTTGCCATGGATGAATTATACTAAATATGGATTTTCAAGCACCTTGGGACTGAATAACTCTATACCAATTACAGTAATTCAAAGCAAACAAGCAAATTTCATGTACTATCCCTAACTTTCAGTTTAACTTTGTTGCTGTTTACTGAAATTGCAGTACCAAAGAAATTATATATATATATATATATATATATATATATATATATATATATAAAATAGTGCACAAATTCTTCCATGGTCGGACCAATCACCCGACCTTTTGTCAATCAAAAATATATGCTTGATTGTAAAGGTAAAAAGACACAACGATATTGAACTACCGCCAAGGAATTCTACGGCATAACATCAACAGAGGTTTCATACGAACAAATTACCAGTTCTGAAAGGGTTAAATGAATTACGGAAACATATTAATAATGAACGGATTGCAGACTTTCAAGACATTTTCCGCTCATACTTTCACGCAATGTCAAGGAAGAATTGGAGCAGTCGTAGAAGCCAGAGAACGAGCAATATACTATTGTTGTAATTCAAATGGTTCACGCGTAAATAATTGAATTGTTTTACAGTAAAGAATAAATCTGTAAAATGTCATTGGTTTATTTACATTTTTTCAACAAACTGTTCAAACGTGTGTGCTAATATGTATAAATACTTCATATTTACCTAAAACTTGATACGTCATAAAGCAACGGAAGAGACCAACCTAAAAAAGAGAAACAATAATAACAATGTATATAAACAAACGAAATAAGGATGCTAATCGTAAATATTGAAAATTAATTAACGATAACTAAGGAATATTAAAGAACCTTCGCAGAATATTTACTCTATACGTTCGTTAGTGTGAAATAAACCGAATCGGTGAAAGAGTATACAATTTTTTTGGTATTTCTGGCAAACGATAATTAATCATTTGTGCTTGCCAATTACCAAGTGATAGCGTCATTGCTGGAAAGCGGTCGATTTATCTGGATAAATTAAAAAATAATAGTGTATGTTTACACATTTGGCTATTTCTCGAATAACGGGAAGATATGAACAAACTGATTAGTATTCAGAAATACCACATTTTACGTGTCTATTAGTGTTATTACAGCAATAAACGAATCTAGGAACTGTTTTAGGTGAATACCAACACCTGGTATGTGTTACACAGGATGTTACACACACATATTCCAACTAGGCAATCATACATAAAATTTACACAAAATATAATAAATTACAAAATCCAAAAACTAATTCTCCCATAAATAATCTATAAAAGTAAAGTTAATTGTACCACTACAACACAGGATCGAGAATATTGCCACTATGCAAAGGTCAATGATATTTACGTTAGCATACGCACAAACAGTGTTAAACGAAAATATAAACAAAATAATACAGTGAATAAATAGAGTATGAGTAAAAGAAAAATTAGTCTGAACTGGTAGGTACATCTGGAGATTGTAAAAATACCCAACACATCAAGAATGGACAATGAAAGTTGCAGGGAGAAAAGCAACACGCCGAAATTAATTTCAGCAAATTCATGAATGTTATCCTTTTGCAAGGAGTATTGTTAACCAAATTTCCACAAATATAAAAATAATTTTTTTGGAAATGCTTAATTTTACGTATTTGAAGGAACAATGTACACATGACAAAATAATTTATTAATTTCTCACGTTCAAAAAATGGATAAAAATAAATATGTGATGAATATTGCCTAATTGAGTTAAGCATGTTCTATATTACAAACTCAGAGGGCAAAGAAATTTGGAATATTAACAGAAAAAGGGAGGAAGACGGGATTTTAAGAAAAGAGGATTTCAAGAAGAACTTAAAAACAAACATAGCACAGCACACCTATTCTAAATAATAAATTTGCAATAGAAAGATTTTTAATTATCATTCAATTCGATTCTTCATTTATCAGAACATTCAATATATACATCTAGAGCGTGCGCAAGAAAGATAAGCTTTTTGCTCTAAATTTGTATTATACACAGGTATAAATTGGAATCAAACTATAGCTTGATCTTTGAGGAAACTTGACTTTTTGAATTATACCATTAAATATTTTTATTAATATTTAATATTTGTTAATTTTTTATTTAATAAAAAAAAAATAAAAAATCACAGCAACAACTATTACGAAATCTCGTCTCCTATTCTAACAACTACGCTCAATGCTCGAAAATCAGTAGGGTATTCTGATCCATCCATTCACATTAATCTATGATCAGCATTTACAAAACGTTAACTTAATGGAAAATTGGTAATCAAATTTCTCTTTAACGAAAAGCATTTTAATATTTTAGGTTTGTTAGATAATTGCTAGTCGTTTCTCAGATATCTTTTTAAAATATACAGTAAGTTTTTATAAATAGCAGCCTCGAAGATTCTACTAATTGTATGTTGGCACCTGGACTGTGGCTCATACTCGTTAGAACGTATGCGTCATGTGACTACCGTTCTTGTTGCACGTATATAAGCTATGAAGCTGTCCCTGTTAGGAATCGAAAGCACATTTCGTAACTCTGCCATAGCCAGAAGCAGGCCCCACTAGGATAGATAAATCTACGATTCGCAAAATAAGGTGTTCAGAAAAAATCGAACTACACTTTGATTCCAATTAATACCTGCGATAGTAGATGAAGCATCACGAAGAGCGAGATAAGTGAGCCACCCGTTGTATATAGGTACATACATATTATAAATGAAATAACTCAAACAAAATTAAATGAAATGTCTCAACAATACCATAATCCAATTTAGTGAAAAAATGAAGAATATTGTAACGAAGGAAAGAAATAGGAACGGCTATTAGACCCATGATCACCTAAGCCTCTTTGGTTTGGTGACCAAAAACAACTCAGAAGACCGTGCAACAGCAGCCTCAACAAATTCAGAGGCTTGCTTCTCTCAATATCACAGGTGTGATGCGCATGTGTCCCACAGCAGCACTAGAAGTCCTGATGGAATTAACATCACTTCACATCCACATTTAAAAACAGGCTATACTGAGTGCCCTCGCTTTTTACAGAATGAAGGGATTGCAGCCTGGAGATCTAAAAGGGCACCTCAGAATCCTTGAAGATCTCAACGTAAATTATCTGATACTTATTACAAAGGACACGATCCCTATGCAATACAATCATAAGATGATCATTGAAAGCCGGGAATGTGCATCCGGGCCACCTTAAAATGCCTACAGGACTCCACACCAACATATTTCAAGCAGAAATCTCTGCTTTGAACTTGTGCGTCATAAAGAACTTCAACATAGGGATACAAGGTGCAACCATAACTATATTCAGTAACAGTCAGGCAGTTCTAAAGGCTATCAAGGCCTACACACGAATCTGGTCTGATTTACCAATCTATACGCAATTAAAAGGAACTGGGACACAAAAACCACGTTATTTTGCGGTGGGTCCTAAGTTTTCAAGGGATCGAAGGTAATGAAAAGGCAGACAAGCCAGAAAAGCAGCGAATATGTGCTTCGGTCCTTACCCTTTCGGTTGCCTAGAAAGAGCCACATCAAAGAAATATATAAAACATGGGAGGGCGATCAAAAGACTTCGTACTGGGAAAATGTTTCAGGATAAAAACAGGCGTAAGCATTCATATCAGGGTCGTCTAAGACAGCAAAAATGGTGCTATCATTCAGCAAAGACCTTAGGTAACTGGCGGGATTTCTGACAGGTCATACAGCCCTAAAATATCACTTATTCAATCTAGTAAAAACTCAAGATCAAATCTGTCGTCTATGACAAAAAGATCAGTCGCACTCGACAACAACATTTCAGTAAACCATTTCTAACATTTACTGAACTGAAGGAAGGAGTAGTATTAAGGTTTATCAAAAGCCTTCACTTATTCTAATACATGTAAGAGCATTTTGTTACAATAGATCTACCAAGGTCGCAGTGACTAAAGAAATTTGTGCCATAGCCCAATGATACTAATACTACTACTAATGGAAGGGCTTTAATTGGGTCTATATCAGTTTAATTCACAGTGGATATAAGATAAGATCTTTATAGCATTTCCTAGTAAAGTTCAACAATCTTATTATGCGAAATATACTTTTTTTGTCAATAAGTGATCGGTTTCCTTGCTTCTTCCGGTTAGCAAAATTTTTACTTCCCAATTGTAAAATTATAGAATTTATTTAATACACGCTCTAATGCAAAAAATTCTAAACACGGCATATTTTATACTGCTTAACAATTTAGTTAGTCTATAGGTAAACTATCAGAGGACACTTTATTTCGTAAAAACTAAAATGCTATTAGAAGAATAAACAACGGTTTATAGAGATTTTCTTCTAACATTTCTAGACGCGCACTATTATATAATATATAATCACTACACGGTTCTTAAACCGCTTTATTCTCATCACCCGACCTCTTAATCTGCTGAGAAGATCTCGGATATCCTTTCTTCTTTTCAAGACTAAAGATTAAAGAACCGACTCAATCTCTGTACACTTCCTATGTAAAAAAAAAATTAATTAAAATTACTAAGCAGCGGAGCACTCGATTTATATGTAAATTAGAATAGAAAAGCACCCGAATCGTAAGTTATCTAATCTAGCAAGCATGCATTTATTGGAGACATATATATATTGCGGTTAAAAACATTTTCCAAGAGAAGTCATTAGGTACATCACACATAATCGGATACTGTGATTTTTTTAATTGCAGAGAAATTTTTTATATCACTCCACATCCGCCTTAATATTTAATAATGACGTACAAATAACGCATTTTATCAATGTTGACGCGATTTGTAAACATTGGATTAAATATTTGCTCTTACAAATTTCCTTATTGGGAAACTACGGTGACAAATTTAGTAAATATTAACTGCCCATAAATAGTCGGCAATATTCGGATACGGGAAGCAACCTTGGAATAAATGTAATGTAATTTTGAATAGCATGGATAACTATGGGATTACCTAGGATTTTTATATACAGATTTACACGTTCATGAGGGGGCACTTGCTTTTCAAGTCACTTTCATAAGCGAGCAAATTAGATCTCAAAATTTTAAATGCACAACTCTTAATAAACTGGTTTCTCTTATCCTACTTCCTTAGACACAATAAAACGGGTAGGTTTTATATATAATAGAAAATCACCTGTTTCTGGTAAACAAGTCAAACAATCATACACATAGAAGAAGGATTACTGGGAGCAAGTAATAATTACTTGGAGGAAGTAAACGGCGCTTTTATACAGGGTTGTAATAAAGCGTGGAACGCACCATGCAGCACAAACGATGATAATAATGAAACTTTGCAGATATACATATGTAATAATACATAATGCATCCGATTTCGAATTTTTGTTGTTGTTGTACTCAACTTTTTAATTGAGACATTTGACATTTGAATAGAAAAGCCCGTATATTTTTGCAAATATAATACACCTTGTTTTTCCGGATTCGTCCGTACTGATTTTAGTTCCATTATCTGTAAAAAAACTGAAAGATAAAGCACTTTACATTTATTGTTTAGTTTTTTTTTACGTTGTTTATGGTAAATACTATAGAAATAAGCGTAGCCAGGTAGAATTTTTGTTTATTAATAAAAATAAACGTGTACCGTCTAATACATGTTTGTTGAAGAGAAGTCAAGCTTATTTAATTCACGTCTATCTAGTTACTAATTGTGCGTATAAAAATTGTGCATTTAAATGAAAAAGACCGTATTGCAATGCTAATGATGATCGGGTCATGTTAGGACCCATTAACAAGTGCATCTTTTGAATAAGTTCCATCCCGAAAAATCCTAGAACACGTTCAGCTGTTACTGAAACTCTAAAACGTGGGATGGTTAAAAATTTTCCAACAACTGGAAGACCATAAACCACAACTAACGAAGACATTAGAGAGCACATTGCTATTGAATTAAAAGAAGACTCTCAAACTTCTACCACAACTTTGGCACTAAATTGGAGTTTTGCAAAAGAATGATGGGAATTTGTAATGTAGACGAACATTTTGCAACTAATGTGGTATTTGCCGACGAGGCAATTTTTTTCTTTAAACTTAACAGTTAATCGCCATAATGTAAGGTATTGGTCAAATGAGAATCCCCACTGGATTCATGAAGTCCATACTCAGCATCCGCAAAAGTTTTTGGATCTATTGCATAATCAAATTATTACTGCACTTCAACAAAATGAGCAATAGACGAGTTAGAACGAGTTAGACGACCAACTACTTTGTAGAAGTTGAGACAAAGAAAAATAGTTGAATGTGAATTAATCGGTAGAGAAGCTTTAAAAAAGGTAACTCAGCAATTTCTTAACAGGCTTGCATATCGTCAGGGGGTAAACGGCGGGCAGTTTGAACATTTGAAATGATTCTGTTTATATTGGATGATTCTCATTCTGTCACTGATGTACAATAAATAAAATTAATTGTAAATGTTTGTTTACTTGCGTGCCTTATCTTTCCATTTTTTATAAATAATAGTACTAACACCGGTATGGAAGAATCTGGAAAGACAATATTATAATCTGCAAGAATATACAGGATGGATATAAAAGATAGCAGTTAGTTATCAAAAATAAGTGAATAGCTTTTATCTAAAATATTACTGCTTTCATTCAACTTCAATAGATATTTTCAAAATAACTTTATTCTGTTAATATAAAGACTTTATTTCTATTAGTCGTTCTCTTGATGGTTACCAAAGTGCTGTAGCTATCAGCAGTTGACGCGAAAATCCATCTTCACGTGTCGTCTTTAGTAGACAGGGTCGCATATGTATAATTAAATGCGAATCGAAGCTCGGTAATTCTGGTCTATGCAACCGAAACTACACGAAATGTACATACTAACGATACGTAATGTGGAGTTTTTCGTTAATCACTTTTAATTAACATTTTAGTGTATGCTATTATGTCTGTCTTCTTTTTGAACTTTAATCGTAATCTATTTAATTATAGTATTTTTTAAAGTTAATATTAAATTACATTACTTGTATGTCTTGAATGGTTTAGAGTTGAAATAAATTTTGTTATCTCAATAACTTGTAATATAGTAAATATTGAGAGTTAGGTTTGAACTTGCTGTGCAAACTTTCGCACTATACCTTAATTCTTGCACTAATTTCGCACTACCTTATGTGAACAAGGTACAAATTAGTGTAAGAGTTTGACAACTGAGACCAACGATTTGCATAACTTAATCTAAATTTATCTGTTGATATTAACAATTACTTTTGTAATGCACGGAATTACACAGAAACGTTATATGGCACGTTTACGCATTACCATATATGAACGCTACACGGGACTATATATCCAATAAATTTTTGACAGTATCTATAGTATCAACAGGATCTCATCACATTGATCTCAAAAAAGAAAGAAATCTGAAACATTTACTTCATTTCACATTAAGATAGTATTTTATCTTGAAGAATATAACCTCTTTTAATTTGCTTCTGGTAAGCAAACGTCAAATCTTACAGTTTCCTTTCTTTTGGACAAATCTAATTTAAAGTGTAAAGCATAAAGATAATTAAAAGTGGAACTCCAAGCCGCTAAAACAAATGCATAAGCCTTACATTTAATTTTATAACCTACATCAAATATTCCCCAAGTACACACCTTCTTGAAACAAAATACACACTTTGAAATTAATATATTCTATTCAGCCTTATTGGAGGTCAAGGTCAATCAAAAATATCACTTTAATTCAATTTGTCTACGTCAACTGTCGATTACATGTAAATCAATACCGCGAGGACAAAGTTACAGTAATCATTAATGCATTGTTTTTCGCTCGAGGTACAAAGAGTTTACTTTTATTAAGTGGAGGCATTTTTCAATTCTTTACCAGCTCTATTCAAATATTAGCTTACGACCTGTTTTATCTCGAGAACCACGGGTAATGGTAAGGGTGTTCACCTTTTCAAATATGGAAAAACTCTTCCAGTAAATTATTGCATGAAACTGGTTTCGAACGAAGTATGTAAGTGTAGGTAGAAAGTCATATTAATGAGATATTTAATGTATTTATACTTTCACATACCTGCTAAACTAAACCTAAAAATATATTATTCCGAATTCTCAAAGAATTGGTTTTATTTTGAATGCTATCTGCCAAATCATACAGTAGAACAGACGTATCATTCCCGTACATAATCTAAAAGGAAGGTAACAATATCGTTAATAAAAGGAGAGAATAGAACAGGGATAAAACGGTGCCTCGCCACACGAAAAGAAATAGTTAATGACCTCTTTTCTATTATTTTTTGTAAAAAAAAAGGAATAGCTCGATGTAGTGCCGCACCTCTTACTGCAACAACTTTTAGATTACGTAATAGAAAGTCACTTTAAAAGCCCGACCGAACTTGCAAGTTTTCGATATATTAAAAACCTCGACAAATTTCTAGATATAGTAACCAAAATACAGAAGCACTCGGAGTAACACTGATAAAGCCGGATAGGCTGAAACAAGTCCGTTGGCTAACGTTTTTTCTCCTTACATTGCTTTTATCATAAGTACTTCCATCAATATCATGATTTCAATATAAGCGTCGCTAGGTACTAGGATTTGAGTACAGTATAGAATTACTAGTAACCCTGTATTACATAGGAAATTTCAATAAAGACGGAAAATTGTGACAACGACATTATTTAAAGATATTCTGCCAATTACACCAAAACAACTATTAAGTAAATAAACCGACTGGATAAAAAAAAAAAACAGGAGATATTCGGAAAATGGTATTTTTCATTCTCCAAATTTACCAATGCTTAATTATCTTTCTTATTTCCGTTCAATGAATCACAAAAATAACGCACTGTAAATTTTGCATGTTACTCACCTCAAAGTTATAATTAGATTAAGTTTACACAATTATATTATTACGTATTTCAGAAAAATACATGACCTATGAAGGTACTAAATATAGATTGATGCGTGGGGTGCATTAGTAAAAGTGGTAATCATCTAGAAGACCTCAGTAACTTTGGATCTGCTTATTTTTGGCATTCAAAACGTTAAAGAACAAAGATTCATTTATATAAAATCTAATTAGTTGACTTTTATAGGGAAGCTAAGCGATAAGATTTATATAGCCTGTGTTAATCCACAAATTTATCAGTATAATTCTGGCGCTATCTCCCACAAGTCGGAAATATGTCATTCACTTTCGCAAACCAATCGTTATAAAACGGTATTTAATCTCACTGCTTCATTTGCGATAAATTAGATTGGCAAATAGAGTCGCACTAATATTGCACTAACAAATATGTTAGTGCACTGTAGAATAGATTAGGATTATGATTACCAAATGTGATAAGTAATATCCGCCCTTTGCAGAAATCTGAACTTGAAATGTCAGAAAAAATATACATTTTTACAATTTTACAATTTTTACATTTAACTATTGAACAGTATAAACAGCTACTATACTACAAAACAAAAATATAAATTAGTTATAAGTTATACATTCTGGTAGTTTGGAAAGAAAATTCGTCCAAAAACCGGTGACCGAATCATTCGGTCACCGGTTGATGATGAGGACCATTCGTGTCCTCGAAACGGCCGTCCCGGACTATTTATTATATTCCTATATAATAAATGAAACTTGTGTGGTGCAGAGGGTGCCGATACTTATGCGTTGTTTAAGGGAATCAATTATAATCAGTAATAATCTAACTGCTACCATGAAAAGATCGCCCTAGAGCACTAGACTCTAATCGCGCATTATAACTCTTGCCCCTTTCAATCTGATACTCCTTTGTAATTTTTGATTTTTTTTGTTTGTATCCCCCAACTAAACTATGAAGAAACATGTAATCTGGTTATTTTACAATGAAAGGTTCAATTTATTTGTAATAATTTTACCTCGTAAATTGTGGACAATTCCTTGCTTTCTATACGGCAACGTTATATTTAATCATTTATTTGAATATCATCAACAATCGTTTGTGTATTACGTATTTCCGAAAATCTGGACTGATTTCGAGCACGTATTGCAGTTGACTGATTGTAATTTATAAATGGTTGTCCAGGAAAACTAAGTGGAAAACACAAACGGCAGGGTTATTCATTATGTATATAGGAATAGCGCCTCTCGATGAATACTTTCCAACGGGGTAGGTTTGCCTATGGGACAAAACTTTATGTAAGGTAAATACAGAATGTCGCGTTTAAAAAAAGTGAAAATGTTTTGATCAAAATAAAGCAATTCTACTACGACCTGACTTAAATCCTGGATCTCCAAAACGCCTGATACACATTAACATGGACCAAACATGTTTTTGGCAACCAAATATATGTCTAGGTAGCACAAGACGAAAACAATTTCATCAACCAATTCTACTGCAATATTGAAATAAAATTGATACTAACATGTTTTTTTAGAATACAAGGCACTTTGCGGGCTATCTTACTATCTTTATTAGTCACAGTTTGTCTAGAGATAAAATATTATTTCTAGCTAAGAAACGATTTACTGGAACTAACACACGAAAACATCCGTCCATTAAGGAGATTGCGAAATATCTGTCGATATCGAGCTATTGCTCAGATTTCTCAGAGGAGAAGGAGTCTGCAGATCTATCGATTTTCGACAAAAGAATTACAAGTGACATACAAACAGCTTGAAGATTATAAAGATTAAATGATCTTGTTTACTTCATTTACACTATAATTTTTCATTTTTGTTATAAATCTTAAAAATCTTTCTCCGAACTTTTGGAACTACGGTCAATGAATACACGAATATTACAAAAAAATCACAGTTTTACTTCATCATATTGATTCGCTTACTGAAAATATTAAACAATCCCTTGCAGAACGACAACACAAAGTAACAACAAATATCTTTATTTAAGTGAAATGTTAACCAGATGGCACTGACCTACTCTTCTAAAATTAGATCATTTCTATTGATTTGTGCTTTTCGTATCAAAAAGATTAATCTAACACGGCTAATAAGAAGCGCCTTTCTATTTCCACTTACTTACTCCAAGACTACAAATCCGTATTCCTCTAATATTATTATTTAGCGAAAACCACATAAGCAAGTGGTGCTCTTTCTGTATAGCAACAATAACACACAAACCCGTAATTTTCGTGAATCACTTTCGAAATCAAAATCATAAACGTGAAATATATTCGACGAGGAATACGTATATTTCTAGTGGAGATGACTCACATTATTGTACAGCAGTACTAACGATCATAGAAACAAAACTATATCCGAATACATTCATTCCTTTTCGAATAATAGTTGGCTAGATGTTGCAATCATACAAGGTCGTTCAATGGCACTGAATAATTTGATGGTCTAATAACGTATCATAAAAAACCATACCTATAGACACTATTATTTAAAGGTAAGCAGTGTATTATGCTATGCTTTTTTATCCGTTATACGAGGTTAAAAGCAATGTAATTTATTTTAAGTATAATCATTATTTATGTACGTGTCCACATGATCACCATTGGGTATTTCTGTTATCAGAAGACACAGAGCAACGAATGTTTTGTAGAATTTCGAATGCATCCTAACTATTTTAAATCTCAGGATATTAAAAAGAAAAAATATGTCGATTTCAATTTTCCTCAATAATTCGATAACACCCGATATATGTAACTGCTTCTGAAGTTTTACATCGTTCAGCCACTTATTTAAGAATTTTTTTTATGAAATTAAACGCCAATAAGAAACGAGAGCGAAAAGATATACTTAATAATGGGTACTGTAAAATAACGAAAAGATAGGTGTGTACTTTCATAGTAACAAAGCACTGTCAAAGCACAATTAGTGCTATACAGATTAGTTATTAAGTCTTAATGATGGCACATAAATATTCAAATGTAGAAAATGTTGATGGAAGTATATTTAAAACAAATAGAAACTCTGAAAATGCTCAAACAAGAACTAACTAATAAGTTAAGGCTATTGATATACGCCGACATATTAGTTTGGAAAATGTTATAAACAATCCAAGAACATCGTTCGCCAAGTGGCGGAGGATCTGAAATTCCAAAATCCAGTGAAGATTATAGTTTAGTAGGTGGTACTCACAAATATGTAAAGGTGATGCTAATTTCCCTAGGAATTCTGTAGAAAGATTAAGCACGATTTACCAATTACTTAACAATTCCATTCATTTTTGATTACAATGTAATTGGTAACATATTTTTAACTATTAATAAACGAAATATTGCCTACTATAAGACAAATTGTTAATTCTGACAGTATGCAACACATCTGGTTCCAGCAGGATGGTACCCGGCCCATAACACTCGTGACGTGCAATATTTTTTGACAGAACACTATAATGAGGAAGTGCTTTCATGTAACGAACCAGTGCAATAGCCAGTAAGATCACCCGATCTTATCCACCTTGGCTTTCGTTCATGGAATACCGCTAAAAACGAAGTATTAAATTTGGAAACGCCAGAAACTAAGAAAATGTAACAAATAGTGTTGGATGTGCTAACATCATTAACCGGATATACGCTTCGTAGAGTTTATAACTCTGTAAGAATAAGGTATCAAAAGTGTTGAACAGTTTTTTTTTTTTGAAAATCTAAACTTTAGTACGCTTTCTTTATTTTTTACTTTTACGACCTTTTTTATATTTTCGTTATTTTACAGTATTATTCGCCATCTTTTCGCTTTCATTTCTCGTTGATGTTTAATTTTATAGCTTACTAATGTCTTGCAAAACTGTGGGAGCGATCGCATTAGGTGTAATCGAATTCTTGCGAAAAATTAAAATCAGCAAGTTTTGTTTTTTTCAAAATGTCTCAATATTTTAAAAAGTTATGAGGAAATGAGATTTGTTGCGAAAATTGAATTCTCCAAAAACACCCCCATTTAGCCATTGCTCTGTCTTCTAATAACAGAGATACCAATAGTAATCTCTTCGTTTTCGAAAATACATATATCCTTATGTACACGTGTTCATTTTTAGTTCTACGAATACATCTTTATTGCTTTCTACCAACATTTTAATGTAGGTTGGTTGAAGGTTAATTTTAAAGTTCATCCAATTCAAAGGGTCCAAACAATTGTATGTTATTGTTTTAAGCCATATGCACCGTTGAGTATATTTAACAAACAAAGATTTTAAACAAAGTAAAGTATTATCTATATACGCCTGGATATAACATTTAAAACACCCGTTAACCCTATTATCGGAGGTATCAGTTGACCCCATTCTTATGTACGTAACGATTAGTGTTAGAGGGTGGAAACTAAAATGAATTAGTGTCCAGTGGATGTGAAGAAATATTTATAACTTTAATTACAAAGATTGTTAATCAACATAGTAAGTCTTTAGATTAGTAACATGTGGCCAAAAACGTAAACCCGTATCACCATATGTCAACAAACAAGACTGATTATTATCAACCAAATTCGTATACTAAAAATGTCAGTATACTTGAATAGAATGTTCAGAAGCTTCAGCCGTGATACAATGAATTTTGCAGGCTATTTGCAGAATCGTTTTCTAACAACTAATATTACCGCTCAAATCGAACCGCTATCCTTGTAAGGATGATTTTAATAGGCCAAATACATGGAAATCGCATGAATACAAGTTGCAATAGTAAGATGGAAATTTAATGCCATATGAGTGCATATGAGGAAACATTCTAAACTGTTAGGTGGGGTCATACATTTCTTGCAAGAGAAATGACACCTTTTCTGGGGGTTTCGGAAGGTTTATTCTTAAAGCTTAGCATTAATAATTACACAATGTTCTTTAAAGATATTAAAAAACGTATTTATCAAAAATCAGGATCACTATTAATTTTCCTACTAAAGGAGGAGATTCTACACTTGCAGCTACTTTTAAATTCATTTCAATTAGTTGACATCTGTATAAGAAATAATGATAAGGATAATATAATTGATAAGATAATCTCTAAATGAGATTAGAAGAGAAATTATTATGCAATTCGAAAACTACACTCAGTCGAAAGGATATAAAACATTGAATTCCCGAAAATTAAAGCTCTATACTTACTGTTGTATTCCTATATCGTCCATGATAAGTTATTATTGTGTTAAACCTCAGTTTCATGCAAAAAAGTATTGTTCATTGGATATTACATGGTTGAGTTTGTAATATAATAAATGCGTTTATTGCGTGAATATTTTAAATTTACAGAAAACGCAAAAAAAGAAATATACAAATAAGTTACGCAATCTCAGGATAGGGTTCGATTACATCAAATTGATGTGCACTGATTTAACCCAGCCCTTACGAAGTTTTTCCAAGTACAAAGCAATAAACAAACGAAGCAAAAGAAAGGCATACTTAAACAATAAACTTGAGCGCACGCTAATTATCATCATTAGGGTAAAGCCACCTGCAGCACTTATGCTTGAAAGCATGATCAGAACTTGATTTATGTTTTCTTGAATATTACTATACTTTCTATATATGCAAAAGGAAAACAATTTTTCAAATAAAGCTGGTTCTATGTTAAGGAGACGAAATCGGGTAAAGGTTGTGAATGTATGTCCTACAACGAATTCCATAGTAAAGATATGGCGGAGTTTCGCCAATTAGTATCTTGCGATACTACTGTTTGACTTACTGAGTTCTGCGATGTTTGTTTTTTTTTTGAGTTATTGGTTAACCATGAACTGTATTTTCTGGTAAATCTAGGCGCAATTATAGGCGCATATTTATTAAACAAGTGCTATAACTAAAAACCGACACTTTATCCTCAAAATAAATTCGTTGAAGATCTGTTTGGAACGGAATTGATGATGTATTTTTATAACCGCGACAAATTCTAAAAATTGTCACATTCCGTAGTTATCCCAGTGAAACATCACAAAACACGCACACATAGTCCGAAAGGTACACCACTATTAATATTATAGGCGTAAGAAGTGATAATAAACGGTTGTAACGGTTACTCCAATAAGGTCACAGACAGTTTGTCTAGCGCGATAATGAGCAAGAAAGATTTAAAATATGAGACATGATTTAGTCGATATTAAAATCTCAACAGCAATAAAATTCAACAATATTGAAGCTACAGTTAATTATAGCATCTTGCTCAAAAACTGTGCAGTCTATTTGAGGCGGTTTGTATGCTGCAGCAATCACAATTTTTCTCGAATCTTTCTATCCGATACACCGAATCCACGCAGCATATAACTTTCCAATGTACCGTTGATTTCACATTTAATATACGATATTATTTCCATTTCGTCATACAATCTCACGAATAATGAATATTAATCACGTTTAGATGTTCCAAACAGCAATTAGAATTGTAAACAATTCTTTAGAGGAACATTATCCAGCGACTCTGAATAGTACAATAATATTTCTTTGCCTTATGCGGTGGTAAAAAAATCCTTATGTGTCAGGCAAATTTAACCTATATCAAAGCCAGCAATTGCGATTACAATAAATATTGCAGATACTTCCAAAATGCATCGCGAAGCAAACAAGGGTAAAGAATTGAGATATCACACTACTTAAATGAGTCGTTTGATAAACGTGGAATTTAGATTCTTCATCGAAGGTTGTTTTCTTAAACTATTTTTAACGTTAGAAGTATCAATTAGCTATGCAGATAACGAAGCTTCCAGAACTTCCAAAGCAGCATTTCTTCTATGTACAAACACGCAGGCGTACTTACGTGTCATGCATTCGCGCAAGCATAGACACGTAATAGATTACGTGCCTTCGAAGTAATTATCTGCCAAGTAGTGCCGCTTACAACTGCACCAAAAAGAATTATACATATGTACATGTACGTATACGATATGAAATGAATAATTAATAACGCATACTCAATTACCTGTCATATATGTAGAACCGCTAGAACGTACGACTTGCATAATCCGTAAAGAAATAATCTAAAATCTTACTCTGATAGAAAGATGGATATACGTTTATATTAACAACAATATTTCTAGAAAATAAAATTACATTTAAATTGGAAATGTCACTAGGCCAAATGAAAGGAAATGAACTGAAAGAAAATAATGCTGTAATATGTATGCTGCATTAACGAGACAAAAGCTGCCATCGGGAATTTTAATTACAACCGTAACACCAACAACCACAGCCTCAGTAGTTGGACGAAGCTATATCAAATTATTATAAAGCTCTTTTACTAAGCACTGGATAACCAAAACTAGCTACTAATAAATTATAGAATTGTACTACTTAAGTGGCTTCGAAAAATTTTCTGAAGAAAACTTTCAATTTTAACATTGGTTTTACTTACAAAAATTGCGATTTCCCCTCGCTATATGCTGTAGTGCTAATTTTTTTTTTTTTTTCAAAATAGTTTAGAAAAGAAGCGACGGGAAAAAGTTAATAAAGTGTCAAGGTAAGTGTGATTGACAAAGTGTTCAACTATGCAGTGTTCGAGTACGTAGTTTTAAAAAATGCTACGAAATGATATAATACAGGGTGTATCTGAGTTGCTTGGTCAAGTTTTATCGACGTGATCTGTGGGACAAAACTGAAAAAAGAAGTTCCCATAAACTTGTGTCCAAGTGGGCTGATCTAGATACGTTGTGGAGAAACGATGTATTTACACAAGGTGACATTGAAAAACTGCAATAATAAAAAAGGTCTTATATACAATTGTGTATGAGTTCAAAACACCACCGCGAGTGAAACCTGCTTCATTGGCCCCTGATTTTGCGACCACTCGCGATATTGTACACGCGGAATTTTTTATGTGAAGAAGCTGTTATTTGAAAACTTACCTAACTGATTCACGATCCGCACAGCCAAACTTATTTGTCTGGTGCTTATTCTCGGATTATTTTCTACTATTTGCAAAACAGCTTCATCATTTGCAACAGTAGGATGAGTTCTTGTGGGCCCAGTATTAAATTTTGCTTTTTTTTGCACTCATCTTCTTCCAATCGGTTATGCACGTCAATAAATGTTCTCATTAGGAACATGTCTTAATGGATATCGGTCTCGATAGATACGTTGAGCTTCGGAAGAGTTTGACCGAGCTTTGCATAACACATAATCATGTCCCTATATTCTTCAAAAGAAGCATTTTTAAAAGCAGTTTAAAATAACGACAAACAGAATCAAACAAGACAGGAGCACTACAAACTTGAGTAAATCATTACAATATTAATTTGATATATGCCATAATTCTTTTTAGCCCACTACGGGTAAACGTTTTTCAATGCGTTAATAATATAGTAATGTTATAAGGTTATAATATTATATATATTATATAATATAATAATATATAAACTAAAATACACTAATTTTGGTTCAATTATGTCTTCATAATTGGAAAATTGGATAAATGTTTTGTTTTAAGATCCTGTATCTTGAAAACAAAAGGCATTTTGTGGTCCTCTATAGCGTGATGTTATGCATTGTAGTTATTTCAATATCACATTGTATACACTCAGATTTCCAACAAAAAATATTTTAGATTACCATTAGCCATGATGATTGGTCATTTGTTGATATCGATTTGCTAGCATACAGCAAAAAACATTTTTGCGGTATTACAGATGTCCTTATCGATATAGTAGCGGCTCCTTTATTATACTAACTACCTTATGTTGCTTTTAATTTAATAATTACATGTTCTTTTACAAAACACATCAAAATGCTTCTAAATTAAAAATACTTTGTAGTACATTTTTTAATGTTTATTGAAATTCCGAGGAAACTTTATTATTATCGAGTCTGACTTTGATAAATCATTATCAATAACAAGTAAATAGGGATAAATCGTATCCTGCCGCGATATATGTTTGATGTTTATACTTGAGAGTAATTATACCGCTAGAATGTGAAGTACACGCCAGACTGAAAAATGTCAAACAGTTTCCATTTTATTAAAAATAAACGAGAATTTATAATATATACTTTTAAAATAAATGATTATCCACAAAAAATTA
Source organism: Oryctes borbonicus (assembly GCA_902654985.2). Lineage (NCBI taxonomy): Eukaryota > Metazoa > Arthropoda > Insecta > Coleoptera > Scarabaeidae > Oryctes > Oryctes borbonicus. The sequence goes on from LR736863.1 coordinate 1,127,600, forward strand.
AAGAAAGGTATAGACAGAAAGAAAAATAGCATTGCGTACCATATCATGAATTAAAACCAGAACTTGCAGAAGCATTAACGTTGAATTATTGTACACAACTTCTAGAATTTCGTTTATGAATAGCTTAATGATAACCTCCATTCATCTAAGTGATTATATCATATGTCTTACGTTGCGCTCGAAAGGGATCCCTTTACACGTACACTTTACAAACAGCTTTAGCTTTCAACTTAAACAAGAATATGCGTGTTGTAGTTAGTTAAAAAAAAATGTTATATACATGTCTATATTATTAACATGTCAAAGTACGTGGGTTTAAACAGTATATTTAATTGACTAAGAGATATTCTGTTTTATCACAGTCACCATTTCAAACATTGATACCTATGCGTCTTCATATGTGGGTTATTAAAGAATGTAATAAAGCGTCAAACCATTCATTAGTTGCGATTAACGCAATATACATCGATAATTTTTATTGTCACTCATCATCAAGTTAAATTGATCGTAATAAATAGATTAAAATAATAAGAAGAATGAATTTACCACGAAGAAAGGCAAGATACTACATTCAGGACTGGCGGAACGTATGAGAACATCAAGGGGTCATAGCCTATACAGCAGATGACGCTCCGTACAAAAACCGGAATGGAATGAATGATGCCTGCGACACAAGGTTTTATTATTCCGTTATTGTTTCTTTTCGGTTTTTGCATAGAAGATTTACAGCGGTTAATTGCATCCATCCTATTTTAACGCAATTAACATGTATTGTTGCAGTTAGTTATACTCGATTGGATTTATTTGGTAATACTTGAAGGCATTTTTATAGTATTTCGTATCTACGTTTCATTATTATTATCACCTATTTCGTCACACCATTCCAATTCGTATGCACATAATCCAGTCATCGGATTCTTTAAAAGTCGGTACAATACGTGGTTTTTCTATAGATTTCTCCTAAGCCATTGTTTGCTGGTCTTGTTCATTGTTCGTTTTCCACTCCTAGCCCTCAAATACTTGGCACAAGATTTTTATTTCTCAAGCTTCCGGTTTATTTTGGCTTGTTTGGTAGATGTTTGCAACCGCACAAAATAATCTAATTAAGCATTATATTGTACAGGTTAAGCTCACTTTGGTAATTTATTGTCCAAATAAAAATGAAATTAAAATTTGATGTATATGAAGGGTGAGTCAATGTTCACTTCCCAGCCCACGGATATGTATTCTACTATTAAAAATAAGATGAAAAATTAAAATTATTAAAAACGCGAAAGCGAAGCTGTCTTCGGGTAAAAATGAAATTAAGAATTAACTCTTTTTAAATTTTTGTTTACTCGTAACAAATCCAAATATAAAGAATTGGTAATATTAGAATAATAGAAGGTTTGAGTCGAGCTAAGCGAAACGAGAACAAAACATCTAATTCCTTAACCAACCCTCAAAAATTTACAATTTTGGTCAATACACGTATGCAATCCATGGCTAAAGTTTCTGACAACAGAATACCTGATACCGCCCACGTAAAATATGAGGATACTCATGGTGCCAATAATAAAGGTTATGGTGATTAAAAACTCTTTGATGGTTGAAATAAGTTTCATCTGCAAACAAAACATTATGGAAAAGTCAGGATTACTCTGAATTTAGTGTATTGCCTATGTACAAGAATTTGGGTCAATAGGTCATGTCCAATATGCAGACAGATTCGAAGACATCTACAAGCAGAGGATTGAGTGTGAGGCCCATTTCTTAGCAACAAACGTGAACTGGTGATACTTAACATCCAGCAATAACTTTTCCTTCCATTTTAAAATACCTTTTATTGGAAGTACGTTATATCTCAGTTCAATAGTTTCTGAGATATTTGCGATTTCAAAAAAATCTGTTTCACAGTTGCTTGGAAGTTTTCTTAGATTTCACAACCAGAGACTGAAACCCGTTGTAAGCAATTAGTATAGGGCATGTGACCACCATAATGAAATAGACTGCCGTTACACAGGCTGCTCTAAATAAATTCTAAGTAAGAAAATTTCGATGAATAATAACTTGCTAATTTAGAATGGAACACTGTATATTGCCACGGACTTGTGATTGCTCTAACACCTAAAACTTTTATTTGCCATATGCTGTACCTATCCGCAATCGTTTAGCAGATATTAACAGCCGTGATGAAAAAGATGATATTCTGAAGTTTCTGCACCAACGATTTCAAATCTTCAAACTGCATTGTTAGTAATATTATGTCAATTTAAAGTATTATTTTTTTCTAAAAGTTGTTCCATCGAAGAAAGTGAGATGAATGTGAAATTTTGGTTTCTACTTATTTGTATAGTATCATAAAAATTAACTTTCCTTCTGTAGTCTGTCATTTACTTTGTGAAGTAGACGTGAATTTATGTTGTCTATAGTTACTCCATTAATTGCAATAATATTAATTATTATGAAGAAATGCCACAAAGAAGCATATAAATAAGAAAGATAAGATCATTAGACTTTCAGAATATTCAGCATATAATGCTGAATACAGAACTGTGTATAGTATTCAGGCCGTTCTTTGCCAAACCGTGGACTGACCACTCTAGTAATATTGTTTGAAAGTAGAACTTGTGTGGTAATTATACAAACTCCGTCGTCTTCTTTGAAAGTTTATTACCCATTTTCTCTCTAGTCTCCTGAAAGCTTTCTTTTAGATCATTTTTGCTCATGTCATTAAACAATGTACCAAAATGAAAATTGTTTAAAGCTTGCGCTCAACAACATTCTCAACAGCGACAATTCTCCTAAGCGGAAAACCCTCACGACCGGACATTTCTGGAACCAATTTTTTGGTTGTACAATTCGTCCCGACAAGCATGTTGTTGTTTTCTTATTGCTTGAGAGCTTACCATTCCCGAAGTTTTTAAATCGGATAGAAAACTAATAATGTTGCTTTGAAAATTTTAGATTTAACATACGCAAAACTTAGGTCGCCAAAATTATAAAATATAAAGAATTAAAGGCAGCACAGAATGATAAAGTGTGTTTCGAATGGTTCAAACGTGCCAGAGGCCAGCATGTTCCCATGTCAGGACCATTAATAAAAGCCAAGCCCAAAAATATAGAGCAGAATTATAAAGTATAAAAGTTTTAAGTATCTGATAGGTGGCTGCAAAGATGGAGAAAACGGCACAACATTAGCTGGAAGTGGATCTCGGGTGAGTCAGCGGACGTTAATCAAGAAGATATGGAACAGTTTTTGGAAAAGTTGCCCGCCAAAAGAAAACATTTACAATGCAGATGAAAGTGATTTGTACTTTCGAGCGTTACCTAACAAAACTGTAACATTGAATGGCGAAAAATATGTTGGGAGTAAATTGGGAGAAGAAAGGTTGACCATATTGTTTTGTGTCAACATGGCTGGACAAAAAAAAGCTTTTAATAATCGGCAAACCTGCTCGAACAACGGGCGTTGAAAAATGTGCGTGCCACTTGCTAGTTTTCCGGCCACATGAACCTCAAGTAAAATCTAAAAATGTTTTCCAAAGTAGATTTTTTGAAAAACGTAGAATCACATTTTCAAAATTGCGTTTTACAAGAAAAAAAAAAATAAAACAAGCAAAAATATCCGATTTCTTTTAAAAATAAACCCTATTTTATGTAGACGCGCTTTTGAATTTATTGATTAAAAGTTTAAGTTTATTTTGTTTATTTTATTTTACATTCCTCGTTAGTAGAGGGTCCCCACATGAGGAAAAAAAACTGGAACCGTGATTGTCTACTCCTGAGGACGACATAGTACGCAAATTTATGAAATGTGTTATGATTTTGGGCGTTCCGAAAGTAAAACTAAGATGTCAATCATGAATTACTTTTTCGAAACAGGACAGAAAAAATGCAAAGGGGGGTCGTAAAATTAACAGACGTAACACAAAACTAACAAAGCCAAAAAAAATTTACAAAAATCACATCAGACTTTGTTAGTCGGTACACCTCAAATTTTTCAAAAATATATGCATATATATATACCTGAAAATCTATTCTAATGTCTAGATATATCCAAATTATTTATATAGCTTAGTGGAATCGTACAAAAATATCGAATTTTTTAAATATTCTCACTTCGTACTATCACCGGAATTAGACAGATTGTTAAATACTGTTTATATAGTGGGGTATACGCCGATAACGGTATATATGCGTGCCTTCAATAATCCTCTCCTAACTGAATCAAATATATCGTCTACATATGTACGTATAAACTTCGAAGAATTCCATGATAATCGGTTTAAAAACTCAATTTACAAGAAAAACTCGGTTTGTAATCTATTCGAAAAGCAGCAGTAACTTAAACTGTCAAGACATAGCTATGTAGTGCGTAAGTACATACGTACTACGAGAAATATAGCCGCTTATTTAACATGTTCACCGCCAGAGTTGTATTTACCGTTAAATCCAATGCGATAAAGCGTAAAAGCTGCAGACGCTATATTGATACTTCCCTTCTTTAAGATACGTGGTGAAAGCGATAACGTACTTAAATATTCACATTTTTCTTATGTCAGTACTATTTTCGATGTCACGTTAAACATCTGCTAAATTTTGTAGTTTATTGGATGCCTTAACGGTAATTATGGACGAATTTTAAATTAACAGCGACCGTGTGTATCGAGGTTGAAAAACAAGCAGTCGTGTATACACCAGCATCAAGTCCGCATTCTCAAACTATAGGGTACCTACGATGCTAAATTAGAATGTGGCGAGCTTATTCCGGTTTGCTTGGGATGTTTTATGGTTTCAATTAGGAATACGCATCGAACTACCAGTATTTTAAGGCGGAATGAAAATTTTAAACAAATCCTACTACTCACAGGAATTTAGCCAAGCGAAAAATCTCTACAGCATCTTCTTTGAAAGAGTTTTAGTGGATTCAACAGCTATAAATTTAATGTGTGTTTTAAATAAACCTGCAGCTCCAGTAATGGATGTATTACCAACAATAAACCTGAATAAATATTTCATAGCATACAATTTCTAATTTCTTAAATTGCAGATATTGCATACATAGAACCAAGCAATAGGTGTTGCTACACGATCTGCCCTAACATAAAAAAAAAGGATTTGCGAGACCGTGTCCGGGACCATGACAATCATTTATTTCAATTAATAAGCAAACGAAACCGGTGAAACGTATCACCAGATATCGCAAGCGGAATCAACCACAGAAGGCAAGAAGGACTACGAGAAGGTAATTTACACGGTCGTGGGTACGAAAACGCCAAAATTGGACTGTAGTAATTGTTTGATATATTAATCATCCTTATTTCACGTGTACGGTCAAAGAGAAGTGTGTTTGGAATGGCGGGGTGTGACTTTTTGACGAGGGGGACGCGATTATAAAAAATAGCTTACAACGATCTTTAAAAAAAGCAAGGCAAAGAGATGTGCGCACTTAGAGATAGCGACAAATATAGTATGTAGAAAGATATTTATTTTTAATGTATGCCTGAACGCCGCCCTTCCTTAATTTGTTTAAATCTCCAAAATTCTTCAATTAAAGATATATCCAAATAAAATTGCCATCTGATGCCAATTTATTACATTCGCAGTTTCATCACACAATAAATGGCAATTTTCAATTTCACATGAAATTTCTATTCTGCAAACAGTAGAATCTAAAATTTTATTTTGCACTGTATTTGGAGTTGAAGTGCGAAAAGAGCGTTTTTAGAAGGATTCGGAGGAAAACGAAGCAAAGGAAGATGGAGGAAAAAGTGGATGCAAGCAGTGAAAAAAGATTTCAGTCAAATCAGGGTTCAAAACTAGGAAGAAATGGCAAATAATTTGAAGCTATATGGCTTGTAGCGTTATTACATATTTTTCTCAGTGTGCTTATTCCCCCGATCTTCAGTTATGCAACTCAATGATGCAAAACATACCAACCGAATTTGCATAATTGTTTGAATGAGCAGAACCAATATTGTAATATTTTACAAATTATTGCCACCACAAAATCCTGACTTCAATACTATCGAGTAATTATAGAGGAGTGCAAATAAGCGGTCCTTTTTCTAAAGAAGACCTAGGAGCTGTATTCTAAAAAGAATAAAAAATATGGAATCAAATATGGATACCGTTAAAATTTCCGTCGCGAGGATATAACTTGAAAAGATTAGACGATATTAGCCTTCTCCAAAATGGAAACATTGTTTCATTAGTACAGACGATCTCTTTTGGTACCCATATTTTCTGAAGATTCTTGTTCCAAATATCAACCAAAGCGGTTAGATATAACATTTTAATTCTTCACTCGTAATACAATGCTATTTTACTAATAGCAAATGTTTGGTTATCACATCTGTAGCGATGCCTTCAATTAATTTCTACTCATAGTCTAAGGCTGTCGATTAAAAAAAAGAAAATTTGGGAGAATATTTCCCGCACTGTCTACACTCTATATTGAGCTCCTAATCATAATCAGATTCAATTATTTCGTTAATATTTAATTCTACGCTCGCCGATCCAGACCTCTCAATAAGTTTTCGATTTCCATTTTTATATTACAATTCGTTTTCGCCAGTACTGTCTACCTAGTTCATATTCAGTATCCTTGCCAGAATATAAAAGTCGTGATACATAAAACAATAAAATGGATCACAATCCTGCTAAGACTGACACTTATTACGTGTGATTGAATTCAATATAAATCACTCGTATATCTGAAGACCACCACATCATTTAAACCATATGTATATGTATATACGCTCACATGCCAAAGCACGGTAGCATAACATATGCCTAAATGTGGACTCACGGCCTGTAAATTAGCAACACTTCCCATAAAAGAATGCATCTTCCCTATGGAAACGGAGTTACACCTCTGATATGATCAATTCTTCAAGGCATAGATCACTAGAGAATTACTATCCGCCAATACTATGACGAACTGTGTTAAACTGCGTCAAATAGCAAATATTGAACATTTGAAGGCCATATACATACATGACCCTTCAAACAGTCCACGTTAACAATGGAAAGTAACATAAGAATGTTTCGCTAATTATTCTAAAAAAGTGTAAATAAAGTTATTTTAATTGAAATGGATATATCAGCAATTACCCAAAACGATTATTGTTGTACGCTTTTAATATTATCACATTATCACAGTCTATTATATCAACCATAATCTTATCTACATCACCTTGAGAAATAATTATCCGTTGTATATTCTATTTGAATCTTAAAATGCTTTCTATTGCATTAGTGGAGAAAAATTGGAAGAAATTTTGAACTACAAAAATACAAATAATACCAATGCAAACTGATCTATATATTTAAATATCAATTTGTGAATTGATAAATACAATAATGCAAGTCACTCGCGTTGTACATTCTTACCAGCTCTAAGCAAATAAAGCGATAAAAGCATTTTTTTAACTCAATTGTTGATACAAATAAGTGATAATCTAAGTGTGTTTTCCTCCATTTGCAACGAATCAAAATTCTTATGAAATCTACTTTATGATGCACAACAATTGAGACTTTCAAACCTGTGTATTGATATTTGAACCTAATTCCCTAGTATATTGCAGAAAGCGTTATTAGTTAAATAAATTGCCAACAGTATTTAAATTATTACAATCTATCACGTCAATTTTAACCCTTTACAAGTTAACCGCTGTTACAGAAACCACTTGTCGTACGGACTATAAATGCATATATTTTCACATAATTCTAGTTCTTGGCGATATAACGTGTTACCGCCGAAATTTCCAAGTGTGTGGCTGCAATGTTTACCACTAACTGTAAGGGTGTTGTAGGTTATTATACTGCGCACGTCGTAGGTATTTGTTTATTGTTGTTCGCGTGAATATGTTATACCATAAAATATATTTGCAGTTGAAAGATACAACACCTTCTTTGCAGTACTTGGTCAGAATTTGAGAGTTACCTTCTAATGAATTGTGGGTGGAATAAATGAGACAGTAAGTAAGGACTCCGTAATTGACCGTGGCAGCAAAGCAGACGATACTCCTTTACTATCAATCGAGGCTAACTCAACTCGAGGGTCTTCAGGGGATTCTTCAAGAAAGAGAATCTCCTAAAAAGAACATCTCGGCAATGATATCCGCCAAAATTTCCTCGGATTTTGATGCCGAGGATTATGATCTGGATGACGATGATGATCAGAATGATCAATCGATGTATTTTAGAAATTGCGGAGTCTATTTCAGATGATACAGAGACCGACAAAGATGGTGACAAAACTGGCAACAATACAATTCATTTTTACCTTGGAAGTACAATAAAAACAAAAAAAGAAATAATTTTCGCCTTAAAGGGTTAATACTCCAATATATCAAAATGTTAATATTTGTTTTACAAAGTGATACTATAATCTCAATACTGCAGTAAGCTTAACCTTATTTATTCCCCATGCCACAGTACAGCAAGCAAAATAAATTGAGAACACTGATCAGTCTCCATAGTGTGCTAATCGTTCTCATTTCAAAAGATCAAGTTTTCAGCTTTATCTTCAACAATCAATATAATGCTAGATAATATCCTCTTTATTATTTTATTAATTTGAGATATCTTACTAAATAATATTACATTAGTAGTCCAAAAAAGCTACTATCTAATTCATAACACGCAAATGCTCTCAGTAATAACAGCAGCTGCACACATTAAAAAGTAGATATTAGAAACGTTACAATTTCCTGCCATACGAACCAATCAAATTAATGCGAGAACTACCCTACCGCAACAACTTTGCATTGTGCTTAAATTGCAGCTGTTACTAAAGAGCCACCCTTCGGTTGGCCAGTCGCTTAACACCATAAAATCAATGATAGTATCTTTGTTGGGGCTTCGTACGAATGTTCAGTACAAGGTGACAAAGTTTAGAGCCAATAAATGTTGTTTGAACTAAACGTATTTAGGCAATATTCGGACATGAAATAGTCTAAAAATCAAATAAAATAAATCTTAGAGAAATAAACTATTCAATTCGGGATTCTAACAAGGGTAAAAGAGTCAAAAGTAATTTTATTTTTATCTCTAAAACAGTTCCTTCCACGAATGTAAGACAATTGCTTGTCTTACATTGGTGGAAAGTATTGGAATTACTTCTACAATTGTAGCAAATGCCACTACAAATTGTTATAGGATCAGCATTGCGGACAATTTGTGGCAGTTAGTGGAACAACATTGCAGGAAGCAAGAATAGCTCAAAACTTGCAATTTTTGCTTTTTTTCAGCAATTGTGCAAGTGTATGCATCGTACTTATTGAAATACTAACGTAACAGATGTTAACAGTTAGTAAGTAAGCATTAATCGGTAACTACTCTCCAGAAAATCTTTATTCACCAGAAACGAATGGTCCGATGAGTTTTTTTTCTCTAACACAGAATCCTTCCAAAAATATGCCCGAAATTATCTGTTATGTGCATGAAAATAGAATTTTAGAAAATAGTAGCGTAAATGACTACACATTCAAATTAAATATACGCGTAATTCAACTTCGTCTTACAATTACGGCTAAAAGTCCTGATCATCTATAAATAAAAATTTACAGTAATCTTCCTGATAATTATGCGGACTTAAATTTAAAATTATTTAAAACTAAAACTTTTTATTAAAGTAATTTTTATTAGTAAATATTACGCTTCATTACTATTATTATATTTCATTTAACATTTTATGTGATTGTTTTTCTTTCTGAAGTAAGTGATTGTTATCATATTATAGCCTAATAAATCCTCCGGTGAATCATAGCAATTAATATAATAATTTACGGCTTACTATTTCGCCCAACTTAACCACAAGGTATTGCAACAATTATTTGAATAATTAAAACAGTTTATATTAACAATCGCCATTTTATGCAAGATGAAAGGACGGGTAAACGAAAAAATAATTAATTCATGATTTCAAATTCCTATTGGGCATGGGATATTTCTCGAAATATTTGCCAAATTTGCAGAAGTAAGGTAAACACTACGGAAGACCATACTCTGAAGAGTTACGAAGTTGGCACTCACGCACAAAACGCCGAAACCGATAACTGAGGACAAAAGGCACTACCCTACCAGTGCCAGTGCCCAATTGCTGATGAAAGTGACAGATCTTTAATTAGAAAAGAAATAAAAAATATTCGTTGTATTAGCAATGTATCGTAACCTGCTTACTGTATAATTAGAAGGCATTCGGCAAAAATTTAAAAAAATATACTGAAGAAATATTTTCTAGTCAATATTGAATTATTGATAAAATAATGGAAATATAATAAAGAACTATAAGCACATGAACTAAGAATTAACTATTTTATTAGTTGCAACTAATTTTTTTTTTTCTGATTAACGTTTGCCAGTGATATGTATCTCCAAGTGTCAACAATTTTCTGTTCCTCATTTTCAAATTCGAATATTAAAGCACTTTAAATCGATGTAATGATTGGAATGTAACTTACTGCCAAGTAGGACGTTGATTCGGTCACATGATAAATATATAATATAGAAGGAAGATCGAAAAACCTTCGTTTGCTAATCTTAGACGTCACACGTAACATCTAAATATACTTACATTCCAAATACGTTTCCGTGAACATCTACCACGGTAACGTCAGTTAAATTTGCTGTTATTACATTATACGGGAAACCGTTACAAGACTTGGAGGTATTGTTAACATATTTGAAAACAGGAAAATGTAGTTATCGTTATCTTAAATAAATAAACGGAAAAACGTTTGTCCCACGTTGTTCTATACACTGAGTTGGGCATAGACGTGAGTAAATTATAATATGCACGATATTTTTCTATATACCTCACGAACATAATTTTCTCCATATGTAAATAACTGAATTAATTCAACGTAACGAAATCACAGAATGCGACACTTCACGAAAGTTTCCCTTCCCACGCCAATTTTGTATAGTAACATTATCTAGTTCAACCGTTAACTACAGATACCTATTTCTATATATGATCTTCCTATCAATTAGCAGTAAGAATTTTTTTTTTTTCATCTATTGCTAACTGATTTTCTCAAAACGTAAAGGTACTGTTATATCAACAAACAGAACCCCATATTTTACATGGCATACATAAACTCACTAAGGGTCTCTTAAAAATATGTTCTTATAACGGTTTTAAAAAGGTATCCATTGTGCTAATTAGTATTAATTATTTAGCAGACAGATGGACTTCAAAGAAAAATAAAATAACAGTAAACAATTTTAAGACACTCCAGACATTTTATACATATGCGCAACCTTTTTAAGATTTAGTTTTATGTCCAATGATTGAATAATTTGATCACGTAATTGAATAAAAATATCGTAAAAAAAAGTTGTAAAAGAGTTGGTTTTTCTTATCAGCTTGCAGTGGTCGAAATTGATAATATATCTGTGCAAAAATCAAATTTTCAAAGAATTTTAAATTCGAAAAATTTGATCAAGATGCCGAGAATAAAGGCGAAAGTTTTCAACAAGAAGCATCTCAACAGCAATCTATTGCAAAATAGACGCAATGTCAGCTTTCAGTCACGCCATTTCTTATTTGAGAATCTAACTGCTTAGATGATGATACTTTTTCTTTTTTACAAAAATCCACCGAACCAAGCACAGGACCATCTGGTATTTAACAGGAACAATCACCAAAAAGAGTTTCAAGAAGTATCAGCTTCACCCAAGAAACAGAAAATGTTGCCTATATTAGAAAAGTATTCCTACCAAGAACTATCGCCTGCAACGCAGACAGGTTTACGGATGGTTGCAAAAAAAAGTGCAGTAAATATATTGGAAATCCACAATTATTCAAAAATAATTTCTGTATGAGCATGTGCTCAATTATAACGTTCTTTTTATACCCCATTTGTGTTCTTCTTTTGCATTGTTTGGTGTCTGTTAACATATCTTCAGGCCCTCAAAATTCCATTAGAACCGGAACTTTGCTGTATTATATATTATCATATTTGTTAGTACTTATTTAATCTGAAAGAAGATTTTTCATGATTGAAAAATCGATATTTCCTTGATTTTATCGATGTGATTCAATTTCAACATCGAATTCATCAAATACCTTGCCATTACTTCAATAGCAAGAATTAGACAAAAACAGTAAATCAACGGTGAGAGAACTTGCAGATTCTGTAACTTTCCGTATAATTCGTTTAGTTCCTATTGCCAATCAGTAAAAGTATAAATGCGTTAAGTAGCAGTGCAATGCATTCCATTAAAGCTTCTAAGTCGTGGTTATTTAAAATTGGACAAAATTCAGAAGAAAAAATTCATTAAGCTCCCAGGATACTTTGGTATGTGACTAACAATCCTTATATACTTTTGGCACCAACATGTAAATAAAAAAATAGGGAGTAGTATGTGATATAAACAATTTATAGCAATGTTTATGCGGTGTTAATGATACTTATCAAGTTTTATTTATAAAACGCCTACAGAATAATGTCTTTAAACAAAGAGCAAGATTCGAAAAATAGAATGTAAAGAATTGGGAATATTTCGTAACATAAAACATTGCATTACAAACAGGAGTAACGTTTATCTAAAAATGAAAGAGGATAAATTGCTGACAAGTATTCAAAACAACAAAACTCTTTATTCTGGTATTAATCTAGAGGACTTTACATCCATTCATAGTCATAAATTATGACTCATAATTTACTTTGGCACAATTCTGAATGGGATTGTGAATGTCTTGAAACCTTAAAATTTATTTAATCAATGTTTGTAGGTATATCCATGTCAAACAAACCTATAGCTAATAATAGGTGTTTTATTTTTAGGGGAAATCGTTTTTTCACTGGTTCTCACCATCCTACGTGTCTGCATAATTCATTTAAACAATATGTATAAAATTTGAATAACTTCATGCAATATATATGTGTTTACCGTTTTTTAAAAAGTTACAAGATGTTACAAGCCAATTGACCCAGTTCTATATTTATATTTTGGACAGCACCTCCTATCTATATCGCTAATAAACCTACTAGAGTTTTTATTGTTATAATTTACACAATTTATGTACATTTTTGAAGTATTACCAAGCACTTCTGCAGCATCATCCCGATATGCTAAACACATATGTCCCACCTTCCTTTGGTTATAATATCAATTTCAGAGTTAGTAGTAGCAAAGAAAAATAATAACGTTCTATCTTAGACATTACAGCTAGCCATATCGTATTTAAACGGATATTTTAAGAATAGTGACCACACTCCGAGAGAAATTTAGTGGGCGATTGGATAAATATAAACCAAGCCAAAATCGTTATTACACCAACAGCGCCTGATAAATGTATGTGTCAAAAATGTTTCACTAACAAAACTCATTCACTATTAGTAGAAGTGAAAGAAATAAAATATCTTCCCAGAAACTTTCTACGCCAAGTTTAACTACAAAGCAATACTTGGGGACATACACTACAATAGCACGTACAACTTAAATTATAAAATTAATGATAGTTGCCGCAAATCAAGTATCTAACAAAATGTACGGAATTAATTTCGGAAATGGTCTTTCACAGAACTTAACACGACTTTTAAGAAGAAATTGTTTAATTACTCCCACAAGTAAAAAAAATAGCTCCTTCATAGTAGTTTTCTATAAATGAGATACAAATTACCTCCCTGTCTTAACCACTTGTGTTTTTGACAGTTTCAAACCTGAAGATTTTGAAGACTGAACCTTACCTGAAGACTTACTTGAATTGTTAGTAAAAGATCGACAAAACCAGACTACTTCTTTGATTCAACAGTACCACGTTAATTTTCTCCAAAATATAAAACTAGTAAATCTACAAAATGTTTACAGAAATAATAAACGTCAACCTTCTATTAATGACATTGTTTGGACCAAGCATGATGATAGACTTTAACACTTTAATTTTAAAATAAGACAAGGTTTAGTACCACAAATATACGCATATAAATAGAAATGAAGCAAAACCGCTTCTATAATATTGTATATACATTTCTAAAGAATAATTTCTGAATCAGTAAGATTTCTTTATAAAACACAACTGGAATTACCTCACTCCCATTGAAAACTTGAAGTTACATTTTTTGACAAAAAACTTGAAAAACGAGGAAAGATCGAATACCAAGAGTTATCGATAAAGCTCATCATGCAGATTAATTTGCTTCTGTGTTTACAAGAGAGTAAATGCTTGTAGAGATTGTCGGATCCTTCTTTGGTCATGGGCGTCGGGAAATTCGACGCCCGTATTTCTATCTCGCTTCTGCTCATGAAAACTACAATTTTCCGTCTTCATCCTGCGATCCTGCGCGTATAAAGAGCGTCGCACGATTCGCCGGCAAAAAACACCAACATCCAAACACCTCAAAATTATATTCGTGCTCTAACAGCATCCCAGAAACCTAGCAGAGGTGTGGGTGTTGGATATTTAAAATTTTGAAATTGAGAATATGTCTTTTCATTACCATTTTGATTAAGATTTAAATTCGTTTAGAATTTTTTATACGTTTTGGCCAAAAATTATTTGGAAGGATAATGGTATCAACGGAGGCAAATATAATTCTTTGGCATTACATCACAGACGTGACGATTGCACGGGAATTCAGCGAGCCAACCAAAAATAGTTCCCTTTAACACAGATAGAAAGAGATAATATTACATTGAACATCTAGCGTCGAACCATTTGCACGATGCTCAAATTTCATAAATTACATAATAAACATTTGGAACAATCCAAATTAGTGGATTTTAAAAATTAAAATTTTGAGGTTATGTTTGCGATTTTAGAATATCGATACGGCCCTGTATGTAATAGCTTGATGTGATTGGACATTGTTTACGGGCATGTGTAGGCGATGAGTGCTTGAAATTCCAGGTGTACATGAATTAGGAGAGTGTCGTTTTTAACGTACAGCAATACCAAAACGATATTTAAATCTCCTTTAAACGCACGTTTGTGCTAACTAGGTATACATGTTGTGTTGATTTGTATGTGGTGCCGTGTTACCTTTTTTTGTTGTTTTTCCCAGGCCGGATCGAGAAGTCCTTCACGTTCCCATTCTTCCTCCTGTTCCATATAGCCGTCACCGTAATGGTCGACGTTATTATAACCATCCGTACTTATCATTTTTGCTGCCAAATTGCAGTAGGTAGAGGAAAAACTATGAATAATTAACTATTTCGTTAGTGTTTTCGTTCGACAAGTATTAGCGATTCAGCGTCGTGTAGACCACACGACAGTACGCACACCTAACCCCACTAGCCCGTACCCGACTGGCGAGACCGGCAATATAACGTCTGTTTGCTGAGCGCAAACTCGTAAAACGATAATCCCACCACTTACTTTCAGTACAAATACATATTTTTGCAGGAGATAAAAAATAATTATAAACTCAGTTAAAGCAACAGTACGAAGCCTCTGCGTTTGTGGATTCCTCGTGCAATATGATGGTTTCGTCAATAATAAGTATATTGACAGAGTTAAAAAAGAACAAAAGGAGGCGAAGGTCCCACCGAGATTTGAACTCGGATCGCTGGATTCAAAGTCCAGAGTGCTAACCATTACACCATGGGACCTATGTAGAAAGATTGTTTCATCAATTACAGTAATACATAGTATTAAATAAGAAATACTTTTCATGCTGAATTTTTATTATTTTTTAATGAATACTTAAAAATTATTTTAATAACTACAAATTGCCATTTTCATTTTCTCCAAAATTTGTTGTAACACTAAATGGCTTAGATCTAGTAATACAACTTATTTCCAATAGAAATATTATGGACTAACAAAGTCTTCTGTAAACCAGAAAAGTAATTTAGGAGCTCGCCGAATATACCTGCACTGCTGGCGAATCCCAGAAATTCACTCTTGCTGGACATTGTCCAGTCGTCCGAGGAAGGGCGATTTCTGCTCAACCAGCATTAAAACATTTGTCAAATATGTCATGCCGCAAATTTGGCAGCTGACAGATTCAGCCGTTAGAGCTGATAAGCGCCTCCAACTCCTCTTTGCTAGTGCCCTTAAAGATAGTGATCTTGACCCCCTTCCCTCTTCTGAACCATTTTCGCCGCGCAGAAAGCATCATGGTTGATTTCGCCTTGCCCTTCCCTCTGGGGTGGACGAAATAGCCGGTCCTTGCTCCGGATCCACCAAATGATCCACTGTACTTCACAAGCCCCACAGCCGTCAGTCTCTTGGATTCTGGTTTTTTAGTGCTCCCGGAGAGAAAAAACATCTCCAAGAGCTAGGTTGAGATTTCGGTTCATTCTCAATCGGTCTTGTAGTAGCTCGTACCTTGCTCAGGCTGATTTTATCTCTGTCAATCGCTTTTAATCGAAACTATTGAAACAAGAATAGTGAAGAAGTGTCACGTCTGCCCAGTCCAACGTCAGTCCGGTTTAAAACCATCATCATCTAGAATATATGTTATGCAGACATGTGGCTTAAGTATATCTCTGCCAGCAACCGCCTTAATCAATGCACCCTCTCAAGACCGAAGCTCAAACGCCATGTCCAGCAGCTACTCGAAAGTGCCCCGGACATCCTTCAACACGCAGTTATCTCTGATATCTGATCAGATGTTCAGACTAAACCATCGCCCTTAAATTAGTTGTTCATTACTGAACCGCTTTTTGGGGTAATCAATGTAGATTACCTCAAACTTTACATATTCGGTGACGGTCCCGTATACAAGTTTGGTCATATAGAAATCCAGTGCAACGTAGTCCGGCTGGCTCAGGTAATTTACCCGCCCAGCGTCTCGCTAGATTCGCGTCTAGATAGCACGTGGTAAAGTACGGTTTCATTCTTTAGTAATCGGACACTGGCGTCGTTGCGTGGCCCCTGACAACCAAAGTCTTGGTGATTTCTCGGCTTTTCCGCCTCTGCCTTAGTCCCACCTCAGTAGCTGGTTCCGTAGCCCATTCGAGGTTTGAAGCCTTGTTAGAGCCTAAATTAGACTTACACTCGACACTATATTATGGAGTAATTCGAAGATTGAAATGATGAAATTCTGGAACAGATCGACGCCAGCTGTCACAACTGCCTTTTACATATGTTTTATTCCAATATATACGAATACAAGACGCTTTAGCAGTTTACCAACTGATAACCAGATGTTTTCGTTTGTTCCTTTCTTTATTCTGAGTAATTCTTAAAAAGAAACAGTTTTGATATCTTCAGATTAAAATATTTAAAATGTAATTTACTATGTAATAATTTTTCATTTATTTTTTTTTTTTGCATGTCTGGCAAGGATGCTCAACGACTAACTCTAATTATACGCCATTTATTCTTACTTTGTTCTAAATTGCAAGGCAAACACAGCATAGATTTCTTTCACACAATTCTTCATTGCATATGGATTTGGATTTCGTTTCATTTGATGTTAGAAAATTAAGAGGTACATACGTACAATGGCTGCAATTAAAAATGCACCCCCCTTAATTGTGCTCGGAATTAATGATGAATCCCGATTTTCTTTATGGCAAGATGATGGTACTTCGGATATCTAGAAGAAGGGCCAACGAAGAGCGCAAACGGTTTGGACGCTATCACTTCTGTTTCCAGGTCACTATTAGTACTAATTCATGGCACCGAAATAGCTGTTAGTTACATACAGGATGTTCTGGAACCCGTGGCATTACCCTATTTGCAGATCATTAAACAGAATATTCCAACAAGATAATGTTCGGCCTCATGCAGCCCCACTAGCTACACATTTCTTGGCCGAAAACAATGTAAATCTGTTGCCGTGGCCTACGAGACTGCCAGATCTTCAATCAAGCATATATGGCATATACCGCTACCAACCGAGACGAGTTATAGCACCAAGCCACTACAGTTTGACAGAAAATACGCCAAAAAACAATATCTACCTTCATTATTCAATGGTTAATCGAGTTACGGTATGTATTTCAAAAATGCACCAGCACTCCGTCTAATAGATGAACCTAATCTTACTTTAAGTTTATTTATAAATAAATTGTAACAATTTACAAATTTTGTTCTCAATTATAGTAAGACGGTGAAAATATGTACATATGTTGCCGACAAAAATGAACAACGAAGAAAACTCTAAACAGCATGTGGTCACATATGAAATATATTATAAATATAAACAATAACCAAAACAACGCTGCCAATGCCACTACTCCTAGTATTGACTAGCTATATTATCATTATTCATGGTAAGTCTGAGGAATCAGTTAGATGTGCAGTTACTCAGAGCACTCAGGCGCTCTCTCTAGTTCAGCAGTAAAAGAACTCGGGAGTTGATTGGGGAACGTGCTTTTTGACGCTGCTTTCTAGATGGCAGGTATGTTTATCTCTTAACACCAGATGGTGCCAAAAAATATACTTGCCTCGCAGTTTCGAAACCGAATGATATAAGCTGAGAAGAAAATAGTGATGTGAGGTAAAGAATACGCTCGGAACAACGCTGATGATGCCAGGTAGACAGAAACATTCGCGTTTTTTCTCCTCACATTGCTTTTGGCATTAAAAGTTCTACCAATACCATGAGTAACTGTATTAGCAGCATTGTTTTGTTTATTATCTGTTAGGTGTACAAAATAGTCAACTTTAATGATGCTAATTTCCTAAAGGGAATGCTAAGGCTATAGGTTTTCTTTCTGGGCAGAAAGGATTTCGCAATTGAGTTCAGTTTTTATCTTTGGACTATTGCCTATCATCGGAATCTGTGCAACAGTATAAGAATCACTGCTAGTAAAGGGTTTCAAATAACAGTTATAATAGTTTATATCTACCAATTAAAAATGTGTGCAGAATTGCATGTAGAGCCCAACAAAATATACATTTGCGTTTTTTAATAGAATACTCCGTATATTTCTTTTATTTTTAAATGTCCTAATTCCATATGTATATTATAACTACTTTAAATAATTGACGACTAAATTTTGTAAACATTAAAAAAATATAATCAGTAGAAAATATAAACAAAAACAAAGATATTTGGCAAAACACTTAATTTAAGAAATTTTTCAAGATGACCTCCATTTTGTCTATGGCACAACTAATATCGTATTAATATATTAGAAATGCAGTTATTACTTCTTTCGTTTAAATTATTGATTCCTGAACTTTCTCTCTGATAACGTGAATTCAATGCTTGCATTGGAATCAAGATTCATTTTTTCTTTAGGGAGCCCCATACGAAACAGTCTGTTGGGTGACCATTGAATAGTCCCGGCATTGAAAATCCAAACCGGATAATGATGGATTAAAAGCATCTGAGCCGCTAAAAATCATACGGTGATGCTCCAAATTTGGCAGTCTGTCGATATAATTTCATTAAAGAAATTAAGCTCAAAGTTTGAACTTGCAATCGTTTGCAAACTCAAAGATGGTAAAACTTTTTTCCTCTTCCTAACGTCTGTAAAGTCTTGGTCAGGTGATATTTTATACGGTTTGTAATCATACTTTTTCAAAGATCGATTAATTGCGAAGATACTTTTGCGTAACTTCCAAATTTTGTATAATAAAGAAAAATTAGTTACTTAGTGAGACGTGCTGTCAAGCATTCATTTTTATTTTAAAACAACGCATTAAGATCACTTATTCTGATGTAAAGTTTTCTTCGTACAAGATATTTAATATTTCCTGGATAATGATAAACATTCACAAACGTGTTTGCAAAAGGAGATTGTGATGCAGTTCCATATATCTCTCCTTGTAGCCTATTTGTTTTCATTATTTTTTACGTAAATAATTATATATTTCTACTGTTTTTTTTTTGCGAAAATTTATTGTATTATTTCATTTAATTACTTAAAATAATCAGAATGAAGAAAGGAAAAATGCAAAAGCATTTTGTTTGTATTTACGATGATGGAAGTAAGTAGTGGTCAAAATGAAATGAAGAACCCAGTACCGGTGCCTTTTGTATATTTCGTTGTATATTTGTTTGATTTCGTGAATACAAGTTTCCTCTCAGAGTTCTTGTTACCTTACTTTTTGAAACACTCGCATATAGCACATTCCATTTAAAATTTAAAAACAAAATAGATGCATTGGTTGCTACTTACTCACTCGGAAATGTATGAAAATATTTGTGTGTTACTATTTACACAATAAACTCTGTATACAGACTAATTTGAGTAAAAAAGCGTTCTCAAATATTTTTTACAGTCTGAGCAACAAATATTTATAGAACGGCCAGAATCTTGGGTGTATGTAGGTATTACACACTACATTGTTCCATTACGTGTCTGGAAAATAATTGGATACATTGTACTGCAAAATTAATAATCCTGTCGCAAAATCATGGTAATTTGCATCATTTGCATTAGTAATGCTGGGAGTAACGACGTTATTCTAGAAAATATGGAGGAAATTTTTTTATTGTGTACACGACAAAACTTGATTGTTTCATATAGTAAAGCGTTTATATAATATTGTGCAATTTAGATTTCCTTTCCTTGCCTAAATGCCGTGAAAATTATGTAAATATAAATATCATCCCTCCATAATAATTATCATTAGGGAGTGTATTCGAAAACAGGATAGAGTATTCTAATCCCGTATCCTTCTTCATTTTTCGAAGGTTTCTTTTGTTTGTTCTTAACATTCAATTTGCTCTGTTCTTCCTCAGAATTGCAAGTAAAATAAGTGATAATATAGTAGAAAAATTCAATTATGCTGATTATCGAGCCTCCCAAGCATAGGCCAAAAATACCGCCAACAGCAGCTGCAAAAAACGAAATTACCAACACAATATTAAATCTATCGATCGACTGGTCTCACCTACAAACATATCCCATGTAAAATACACATCCTTTGAATATCGTATGCAGGAAATTGTACTATAATGTACTCTTAATGTCGATGTGTTTTCATTCAACCTACACAAGCATTTTAGAAACATCGTTAAGCAAATCAAATAGAAATAGCATCCAATAAAATGTATAATTGTAGATATCATTCAATTCGAATTGAGCAAGTAAGAAAATAATAATAATAGCTTATTCATTCATTCACAATGGAATCAGTAACGTTCCAAAAAAAAAAAAAAAAAAAAAAATAAACAATAGATAATTCCCTACAAAACCAAACCTTAAAAAAAAGAGATTGCAAATAAGACCAGATAAAATTGTAAGATTGTTAGAATTACGACTTAATATGGAATAATATATATAAATTAACGTGAACAGCTCCAGAAGGAAAAGTAGGTAATCAAATAGATCATATCTTGATATAAAAAACTTGGAGAAACTCATTGCAAGTGAAAGTGAGCAGGGGAGCAGCAGCAGCAGGATTGTGTGTCGGATTACTACTTTATTAAACCAACATTAAAGATTTGTATTGGAGCTGTACACCAAACTATACACCAGATTTCAAAGGGAAAATTCAATTTACAAGAACATAGAAGAAGGAAACCCCAAGAAAATTACCGACAAATTTAGAAACAAAAATGTGAAATTTATATGAACTGGGTACATTTATATAAAATATTTGAAAAAAGTACAAAAAGCCAGTTTGTACACAGAAAAACAGCTATAGGAACAATTGGTTACTAGGTAAGTCCTGGATAACAACAAATACCATAAATAGATGAACGGAAAATGCTAAAGCTGAAGTTATTTGCAACATCAGATCAAGAATATAAAACAAACTTACAAAACGAGTACAAGAATAAAGAATTAAAGAGGGCTCCAAGTTTTTCAAAATATGTAGGTATTTAAGCATTGAAGGCCGGTAAATTAGTCCATATGTTTTTGCTTATTCTTTGATGCAGTGATGAATTATTTGCTTCAACCGGTGATGGGTAACAATCGCTATGCTACCATTGTATTGATCTAGCTTCGCTACTTGTAACATTTGATTGATTATAGATATCAAAACAAACTTAATGGCGCATTCTTTTGCGAATTTGCCTCTGGCGGAATGTTTAATTTAGATAACCGTTACGCAAGAATCGCTACGTCCAGTCCTGCAAATATTTTAGGATTCTCAATATACGATTAAGGGTTAAAGTGGTTCCATTAATTCTGCGAGAAAATAACTAATAAGATACCTTAATTGTCATTATTACATAAAAAGGATGCCATTTTTGTGTGAACTAATCCTGCTATATGCGAAGAAAGATTGTAATGGTTTTATTCACACTTTCATGTGTTTTATTCATTTATGACAAAATCAATCTCCTTAAATTTGTGTGAGTAATTTTACGGGAAAATTATTTTCTTATGAATTGATTTTCTCATTTTATTTTATAGAAGCAGCTTTCCGCTAACCATAAAAATTGTTTCCAATAGTTTTCAAAGTATTTTGTAGTAAACTGTACAAATTTATACAGCAAAAAATTATTTAAATAGTTTGCCACTTGTTGTAGCATTTTAATAATAATGATAGGCGGTTCGAAATCTAATGGAAATACCCTATCCATTAGGCTACCGCAACAACGCAAACAATAACTAGAATTTTCAACTCTTTAGCTCAGTAGAATTTCAATCAAATATAACCAAAAGTTACAACGAGTAACTACGCTAGTATCTTAGCCATCGTTTCTCGGAAATGCCTGGAGCAACAAAATCAATTCTTGGGTAACAAAGAAGCAACAAATGAGCAATAAAATATGCCGTTTCGCTGGTGTTGATATGTGCAGTGAGTCAAAAGTTACAGCGAGTGACTGTCTGGCTTAATGAGCCAGCCTAGCTATCGTTTCTCAAAAACGGCTGAAACAACAAAATCAGTTCTTGGGTAACAAATTAACAACAAATGATGCCATTTAGTTGGATAAGAAATTAGCAACAAAATATGCAAGTGGTCTACTTGAGGGCTTATGAGGCGGCTACGCCAGCTTAATAGATAATATTAGTTTAGTTTTTACAGCTTACATTCTACGACTTGTAACGGAATTAAGAAACATTTCATATCGAACGTCATTGCAGTCAGGTAAACAATCGCATTCTTTCACCTCTCCCAAATGACTGATTATTAACTGGTCTGTAACTGAAACAGAGATTATTTAATGCCATTTAGTTCCAATTTCAAATATGGTACATACAGCAAACAACTCTCTATTATTGTAAAAGTACGGAACTGAAAGCAAAAGGTTTAGTTTTTTATTACTCGTTTAGTTCCCATGTCTGCTTCTTTACGATAATGCTTTATGATAACTAACGCAAGTAGTCATCATCATCACATTCAAACGATAATAATGGTAAACAAATTCCAAGTATGTAAGAAAATTTCTTCCAAATCAACAGGAAAAGAAAGAAGCTGTTAAGATTACATATCCTGCTTGTTATTAGTTCGAGTTATTAGAACTGCAAATATGCATTAAGGAGGTAGAATAGGAAATGATAACAGGTTGTATTCGCTCAGCTGTTAGTTAAAACTTCAGGAAGAAGTTGAAAAAACTTAGTAACAACAGATCGGATGAATCCCATTGCATGGACGTCCGATGTTGCTTCAGAAATGCTTAACTTCTTCAATCTTCGCCAGTTATTTGCTTTTATTTATTAAATGCATATTTGGCTCTGTTTCTTCCCCTTGATGAAAGAAAATTTTTAAGGTTTAGACCGAATAGTCTTTCCTTCCTGTCCTTTAAATACAGAATTAAGTCTAACGGCCGATTTTATAATAAATTTAAAGTAGCTTTTAATAATGTTGTTTCTTTCTAACAGCTCTTTGTAGAGCAGTTTTTGGACATTTTAAATCATACAGCATACTTGGAGAGATCCATTTCTTGCCTGAAAACAGAAGCCACAACTTGCTCCATATTATTTACCGACCATTCTTAACAGGTAGCCTTGCAAATGTAATTTATTACCATTCTAACGGGAAATTCTAACCCAAAATCATTTTTAGAAACAACACTGGTCCATTCTATCCCGCAAAGGACAAAGCACGTAGAGTATAGACCTTAGGTTGTTTATATGGAGCAATGGGAAACGTTTGAGAATATTGTAATTTCCTCCGTTAACATTCAATAAATATTTCTGCTGGAGTACATGATCTTGTAAGAAAAATAAATAGGTGGTTGCATTCCACGTCATGGACTATTTCGCCAGGGTTCCCGTACCAGCACATGTTAGAATGCTGCTAAATGCCAACAATTCAAAAATTATATAAGGATAACAATTATATTTTCCAAGGGTTTCCAATAGGACACCTATTGTTTAGTCAAAGATTTTTGATCTTTCCTTTTATATCTCTATACCTGACTAATTAATTTATTATAAATTTTTCAATTTATTTGAACATATAATTAGAGATCAAAAACTAAAAAGACAAATAGTGACGAAAACGTAACTGTACTTTAAGAAATCGTTAGTTACCTAATAATAAGAATAAGAAATGTTGCGAAGGTAAAAACCTTGCTTATTCAATCTCTTGTTTAATATTCAAATTCTACTATCTTAAATTAAATAAGCAATTGCTGAATCATAGAAATCAGAAACCCTCTAAGTTAAACTGAGTTAAAATACTCACAAAAATGAAAAAGCTGTAAAATCTGCAATTTACTAACTAAAAATTCTACCTGAGGATACTTTTATTTTTTTGTTGCATTTTTATTGCATTTTATTTATGCCAAATGTGATACTAAATCAAATGCATCCAGAAAACTAACGCAATTCATTGGTACATTTTAACGATATAAGATTGATTAGATTCTAGTTGATGATTGATTAGATTCTAATTGATACTGGCTTACTGCTGAAATTAGTGCTAGAGTAAACTAAGTGTGGTTAGGGATGTAGAGCTAAAAGACCATGCTGCAATGAGGAAAAGGTATATGGAATAATCAATATGAAACAAAATTTAAGGAAAACGTTTACTTGGTTGTAAATGTGGTAAGGACCTCTCATTGTACAAATCCGGTTTGAAACACGATAAAATCAGAATTTGTATTGTTATATGTATTCTAATTTAATGATAACATGACAGCCCAATAGAAATCAGGAAAACTTATAACAGACAATAAGAACAAAATCCATACTAAATATAAAGATTAAAGTGTTCGAATAGTATTGTCATATTGCAACAAATCCTTAATACCAGCGTTTTAGTACCTCTATCTACTACATTTGCATGGACAACCAAAATTCAAGAAAAAGCATGTCTTTTCAAAATCAAATAATACTTCTTAATAATATTAAATTTCCTGAAAAATACACAAATAATTTGAAAATTACTGGTTGTTTCTCGGTAGTTATCAAAACGTTGGCTATATCAGAGAATATAAGACTAATGCAATTCCCAGAATTATACTAATATTCTCGAAGATCCAATGTTTCTTTCCGTAAAACCAATCAATACCATATATCAACAAGATAGCTGTCCACTGTGCTCATCATAGTTGCAGATGGCTTTCAAAGCAAAATATTGAAGTTTTACCATCACTCGCCATTAGTCCAGATTTGAACCTACTTAAAAATATTTGGGGACTAATCGTTAAAAGACGTTACAAGGAAAACTTTCGTCCTCGAACATCTGAAGAGTTATGGCATGTCATTGTAAATGTATAGCAAGAAATAAGTCTCGACGGAAGTTATTTCTAATGATGGTGCTCGAATGAAATATTAGCGAGATTTGTCAAGCTAGAAATCTTTCAAGTAAAAATATTTATACGTACTTAAAAATAGTTTTTAATATATTTTTTCGTTAAAAGCAAACAGTTTTTAAAATAAACGAATATAACGTTTAAGCTCAATAAAAATGTACTTTCGGGTTAAATACAAAATATTGTAATTTTTTAAATCATTGTCATAAATAGTCATGAGATTCAAAAAAAAAATGTCAAAATGAGTTCATATGGTTGCCCCAGATTTTTATGAAGGCAATGGTACTTTTGATAATCAAAGATCCCTTAAAACTAATATACTTGCAACAAACACGTGTCAAACTAAATTGTCAAATTAATATAATGGTGAGATTAATGTCAATTACGTTCATAATACTACCAGTGGTTTTTGCGCCAGTTCTCTGTAAAAACACTGGCCACATTACTTTAGATAGCAGCTCCGCAGAACTAGAAACTGATGATTATGTCGAAGACATTATTCCAAGATTAGATAAAGAATATGAACAACAAGATTATCTTTACGACAATCCAGACGAAGATTCCGACAGTGACTATGCAAATACTTTATTCAAAGCTAATGAAGATAAGAAGCGCCAAAAGAAAGTTTTTCAACAGTATGGATATTCCCTCAAAATATTAGCAAACACCTTTCTGGTAGGTTTTGGTGCTTACATCAAATCTGGATGGGTTATGACATCGTACTGCTTACTTGATACGCAGATTAGTGTATTGCACAAAGTATCAGTGGAAACACCCGATACGAATCGTTTTATGAAAACGGGCGGTCAATCTAGAATCGCTGAATCCATTAAGGTACATCCTAAATACGAAGAAGATACATGCAACTACGATGTTATTTTATTAAAACTTGCTTCTCCATTCGATGGTAACGATATTTCAATTGCTTCTATCGCAACCGGGCCGAAACCAACGCCAGATACCACATGCGTAGTACCCACACCCTTCAATTACAAAATGATTTTAACGAAAGTAACAATAAGGAACATTGTAGATTGTAAATCTCATGAAGATTATGAAACTATAGTGCAATGTACGGAAAATGAGAGTTTGTTTTGTGTTCAAATGAAAGAACGGCTGTATGGTGCTCCCATAATTTGCAATGAAATGTTAGTTGGAGTCTTACCAACAAACATGGACATAAGTAATAATCTTACAATTGTACAGCACATAGATTCGTATAAAGATTGGCTAGATGAAGCCATTGTCATGCGTGCCAGACTTAAATCTGGTAAGGCGACGTTATTAAAATCTTCCACCATGATAATATTACTCACAACTCTTATTGTTCTGAGCATCTAACATCATTCAACTTTTTATATTATTTATATCATATAAGCAATATATCATTTTAACTCTACTATTTTTTACTTACCGTAGTCATTCGCATTTGCCATAACCAAATTATTAAAATGTTCTAGAAGGATATGCGATTAGAGAAAGCTAAAATATCCTGCATATCATCAAAAATGCATCACTCATTAGCTGAACATATTTTAATAAAACAAGGTGTTTTTATTTCGTCGTAAAGAAAAAAAAATTTATAGCTCAAGTATTGAATTGGAGATTACTTACAGATCTGTAAGCAATTTGTTGTATAGTGCTAAAGTAATGTCTCGAGTATGTAGATGCGCTAATTATTATTGGAAATATCAGTTTGCACGGCATCTAACTTTAATGTTTCCAAAAGGATCGTGCTATTACTTCCCTGGATTCAACGATCAACAAGCAATTTAGCATATTCATTATTATAGCAATCCTATGGCCTAAGTCGTCTGAGATGCAATGGCATATGAGAAAATTGATGATCATTTAGCCAGAGGTATGTCTGGATGTGTTCAGAAATACATTCGCCTGTAGATCTACACATTATTAAATAATAAAAAAGTAAATAATTTTTTTAAAAACATTATTTAATCATTCGTGGGGGGGAGGGGTAGTGTAAGTGTACTTATTTACCTATTCCTTTTGAAATCTGGTTACTTTTAAAACGCGATGCATTTTCAATGATTAGCAACATACTATCTGAAAAAATAAACTTACTCTGATATTTTTTAAGACATCCCATATCATCCAAATCACATGTTTTCACATTACCTGTAATTAAAATGAAAATACTACACTTGCTTTCATGCTCTAAATCTTAAATAGATAATCCCAAGCTTCAATTCTTATTATAGATCCTTAAGACAACAGCAAACAGCAAATCAGGAATTCGAAATACAAGACGACTTCGATAAATGCCTGGCTTTGGCAAGAAAAATAAGCATTTTATGTGTAAAATTCATTTTATTTTTCAACAACGTTTGTATCCCATTTAAAAAATACGATTTTTCCATACCCCCAAAGAGGGCGTTTATTTCTGCAATCACTTCGTCATTTGAGCCAAACCTTTTTCGCGGAACCACTTTTCCATGTTCGGAAATAGGAAATAATCGCGGTAGGCTAAATCTGATGAATATGGTGATTGCGGAAGCCACCTAACTAATGGAATTTTTCTATGGCGACGACACAAACGTGCACTGTCTTCATTAAACGAAATTATCTTCATCACACTATTGTTGGATCGATCTAATAAGTTGGCATAGAGTGACTTTGGCATTCTTTGATTAGCCATTAGCCACGGGAAACCCACTATTTGGAGAGTTTTTTTTTTGTCTATAGTGTCCTGGGATGAATTCATGTCTCGTCAACGGTTATGAATGGACCCCAAAAATCAATAGATTTCACTTTAACATCGCCAAATATTCCTTTAAATTTGACGACGTGCGTGTTTATGTTCTACTGTGAGCCATCGCGGCACCACTCTGGTGGAAAACATCCTTATATAAAGATAAATTGTCAAAATGTTATGCACCCTATCAATTGAGATGGCCACAACTTCACCAATCTCTGGCACTTTCAATCTCCGATCACTCATTACCACAATATCAGTTTTCTGATCATCATCTCTGACGTGGTTAACTCATTTGGACAACCTGAGCATTCTTCATAAAAAATACTAATACGACCGTGTTTAAATTCAGCTGTCCAATATTTTATGGTCGACAACAAAAATGTAGGGTCCTCAAACTTCACTGAGTTCCACCTTTATCTCATAATTTGTTTTCTTCTTCAAAATCAAATAATCCATTGTTGTTAAATTACAAAAATTGTCGTATCTGTTTGAAACCTTGACAAGACTCTTGTCAAAGGTTATAGAGTTAATTCAATTCTAGTGACCCCATCTCTTGCCTAGGCCAGGTAATTATCGAACTACCCTTGTATTAGTACTTTAATTTCTACGCCTCAGATTACAAGAGTTAAGGCGCTTTATAATTTACTGGTATTTTTTAGTTTGGTTGTGCGAAATTATATTGCCCGCCTTATTTAAAAATAAACACCTTCATTTTAAGTTAAGAAGTACGGCTGCTCTGGTTAGGTCCACGAAGAATGGGTATTGGGTAAGGCAACCGATATCCACCCTTCGTGGATTTTTATATTAGTTTTACAGTTAAACCCACTACATGGAACAGCTAAAAAGCAACAACATTAAAAATCATGCTGTGACCTCTACGATCCCCAAAGTTCTTTACGATGAACCTGTTGGGTTGATTCCTGTAGTCGGTCAACTAGATTCAAAAAGTACCTTCGCTAGAATTACAGAAAGCGAAGAAAAAGTGGACCTGTGATAAATGGTAAAAGAAAAACCTCTAAAACCTTCATTTGTATGTAACAAATGTTTTCAATATGATACAATTGACGAAAAATACATTTTTAGATTAAATAAGACAGCTATGAAATTTTGCACTGCAATATTTGTCAATTATCGTTCATTAGTAACTGATAAATGTCGTACACAAAGGTAGAGAAACAAGACATATTAAGCATTTCTTATTTATTGAACCGAAATAGAACAATAACGAATATAAGATATTTCAGTTGTATTCAGAGCGACAATAGTCACATCGTACCATTTTTCTAGATCTTAATAGAATCTTGCTCGAGAATGGATCGTTTATCAAGGCGCATAATGTTTGTTAAAAGGAATTTGAACTAAACCAACGAAATGTTTTATAAATAGTGTGTTTTTGCATAGTTTATGTCAATTTTGCATCTTATTTGTAACAATGAATGATAAAAAAAAGTAATAGTAACTAATTACAGTACATTGACTGGAAAGTTTTCATTTTCCAGTATTTTGAACTGCCCTTTTTTGGTGGTTCTTCTAGCACTTACAACAGCATTCTGGAGTCTACTTCGAAGTTCTTCAATGTTTTGTGGGACGTCAACTTCATTTAATATTATTTTTAACAACTCCCCTCAAAAATAATCCAGAAGACTTAAGTCAGGAGATCTCACCAGCCATACAACAACTTCACTATATCCAATCCAACGAATTGAAAACTCTTAACTGAAATAATTCCTCACAATATCCACATTGTGAACTGGTGCACTGTCTAGCCATAAAAAATTGTGTAGTTGATTCTAGAATATTGTTACTGCAAAAGACAGATACGTATGCTCGAAGAAATATCTTTCCCCACTTAATATTTCTCCATACATAACTTCTCCCATCAAACAGTTTCCCAAAATGTCCGTCTAAGCGTTTAATCCAAAGCGATGTTGTGGTCTTCTTGTTCTATTTCGCCTGGGATTCTGTACTACCCAACAATGTTCCGTTTTTTCTATTAAAAACTCAAGAACTAGTAAATTTTGACTAATCTGACCAGATGTTTTTATTTAAAAAATAATCTCCAGTCGCCGTAAATTATCACTAAACTGTAGCTGACATAAATGGTTGTTTGGTTTAAACTTACATTCCTCTGACGCTGCTTTGCGTAATGGATGCGTTGATGGATTTATTTATCTAGAAAATACAAAATTCACATAAACCTTGAAAAAACACACCACACCCCATTGATTTTCATTCAAAGTTTTTGACAAAAATGACAAGCTTCTCGACAAAAATTTAAAAAAAAAGACGGTATTACGCAACTCGTGTAAAGAAACAACGAGGGTTTGAACAACTATGAAAATTAACGAATATAGACGAGGACATACGCGTTCGGAAAAAATAAAAAATCACAACAGAATCAAATTTTCGTTTTTTTTTGGGAATGTTTATTATTTTTCATATTTTGAAGTATATGCAGTTTTTGTTTCATGGTTTGTTTAATTTTATCATGTTACTAAAATATATTCATAATTTGAAATTCTGTTTAAGCGCCCCACATTTTTGTTTTTAATCAATTACGTTTCCTGCAATTATTTTAATTGATCACAAGTTCTTTAGATTCAGTAGAATCTAGAATTTCATTAAATTTGTTTATCAAATTCTCATGTTCCTTAATCTATTATCAATTCTTACCTGTGCTGGGATAATAGTAAGGAATACACTTGCAAAAGCTGTATATAATACGCGCCTTACATTCATGTAAGCAAGACTGAAAGTTATACTTTGTCGACCAAGTCAATTTGTACTATAAACAATAGAAAATATATGTAAGGGATACAATATATAACATAAAGTACTCTTATACCTCGTCTGCAAATCTACAATCTCTGGCGTACGGACGGATGCTTCTTACCGATGGATTCGAATCTATGATAGACGGAGTCAAAGATATCGTTTGCGCTGTAGACGGTAAGATAGTTTTCGCAAATAGAGAAAAATCAGGATAATCTTGGCCATCATGAATGTATACGTCAAATCCATGTACCGGACTTATGCTTGAAAAATTTTCACTTCTAAGCACATTCATCGTTACTACTAAACCACTATTCTTTCCCGCTGCTCCAACAAAGTGGACAATTTTAGAGGTGTTCCCTTGATATTTCCTGAAATATTTGTGTACTACTAGTGCAAAAAGCACTCCTTTCAACATCAAACACAGAAGCAATTTTAGTATGCCAAACAGTCATTTGCATCCTTAAGTCTGGTTAAATGATTATCAACGACACAGCTTCGATGCCTGCTCCAGGCCGTTGGTAAGTGAGTTGAGAGATGAATAATGAATTTCTAAAGTCAAATACTTTACAACTAACATACGTTATTAAGAATGCTTCGTACTTTGTATAAAAAATGATAACTGAAAGGTTGCAATAAGTACGTACTTCATAACAGCCGCAAAAAGAATAAATGTCCAATAGTTAAAATGGTGTATATAGCAAAAATCACATGTCAATAAAGCCAATATTTTTTCTGCAAGCGATAATGTGCGAAACATTAAATAATTACGCCTATTTACTTACTGTTGATAGGTCGTAGCTCCATAAGCATTAAATGAACAGCAATACCCACGACTAGTTTTTATCATATAAAACAAATTAGAACAATTTTCCCGATTCATCTTCCACTCACAAGCTGTAAATTGTTTTTCACAAGGTAGAGCAACCTGCAATTGTGAAAACACACATAAATGAAAGTATCCGATACCAGTTTGATTTTTATAAAAAAATATTTATAATAGTAAGCAGTTATTGTAGTTAATATCATCAATGAAGAAATGGAACCAAAAATGTTTCTTCCCGTTTTTCCAAAAAAGGATTTGAATGTTGGGCAATAAGATAGCTCTGAGAGTTGTGAATCGATATTTGGCCAGTCAAAAGTGAAAAGTAAAGTTCGCCCCTTTCCATGCGCTTCACGACATTAGCAGAGACTAGACAGATTCGTGTTTATTCGTCGCATGAGAATAGGTTCGTATTGTCTACTGGTTTCCCCGAGAGCCGACAAAACACGAGTCTGTCTAGTCTCTGCTAATTTCGTGAAGCGAACGGAAAGTGGCGAACTTTAGTGATAAATGTTATGCCATTGTCCATTATTCGTAATATTTTCGTCAACGTCGCAAAAAATAAACGGAAGCTTGAAATTTCACAGTCGTGATTCATATTGCTACAATTTTTGGCTGTGTCCTGATGTCCAATTAATAATTAATTATAATTAATAATTAATAACCTACCTCATACATAATCCGATCACTATTATAACCCAATTTATTTAAAATGGTCGAAATATTTCTATAGGATCCAATATTTTCCTCAACATCACGGTCTTCATATATTATATAGCTGCTTAAAAGATGCAGATAACTGTCAATTTTTTCGGCTGCAACTCCTATTGTTCGTCTGTGAAGGAAGTTTAAGATTTTAATCATGCAAATCATAAAGACAACAGCCAATCAAAAAATAGGTTTTCCTAATTCTTGCGTGTAATTAGTAGTACACAAAATCAATAAAACTAAGCAATTATTTTTGGAGTACTGCATTTATACATTTTAACTGTAGATATCTCTTTCACTTTCAATATTAGATGATTGTAGAAGTATAAATATTCTTCACGATGAAATCCAGGAAAAATCAAAACAACAACCAAGTACTGCGAAAATAAATTCTGCTGTTGTTCTGATGATTGTTTTGATACAGATCTGCACTTAATCAGATAAAAACCCTGTTTAAATTAAATAAATTTAAATAAATTACATTTCTCGTGTCTGAAGTTGGAAATCTATGTGTTCAATGCTATACAGTCTCTATATTTCGAAGGCGTTCTAATATAGAGATGAGCAATGCAATTTACTCTTGTGAAGATGTATTTGTATTTAGGAGTTTCTGAAGGGAATGTGTCTAAATTTAGGCCCTTTAGTAAAAAATTATAAATGTTTCGAAACCTGTTAGAATAAATAAACATATGAAGCCCATATTGTACTGGTTTATTTCTAGATGGATAAACCAAAAACGTAGTCATATAGAGGGCCTTCCATCTAAAATAAAGTAGATGCTTGATTCGCTATTTATCAGTCATCCTATATATGCGGAAATATTTTTGAAATTAATTGACACAATTTAATCGCGAAAAATTCGGATTTTATCACCCTTTGAAGGTAAAACCCATCGGAAAATGTCTAGAAGCAGTACAATTAGAAATTAATTTAAACTGAAAAGTATTACATTGACATAACATTATTTTGAATACAATCAAAGAAGTATTTCGAAGAGGCCAAAGCAGAACATAAACAAAAAAAGAAATCACCAGAGGAGATTTCAAGAGAAAGAATATGGATTTTAACAGAAAAAGGAAGGAGACACGATTTTAAGAAGAAACTTAACCACCGCACATATACTGTAAGTAAACCATTTCTTGTAAAATTAACTGTGAATAAATAGAGAGACTTTTGATTCCTCGTTTAGAGGATATCAATATATGTGGTTCAGAAGTTCTTCCTGGAAAGTCTAATCAAGGGAGTCGAATGGATAGGCGCAAAGAATATCATTTTCAGTTCTTGCGAAATATCAGCATCATTAACATGCTCTTGAACGGAGCAGACACCTACTGTGTAATCTTACATTTTCTCGAGTTAGTATTCACGACTCCATCGGCGCTTCGGAGTGGACAACTCGATGTTTGGTTATTTCTTTTTAATGGTTTAGTCACAACTATTCCACTTATTGTCACTAGCAAATGACTCGACCTTGACTCGCCAACGCTGGTTACGAAACTTAACGACACTCCGCTTAAACTTCTTGGTCAATTGATTTGCAACAGTTTGATATTCCAGGAGCAAAGTGGTGCGTGCTTTTTTAATAACTCGTCGCTTAAGCGCTATTATCCATTGGAAGCCGGTTCCTCGAGGATTAAAGAAAATACTTAGTAGATTCATCAATCGAATTTACCTTCGATTGCATCGAAGATTCATGGAACTTTAGTTCGCATTTAATTTAAAGAGAACCAATTGTTCTACTTTACTTTTGTCCCGTCACATGTCCTGGTCGACAATAAATGGGTATATAATCACAAGATAATAAAACGATGAGAAAAATCACGTAAATGCTTACTTACAACATAGTCTTGATTTCGTCAGCTCCAGTTTTACTAACAACTATATTATTACATATGGTAACTGCTGGAAACGGTATAGTCCATACTGGGTCAGCTGTTGACGATATAGTTGTTGTCAGAACAGAATCTTGAAATTTCCTCATTTGCACCTTGATGAATATAGCACAAAAAACTATACTTGCAATCATAATGCATACCCAAAGAAACGACTTCCAGGGTGACGGATCTGCAATATATTTACATCCATGCAAAGAGGATGACTTCATGTAACCCTCCGAAAAATCTTTTGCGAGTTTCTTCCATTTATGATTCTTTAATTTAGATTTGCTGTCGCGGTTGCGATTGTTAGAGATATTAACAGTGTTGCGTTTCTGAATATACATTTGATATTTGTTTAATAATAAAATCTTCCTTTCGAATACACGATTTAACAAAGAATAACTATAGTTGCATGCCTACATTAGAAATCAACTTTTCAAATGACTAACGATAATGGATTTTTGTTATTAAGATTAATTAGTTCAAACTTCTTAATGTACCTATCCTGATGGTACTTGTATGATTGTAACTTATATGTTCATTTCTTTGTTATGAATGAACCTCTCTTATTAAAGTTTATAGGCTGATGTGATATACACAGTAGAGTAATTTATTGGTAACTAAGTAAATACCTCCACTAATTATATTATCTATACATTTCATCTTTAATTAAAAAGTAATTATTTAAAAATAAAATATTCATTTTTTCGGCTAGCCAGGATTAATGTTATTTTTGCTGTGTTATTGAAAATTTATATAGAGTATAATAAAAGCAGAAAAACAATTAGAACATTTACTTTTGTCGTTAGAGAATTAGATAAATATAGCAATATATGATTCCATTTTTATATGCATACAATAGAATTGAGACAAAAATGGGTGAGAATACTGAAATTCCTCTGCAAGTATCCTTGCAACAGACTGAGGACTCAATGGCATTCAACATACTACTATTTATACTCTTGTACTTTTTTTTAGAGAATTAATTGGGATAATCTAACATCCCACCAGAATGAAATACGAGGAGAACCCTAAAATGTCCGGAATTTGCCACTAGGTAGCACTTGCTGTATATTTCAATTTGATTGTCTTAAAAAACATTTCGCATGATAAACACCATTGACTGACGCCGCGTAGTTTAAGTATTAAGAGCGTTTCAAGGATATCAATTTAGAGAAAAAAATATAAATTTTTGTGCGATTATTTTTTACAATTTTAAAAGCAGCTTAACTCAACAACAATGCATCGATCGATTTCATTCCGCCTTCAGTGATGAAGCACCACAGTTTATGACTGGTTGGCAGAATTTACGTGATCGTACTAATGTTACTGATGAATTTCGCGAAGGTCGTTCATCAACTGCTATTGTTCCGGCAAACATCAATGCTGTGTGAGAAATGATTGAAATGGATCAACATGTGACATTTTCGGAGATAGAGTCATCCTTGGGGATTGATAAAAATCAAATACAAAGAACTTTACATTGTTAAAAACAGATTCCGCGGGTGTACGGTTTTCAACACCGTAAGAGACTGTTGACGCATCTAGAAGGCATATTTCTGAGATACTCACTTCAAATTGGAATAAATGTTTCGACAACGGGTTTCTCCGAATGCAAAAGCGCTTAAATCTTAAAGACGAATATTTTGAGAAACTATAAAGTGTTTTTTTTTTTTCTATAAAGTATCGGTTTTCTTTTTTCTTTTTCCAGAAATTTTTGGGGTTCCCTTCGTATGCATACCGTCCTCGGAAATTTGGCCAAGGAAGAAAGTTTTACAATGCGACCATCATAATCTTAGTATACATTTGTCTTGAATTCACCTGCAACTTAAATAACGAACAAGAAATATAATTACACGTTTTATTACCCGGAATACCCAATTGCATTTGCACCCAATTATTGTACCTAATCTATTTATTAGTCACGCTTTATCGACGGGATCAAGCTGGTAAAGATTTTATGCTTTCTTAATGGATCGTTCCTATCCAACTTGACCATTTAGAATGTTTTATTGCAATTTTAATTTTTGTTTGATTGTTGTCGTAAGCGGTACTGTAAGTTAACGACTAATGACAATGTTTGAAATACCCCGCGGTAAATCAATAGGAAATGGTAAACTAATAACTTTGCATGAAAAAATGTATTCCAGCAGACAAATCGGTGAAAAATCAAATCTAGCCACGTCGACAATAAAATATACCATTCGCCAATATCAGCAAACAGGTGATTCAGAAGACCATGACTGTCCAAGTCCATCACGAATAACCACTCTAGCAGTCGATCCTTTACTACTATTAATGAGTAAAAGAAATCGCAGAAAAACTGCACCAGAAGTAATGAGTTCAATCGCGGACGTCAGAAATAGGTCATCGAAAAAAATTTACACGGCCAGGATAACCGTTTGATAAGGCTGCAGTAGGCCCGAGAGCATCAGAACTAACCAGTAGAACAGTGGGAGACAGACGGCCCTGAACTTACAGTCGACCTACTACGAAAGAATGAAAATCGGTTGAAACAAGTATAGGCTTACTCATAGGACACCGTATGCTTTAGAAGCATGTGAGTAACTTAATCCTAACAACATGTGATGCAGAAGAGTAAGAACGATCCGACTCTCAAAAATGGGCCCCGACCAAAAGCGGGAAGTTAGCACAAGAACGCTCATAAATAAGCTGTAAATCTGGTGAAAAGACAAGCCTAGCGTAAATGCCCTAGTAAATAAGGAGCCGCTGTAGATTTGAATAGGTCACTGTAGAATAGCCAATTACACCACTAATTCGATATGATTTAATCTAGAACCAGGAAAATCTTAGCGGAAATTTTAAATAACTGTTTTAGAGCAAAAGCTATTAATGAAAATAGAACAAAAACGTTTTCTTGTTATCAGCTACGTAAGTCGGCCCTTCTCAAAATTCAACTAAAGTAAGTGCTATTTTCAACTTATTTACTTGGATTACACTTAAAAGCGGGATGTAATGGTATAAAAAATATAAAATATGAAATAATACTGCAAGACACAACAGTAATTATCAAATTAGGAGAGTACGCGAGCAAATAAGATTTTCGTAAAATACCGAATTTTTCAAAATTTTGGTGTGGAGAATGCTCTTGTGACCTCACCAAAACTGCACTTACGTCCATTGTTAGGGATGACACCGGGTCAAATAGAGTCATAGAATATGTTACTTCGACTGCGAGAATGAAACCATTTTGATGAGGTAATAACAAGTATCGCAACGAAAGGTTATGACATGAAAGAAAATCGATTAATTTTGTAGTCTAATAAATACAACGGTGTACTAAAATAGAATATATTAGATAGAGAATATAACAGAAGGAGGTTTAACTATGTGTGTATTTATCAAGATCTGTATGGACCTGAAAATAAATGGGGCTTATAATTTTCTCAAATTCATAATTTTATTTCAATTTGAAACAAATTATTTGGAAATATTTCATGTTAATACATAGTAAAGTTTATATAACGTTTTATCGACATTATTATTCCAAGTCGAAAGACAATACAAAATTAATACTATGTCAAAACTTACAACAATAATAAAATAAGAAAAATGAGAACACAAATACTGATTTAAATCGTTTATTGAAAATAGATTTTTTCTTGCATTGACATTAATCAAAGAATATTTCTTTCTGTGCTGTTTACTGATTTGCTGAAGATTCTTCGGGCACCAATTCAACAAGTTGTCTAGTGCCAAAGTGATGTTTAACTAAAAACATGATTAATAATTAAATATCGAAGCAATACAATTGCAGTTTATTATTACCAACGTCTATGTTTAACAGATTTAGAACTGTAAAGTTATTGCTCTTCTTGTCACCTCCCGCCGCTACAATAAATGGATAATTAGGACACAAATCAAGACAGTGTACGTTTCCCATTTTAAAATCTTTCTCATGTACCAGTACTGGTGGCGTATTATCTTTGTAGTCCCACGTTTTTATTGTACCATCTCCTGAAGTTGTTATCAGCAAGCCCGGACATTGGCCACTCACTACTAAGCCAGCAATATCTTGTTCATGGGCTTTAAGCGACCACAATTCACCTATAATTTATTTTAAAAAAAATAATTATTTATTACATTCCCAATAATAAATAAATTTGAAAATTCATTAGCTTATCCGTTGTAATTAAATTTAGTTAATGAACCAAAATTCATTAGATATTGGTATGACCTACGTGTCCCGTTTCCCAGACTATACCACGGAGTCCCGCGATTCCCAATCCTTTTTACGAACTTAGTTATTACTTATCTGCAGATGTATTACAATATCTCGCCAGACATACCAGGTGTGTCGGTAATTCCTTTCCGGTTTTTCCGGCAGATGTCACTGGCCATAAGTATGAAATGTTATGATTTGATACATATGTAATTTTATTCTACTGACATTAACCTTAAAACTACACAAGTTACGTTCCGCCAAAATAACAGCGTTATAGATTTATAATTTTTTGAAAATGTCGAGTTTTGTGCCTGAAAACGTGCATTTGCGGCACGCATTACTTTTCTTGTTTCATCAAAAGAAAAAAGCCGCTGAAAGTCATCGTTTGCTAGTAGAGACTTACGGTGAGCATGCTCCAACCATAAGAACATGTGAAACGTGGTTTCGACAATTCAAATGTGGTGATTTCAACGTTCAAGATAAAGAACGTCCTGGTAGGCCGAAAACGTTTGAAGACGCGGAATTGCAGGAGCTATTGGATGAAGACTCAACACAAACTCAAAAACAATTAGCAGAAAAGTTGAATGTGGGCCGAGTAGCAATTTGTGAACGATTACAAGCTATGGGAAAGATCCAAAAGATGGGGAGATGGGTGCCACATGAATTGAATGACAGACAAATGGAAAATCGAAAAATCGTTAGTGAAATTCTGCTTCAAAGGTATGAAAGGAAGTCATTTCTGCATCGAATAGTAACGGGTGATGAAAAATGGATTTATTTCGAAAATCCCAAGCGAAAAAAATCATGGTTATCACCTGGCGAAGCTGGCCCATCGACTGCAAGGCCAAATCGCTTTGGTCGCAAGACCATGCTCTGTGTCTGGTGGGACCAGATTGGTGTCGTATATTATGAACTGTTGAAACCGGGAGAAACAGTTAATAGTGATCGCTACCGACAACAAATGATCAATTTGAACTGTGCATTGATCGAAAAACGTCCACAATACGCTGAAAGACATGATAAAGTGATTTTGCAACATGACAACGCGCCGTCTCATACAGCAAAACCAGTCAAAGAAATGTTGAAATCACTTGGATGGGAAGTTTTATCGCACCCGCCGTACTCTCCAGACCTGGCTCCATCCGACTACCACCTTTTCGTATCGATGGGGCACGCGCTTGCAGAGCAGCACTTCGCCGATTTCGAAGAAGTTAAAAAATGGCTCGATGAATGGTTTAGCTCAAAGGAGGAACTGTTCTTTTGGAATGGCATTCATAAATTGCCTGAGAGATGGACAAAATGTATAGAATCAAATGGCCAATACTTTGAATAAATAAATTTTAACTATCCATTCTAAGTAACGTGTTTTCTTTAGCGAAAAAACCGGAAAAGAATTACCGACACACCTGGTATATTAATAAATAAAGTTATTTATTTAAATGCGAGCGCCCGCACAGTATTGGCAAGAATACGCCTCTCAGAAATGAGCTCGCGATATCTAAAAGCCGAAACCTACGCGTGGAGGAATTACTCAAAAAAAAACATGCTAACGTAATTGATTTAATGATATAAGAACCACAATAGATCTGAAAATGTCGCAGTAGGAATCTAATCTAATCTAAGGACTTGAACCTGCCATCTTTCCTACAGCGGCCAGGCTAACCTCTACAAGGGGAACATTTAGAAACAATTGATTTTTTCAAATTAATTGATTAAACTTAGGGCTTGTGAATTCGGAAATGTTTCAAAAACACTCTTTCGGCAATTTACTTTCAAATGAAAAACGAAAAATTAAAAATTTTAAACGAATATTAGACATTTAAAACAAGAACTAACATGAGATAGCGCTATATATAAACACTATGTATGATCCTTTCTTGAACTCAGCTTTTTCTAACCACCACACGTGACTCGAACTTCGAAATGCACGTATAATTCAGTCAATAAACACCTTAAAATTGGACACACAACCAAATACTTGGATGATGATTTGATTCAGAAGTCTGAAATTCAATTACCTTACTTTATTTAATCGCGGTAGTGATTGTTTTTGACATCAAATTTTTCCAAAAATACATTGATGACGAAACACAAAAACTCGTTTGAACAGTATCAGAATTAATTTTGGATTATTTGTTAGGTTTAACGTTAATTAGTTTGATATGAAAAATAATTTGTTTAGAATTAATTCAGATAAAAGAATTAATGGATTAGGTAGAAATGTAGTTGGCGGTATTAGCGATTTATCGCTTGTATGTTTTGTATTACGTTCAATCTATTAAGTAAAATACAATTATTGTATGTCTATGTACATACAAATTTAGTACCTGTGGCATGAACAATTAAATTTTGCTAGCGCATTTCTACGTCCGTAGTCGGACAAACACACAAAAATTGTAGAGCAGTTTCACCTAAAGAGGTACACATTACATCATCATTATCTACGCAAACAATTGCCGCAGATATTTTGAACAGAACGGGGTGCTCAAAAATCAAAAAAAATATCGGTTTTAAACTTTTGTAGACTATAGTAAAAATTAATACAACAGTTGTATAGATACAATGACAAGAAATATTAAATTTGGTATTTTATAATTATTCCATTAGAACTATATGCACCTCTAACCTCCTAAGAAACGATAACAGTAAACTGCTGAAGTAGGGGTCATCCCTTAACGAA
The DNA here is from genome assembly GCA_902654985.2 of Oryctes borbonicus. Classification (NCBI taxonomy): domain Eukaryota; kingdom Metazoa; phylum Arthropoda; class Insecta; order Coleoptera; family Scarabaeidae; genus Oryctes; species Oryctes borbonicus. Next base: position 1,168,867 of record LR736863.1, read on the forward strand.
TGATAATCAACTCGCTCGACTAAAAAAAAGGGTCTGCGCATATAATGTAATATGTATGTACTTCTCTAACTGGGACTACCCGATAGGAACTCATCCCCTACCCTAACACATATGCATACAGTACATCCAACGGTAAACAATTACATCGCGAAGATTTGCAGTAATTAGTAAGTAATTGGATGTTTTTAGTTTCTAAGCTTTCTAATAAATTTTAAATTATAGATAATATTTATGTCCTAAAAATCATTTACCTAATGTTTCACCTGTTTGTCCAACATACATTTCCCGGTAAATATTACTTCGTTTCGCCTTAAAGTACATTGTTTTATCTTTTAGTTTGAAAAGATATTGCTAGCTCATGCTGTTGTAATGTTATTTTGATAAGTTAAAACATAAATTACAATTTTTTTTATACGGGGTGAGCGTCCCAAAGGGGTTCACAGGCTATTAGCACGTTCAGCGCCCGTGACGCGATCCCGTGTCCGAGTGTAAATTCGTCTTATTTGCCAGCGACACGAACGCTATAATAACAGCAACCTAGCGTTTATGTTTTTAATGTGTCTCACATCTATTTTCCAATGTATTCACTTGGAAACCGAAGGAGATAAAAAATTACATTAGAATTAGTTGTAGGCAGTAGCGGCTGGTGGCATCGTAGATGGGAGTTCCACAGGACAAATCTTTGAGAATTGAGGCTTTGTAAATGTAACTCCCACTAAGGTCACCACCAGCCGCTATTGAAGTACTGCAAATAAAAATAATACAAAATATAATCACCTTTTCGTATATCAAAATATTGTATAATACCATCGCTTGTACCAACAAAGAAATTGTATGGTTGCAAAGGATTCCAGATAGCAATTTCAGCTTCACCCTGTATAGGCCAAGTAAGATGTGTTTCAGGAGTTCTACAATCGAAAGATCGTACAGATTTGTCACATCCACCTAAAACAGCAAAACTGTATTGCAATATTTTCTATTTACTACAACTAACCTGCCAATAAAGCTTGTGCTTCTAGTTTATGCCAGTCTAAACATTGTACTTTATCTGTGAATGATTTTATTGTCACACTAGGTTCTGCACGATCTAAATCCCATAAGATTACAGTTGAATCTACTGATCCACTTGCCAATATATGGTGAAAATTATGATTCCATGATAAACTTAAAACGGCATCATGGTGCCCTACATGTTTTATATTCTTTTTCTTCTTTGCTTTTTTACCTAACGAATAAGCTGGTTCTAGACAATTAATTATGTCAAGATCCCATATATCAATAATGGGGTCCATCGTCCCAATCGCACAATAGTTTCCAGGAGAATGACCTGGCTCATGGTCTAACCATTCTATGCACAGTGGGAATGAAGGTAATAGGAAATCATGATGAACATATAATGACCCTTCTGAATCATTATAAACTGAAAAAAAAAACATGAAAGTAGATCATTAAATCTATTAAGAAATAACACACCATAAATTTCTAATGAACTAGCATCACCATCAACACGACCAGCTAATATCAAATTATCATCAATTTTAAGTCTCTCATCCTCTTTTTCAGAGTCATCACTATCTGAGAAATTCTCTTCTGCCTCAGTAGGTAGTTCTGCAAGGGAAGCTACTCCTAATGGATTATTGTCATTCTCTGTAATTTGTGTTACACAGTTTGATTTCTATTAACATTCCTAAAAGCAAGATATTTTTACCTTCTTCATCGTCGTAATGTTCCAACTTAAATTCATCATCAACAGCTGTGGATGCATTTCCAGAAGTAGATTCTTCAGATTCTGCAATCCTGTAATTATTGAAGGTATATGTTTTCGCTTAAAGAATTTAATGTAAGATACAAACTGTAGTTTTGACTTCGTTTCGTTGATTATCTGAACAAGCTCTTCTTTTGTTAGTTGCACCTGCAAGAAAGTGGTTGAAGTAGATACAAACGGAATTATGAAACTTACTTTCTCAGGATTAGTTTTTGCTACTCCTTGTTTTACCCACCGAATACACGGTATAAAATTTATTTTACTCTCAGATTCCAAATCCATAACTCAAAATTGTAAAGAAAACACGTGTTTTCATATACCTTTAAAAATTAGGTTATGTTATACATACACTACTGTCAAACTCATGTTACCAAATGTACTATGATGTAAATAATTATTGAACTCTAATTTGATCACATCAATATTAACATCACTACATCAGCGACATGGTAAAATTAATCAATAATATAAAACGAATATCCTTATAAGGGGAACCCTAAAAATTTCCGGAAAAATAACAAAAACACATATTTTGTCGAAAAAAAAACACTTTATTGTTTCTCAAAATATTTGTCTTTGAATTTTAAATACCTTTGCATTCCAAAAAAAATCAGTTGTCGAAACATATATTCCAATCTAAAGTGGGTATCTCAGAGAAATGCCTTTCATATGCTTCAACGGCCTCTTCCGGTGTTGAAAACCACTCACGACGCAACTTGTTTTTGATAAAAAGCAGAAAAGCAGCAAAAGTAAGCCTGAAGAAAGGAGTACACTTTCCGCGCACTTCGCGAAATTAGCAGAGACTAGACAGACTCCTGTTTTGTCATCTCGCGGAAACCAGTAGGCAACACGAGCCCATTCTAATGAGGCGAATAAACACGTGTCTGTTTAGTCTGTGTTAATTTCGTGAAGCGCAACTCGTTTCTGCAGGCTTAGTGATGTCAGGCGAATATGGACAATGAGTCATTAATTCAATGTTATCCTCCTTTAAATAATCGACTTCGATGCGCTGTGTAAGAGCAGGCATTGTCGTGGTGGGTTTACTGTTTTTCGAGTCTCAAGAACAACGGAACAACGGAAGAAAAAATCAATAATTGTTTTGAAGTGCTTCGTGAACGAACTTTTATTGATTTTGGTTCACTTTGGAACACACAAGCAGTGGATTATTGTCTTGTTTCTGGTTCGTATGAATAGATCAAGGATCCATCGCTTGTTACGGCCACTCGCACAGAGTGAAGGCAGAATGAAGTCGATCGATGCATTAGTGTTGAGTTAAGCCAGTTTTAAAATCGTAAAAAATCATCGAACGATAATATTGAAGAGAAATGTCTATTCTTTCACTAAATTGAATTCTTAAACGCTATTAATACTAAATTAAGAGGCCAAGAGATAAAGTCAATGGTGTTTATCATATTAAATGTCAAAGTTTAAGACAATCAAATTGAAATATACGGCAAGTATCATCTGGCCGTAAATTCCCTCGTAGTACAACACGCTTTCAGATTGCAACAAAATTACATATTTGTTAAAGCTTCCAAAAACGCACAATCAATGTTTTATAAATTAAATTCGTCATACATATCCTTCATATTTTATTCAGATTCCGAAAACCTGCAGATTAAAAAAATAATAATTCGAGACATTTAAATCCTGTACTTATACGTTCCTACTAAGTTTGGTAAAAAAATTCGCACCCCTTCTTGATGTTGCAATTTTCATTTCAGATAGTGTTCCATTTCCCTGCATATTGAAATATAATATTATAGTTGGCGAAACTTGTCTCCCAATATTTTTCATTTAAAAAATTTCGATAAATCCCTTAGGGAAGGAATTGTCTTTCACTCGCGCATTAAACGAATACTGTATGTTGATTTCCTTCCGGGATGGATCGGTATTTCAAAACAAATTTTATTTTACCGCGATAACGAATCCGATTTCAATAGCACACAAGCACGTAAGAGGATTTTTATTTCATGTAACACCAACAGTTAGTTTCTATTAGCATTATTGTTATACTAATTGTACTTACCTGTTACTTGCCTATGACCACGAGTCAAGCATGGAAGTTTTTTTTTTTTAATTGTAACAAATATTAATGCTAATGAGTATAGAACAGAATTAACGAAAATTGCAATTTCATGTGATTTTGGGAGCTTTTTAGAAGAAGCATTTCGTGAAGTATTTGCATCAATGCTGAAGATAAAAGTAATCCAACAAAATTGTTACTTATTAATAAAGAAGCTAAAAAATGAGTTAACCAAAAGAAATAGATTAGTACGTCAAGAAACCGAATGTGATAAGAAACCAAAATACCGTCAACTGGGGTGAAAACTTATTATATTACTAAACTAAACTAAAAATATAACTTCGTTGATGTTTAGGCTATCGATTGGTCATTGGATCAGGGCTGAATGATGCGCGTACTTTTTTTTAAATTTTTAATTAAAAGGTGAACGACTTTACCTCAAGGGGAAGTCGATAACTACGTATTTTCGTTGCATCTATAAAAAAGTATAATTGTTTAGAATGGATATGATATGTACAACTTTAATACACAAGAAATGCTTTGAAATTCAAATATTTAGCAGTTTTGACGTAGCACCATAGCAAACATAATTCACTTACGAAAATCTAAAATCAATTGCTTTAAATGCAACCTAGAAATTGAGCAAATTTGAGCAAAAACTATGAGTCTGGTCACATTTAACTCACACCTCCGAGATCACCACTATTCATCAATCAACTGAACAAGGAAAAAATTTCGCATAAGTGGCGTAGAAAATTCCATTTAGGCTGAATCAAAAAATGTGGAAGGAAAGATCACTTGAAGGTAGTGTGTTTCATAGCGCTTATTAGCTAGCTATGGAACTTATTTGAATAGTCACCAGGTACTTTTCGATAATCGCCGCGATTGAATCGCCTATGGAAAAAATCTTTTTAGCCAACGTAGATCATTAGAATCAAATTAAAACAAAAATTATTTTATGTTAAATAACATTGTGAAATATTATTAGTATTTAAGATATATCAAATAGAATTGCCACTCAAAAATAAACTTATCTCCTCCTTACGTTTGCCAAGGAAGTAAAGTATATCTTAAAATATAGACGTGCTTATTTGCTGTATGTTCTATATTTATATCTACTTAATAGATATTGCATGCATATGTATATTGATAGGTGCATATATCAGTTACAAAATAAAGTTTTTTGCTGCTTATTCGCATCCTCCTTGCTATTAATAGTTGATTTTCTGAATACGGCTTGAAGAAAGAAAAATATAAGTTCTAAAATAGTTACAACGGAACCACCCATGCAGAGTCCAAAAAGGCCGCCAATAATTGCTGTAATTTACAAAGAATAAGATTAAATTACTATACCAGATATTAGTTTATATTTTATACAACACTGACAGAATTAATAATCAGCGTACCCAAAAGTGTATCCCAAGTAACATGCACCGTACGAAGTCGCAATATTCCAGAAACGTTGTTAAAATATACGAAAAGATCGCAAGTAGTGGTATTCTGGAGTTTCCTAAAGGAAAAGATATTTTCATAAAAATGCTGCTAAGTAGATATCAAAGAAAGAAAATAATTTTTCATTGGAGGACGATTTTCTATGAATATACTTACATGTCTACTTTTTTATCTTTATGCAAAACATACAGAACATCATCACAACTCGGTAAGCAGTAACAAAAACGCGTTCCAGTTATACTTTCTACTGTTGGTGCAAAGTTATTACCTAAAATAAATAATTCTATTAATGTAAAGTTAAAAGATATACTCGTGCAAAGAAATCAGAATATATACCTGATGCGGACTTGAAAGGCCTGAGAAGGTTGACTGATAAAATTATGGGCGAATGAATTTCTCTTTAAGTAACAAAACATAAGTACATGCACCCAAACAAACCAGTTAAAATGAAATGTCAAAAGCACCAAAAGTGACTAGAGCTTTTATGAAAAAAGTGTTGGACAGTTATCCTAATTTGGGAAGGTCGGTAATTTCTCATGAAGAAGTGGTGAATATGTTTATATAACAGAGAAAACAGAATTTAACCCGCTATTTCTGCGAATCTTCAGTCACCTGTATGTATTTGTATGCTTTACAAAAGTCTATACTTCATATAGTTTCAGTTTTATATGAATCTATGTGAAATATTTGTCATCTTATCAAATCAACCAACGAGTGGAGCCTATTACCGAGCACTGCAGATTCTTAACTTGGTGATAACCTCATTAATAATCTCTAGATTTTAACCAACAATTTTGTGCACAGTTTCAATAACGACACATGTGTTTATAAATTATTTCTCAATTATGATTATTATTTTAAATACATAGTGTCAGGATTCACCAAAGAAACAAAATCTGTTATGTGGACATTTCAAACCTTTTTAGGGAAAAAGGTTTTTTAAAAAACTTATTTTTGTATGTCAATCTCTGATGATGAGTTTGAAAACGATTATCCTAAAACATACCATGGTTCGCTTACAGAATATGCCAAAAAAAAAGATTGCAAAAAGATAGAAATCCGTTAAAAGATTGGGAAGTAAATAAGAAAAAATTGACTACTAAATTACAGAAACAATGCAACTTTGTTTGCTTTGATCCTTTCTTATATATATAATAAATAAGATCCGTTCAAGTTCCACTTAAAAAAAATTGAACCAGATCCGGATTATTCTTCTAGAGCATATATGGATATCCAACACACCACTAATAGATAATATATAGAACTCTACTCACTATGCACATATCTATATATTTCTATTACTCCAAGTTCTTTTATTTGTTGCTGCAAATGAAAATAATCTTGTTCATATCTTTAATAAATAGTATAAGGTTGTTCCAAAATTGATTGATTGCCCCTATTTGACCATAACAATATGCAAATACAGCCTATACAATATACTCACCTTCTTCTCTGTTACTAGTCAGTAACACATTATTGAATAAACTTCGATTATGAATTAGACAAGAGATATCTTTAAATGTGCATATCTTTTCATCTCCTACAATAATACACACAATCATTGCGGTCCTCTAAAGTACGAGGGGAACCCTCAAAATTTCTGGAAAAAGAAAAAAAAAATATTTTATCGAAAAAAAAACATTTTATTGTTTTTCAAAACATTCGTCTTTAAGTTTTAAACACTTTTGCATTCGAAGGAGCCAGTTGAAACATTTATTCCAATATGAGGTGCGTATCTCAGAAACATTTTAATGCCGTTGAAGCATTTTAAATGCTTCAACAGCCTTTTCTGGTGTCGAAAACCGCTCACCACGTAATTTGTTTTTTGACAAAAGGGAAAAGGCAGAAGTCATTAGGTGATAAGTCAGACGAATACGCACAATGAGTCATTAATTCAATGTTATTCTCCTTTAAATAATCGACAGTTCGATGTGCTGTGAGAGAGCTGGCGTTGTTGTGGTGAAGGATGATGCGCCGATATTTGCTGTTACGATACTGTGTACGTTGGCAGAAGCACGGCGATTGAATTTTTGAAGCATTTTTTTGCATCAATTCACACGAGCTATTTTTTGAGCTTTGGTTAAATTGTGTGGGATCCAACGACTGCAAAGTTTCTTCACTACTAAACGGTCCTGTAGAATCGTTTCTATTTTTTACCAATGACCAAGAATGCTTCTATCTCTCAATATATCAGATATCGGTCCGCTTCGCTTCAATCATTTCTCGCAGAGCATTGATGTTTGTCGGATCAGTGCTGTCGAAGGTCGAAGGTTGCCCATCAACAGGAGTTGATGCGGCCAACAGGAAAAGTCATTGGTGTTTATCATACTAAATGTCAAAGTTTAAGACAATCAAACTGAAATATACGGCAAGTGCCATCTAGTGATCAATTGCAGAAATGTTTAGGGTTCCCCTCGTATAATATGAAAGAATGCATAATATACTTACCTTTGAATGCGTAAAAAAATGGTACACAATCACATATCTTAAAAATATATTCAGCTTTACATTCGTTGAAACAGGTTAAATGGTCGTATATCCCAGTCCATTTCAAGTTACCCTGCAAATATAAAATATATTTGTTAGACCTTATCTAAATAATTGCTGTACACGCAGTAAAACAATGTTTTACCTCGTTGTGAAACCAACATAATCTGGTTACATCTTTCAAATATTTTAAATCTCTATTACCCTTAAAAATGTTCACCTCTACGCTTACATCCATAGTATTCCCTGCTGAAATCGAATACGAATTACTTCCGAATTCCGCAAATTGTAATCCAGACTTTGTTTGAACCTGAAAAAGCTCAGTAGTATAATTTGCTTAACTTAAGATAGTAATCGTTAATTATAATTACTGTAACTGCAGGACTAGTATTAATTGGTAAAATGTATTGATCTGGTTCTATATCAATTCGAACTCGTAGTCCGGAATTTACACCAAAACCGCCACTAAATAGCGCTTTGTCGTAATGCTCCCTAAAATTATAAGTTACTAAGTAGTATATGTCGTGAATAATATTCCTTCCATTTATTATATTTAGAAATAATGATAGCAAGGACTGTGGTGTAGTATGGTAAACAACAACTTCCGCTCCACACAAGTTTAATTATTTATATAATAATTAATCCGAGACGGCTGTTTCAAGGACACGAATGGCCCTCATCATCAACCGGTGGCCGAAATGAGGTTGCCTATACTCATGGGTGTTGTTTACTGTACTTAGAGATCTTTTCAAATATAGTGCAATAATTACAACTTACTGATATTTCTCAATTGCAAAGTAATTAAAGGCACAGCAGTAACCCATGGTTGTTTTTATAGTTTTAAATAAGCGCGAACATGATTTCTCTTCCGACCTCCATATGCACTTTTTAAGCATACTTGCACAAGGATGTGCTAACTGGAATAATTTTTGGTAAATTACGTTAGCAGATTTTTTACAATATCTACGATACTCACCTCAAGCATGAGCTTATCTATATTATAACCAATTCTTTCCATGACATTCTGAATTTCTAACTGTTTTTTTATGTTTAGATTTATTTCTACATTGTTGCAGTCGGTACATGGAATGAAATAAGTTAGTTTTGACAAAAATTCTATTACATCACTCTCTGAGTAACCCTTTGCGACTCTAAAATATTTTATCGGATATTAATGAGAAACAATTCAATATATTTTAAATCTTACAATGCACTAGTAATATTTTTTGCTTTATTTTTGTAAACCAAATTATTATTGCATATTATAACTGCAGGAAATGGATTTTTCCAGACAGGATAACCAGTTGTCGCTATTGAATTTAAAACAGCAGTTTCTTGAAAACGATTTAACTGGAGGAAAATCAAATAGAAGCAAAAAGCCAGGCAAGTAACGAAGACCAGCAACCAACACATCGATACTCCAGTCTTGTACTTTTTATCTACTATGTAGCGACAGCCGTGTAAATTAGAATGTGCAAGATAATCGCGACCATACTGCATAATTTTGTATTTGAACCGAAAACCTGTAAAATACATGTACATATCTCTGTCACAAATACATACATGCGTAACTTATTTCGTTTAGTTCAAATGTTAATAACTACGAAAATGTTAGCTGGATTTATTTTAGACATCCAAAATTAAATTCAAGCAACAAATCTTTGCTTTTAAAAAATTGCAACGGTAGTTACCCACTAATATTCTATACTCACCTGCAGACGTTTTTTCGTTTGGGGTGTTAAGCTGCATTTTTAGACAGCCTGCTCTAACTTTAATTTGAAATTGTAGCACAAAAAAAATCTTTATTGTATACTCATTAGCGTTAAAGTACACTTACCAGCATATATTTAAAAAGACATCAACAGCCAAAAATCAACACAGAAAATAATCTGTGTAAACAAAGCAGATTGTTTTAATTGTAGGGTCGTTATGATTGTAGAAATAGTGCGTAGACTAACGCATACTGGAAGTAATTAAGAAGAAAACTATTGTATTTAATTTCACCAAACAATTAGAAATTTCTAGGTACGTACCTGCATATACTTAACAACCTTAGAACATATACTAATAACCAAATCTGATTTAATACTTATAAAAATATCTAAAAGAAAAGTCTATTTCATAAGTATGCATCAGATGGTAGGCGGTAACATCCAGTATCCCCACATCAATATGCTTTTTTCTGTTAAATCAGATTTGGTTGCCAACAGGCATATATAGAAATGGCTTTCCTAATTTACATAAGCATTGGGCCAAAAACCATTAGAATCAAGAAAACAAAACTTTTCCATCTTTTTTGAAGTGAAGTAATAATACAACTTATTGTTCTTTTGCTATTTATATTTATAACGGTATATGCATGTGTAGTTATCTCTTTCTATGTGATTCAAAGATGGGCATGCTTCTTTCATGCATATGTTCTAAGGTGACAACTGTGAACAACATCCAAAAACAGCAAAATTTGTAAATGAATTCTTCGAACAAACGAACCTTCACAATATTTAAGATTCCAATCTGATAAATATTATCATATAATATATTGGCTAATTTCACCTAGTCAACTTCTTCAATTCTGTTGTATCCTTTTGATTGATATGAAAACAATTAAAACTCTTGGGAGGAGAGTCGAATCCCGGAAAAATCCATTTGTCAGAATTATACGCTGCAGTGGAACAATACTTATCAACGGTGAAAATAATTAAATACGAAGAAATTAAATAAGAACATCAATAAAAATATCCCTTCAGATTCCAGTATTACTGAAAATTCTGTACTATATCCTTAAATTATATCAAAATCTAAGCTTATGTTGAGGGATGAGAAGGAAAAACCCTTGAGGAGTCCATCTGCCACCATGCTTAATATGAAAATTCCATCTATTATAATAGATGGACGTATGCTCGTTTCTACTTTTTTCCCGTTGCATACTGCCATTCACAGTATGCCCCTGCCAAAACCCTTGCCCTTGCTAGCAAATGTAGAGGTGGCGGGGTAAGCAAGATCTCCAGTACGGCGATTGAGGTTGTCATTATAGCTCAGGGCATGCTAAGCGCTGCAAAAGTTATTATTTGCATCACTGTATAGTTTCAATGAAATAACTTGAGTGTTAATTCCCAATTTCTCCCAAACATCCGTTTACAGGTCCATAAGGCCCTAGTTGCCTTATATGAAACTTTTTTAACGTGCAATTTGAAGGTAAGCTTGCTATCCAGAATTACCGGTAGATGCTTAACTTCCCCCGCTCTTTGTAAGGAACTTCACATAAGGAGGTACATGGGACTACTCCAAATCGTTTTGTTAATCCGTGTGAATGGAACAAGGTTGGTTTCACACCACCTTTCAGTAAATAAGGTCCTCTTATTGCAGACGGTATCTTCGAATACTGTGCCACGCAATGACTATGGTATAGCATAATATAATGTCACTTAATTTCATGACACTATTGTAAAGTGCAGGTTAGAGAAAGATTCTTTAATATCTTGCAAATCATTAAAAATAGGTATATCAAACCCTAACACGAATTGATTTGTTTACCAATTCAAGAATGTAGTTAAAGATGCCACGGTCCATTTGAAAAAAAAAATGAATTTTATCAGTTTGTAATTATATATATTTGAAAAAGGAGTATGAACACCCCGTATAAAATTTAGTGACAATAACGAGATGTGGTACACTGGTACACATGACATTCCATTTCGATTCTCAAAAGTAAATACCTTACATTCTTAAATATTTCATTTCAACAAGAGCGGTGAAAATGCCCAAATTTCAACATGATCTCGAAAATAGTTGGGGTAAAGTGCTCTAAAGAAAATTATTTACATGCGACGTGTACAATGGGTTAACCTGATAAAAAGTAGACCATTGTGTTTAAGATAAGAAAGTTGGTAACTTCTTCCGGTGTTTCGTAGGCAAAAATATTTCAAATTAATAGGTCCCATGCATAATTATTGCAAAATTTCAGAGTTCCATTCGTAATAACATCACTAAAACTAACTAATGAATTGGTACTCTTCATATCAAGCAAAAATAGTGATAGGCGTAGCGTTTATCTGTACCAATATCAGTTTCTTCTCAATATCGGTGCAATTAATTCTATAAATCGATAAAGGAACTGATGCGCGAACCAATAACCGTTCAGAAAGGGTGGTTAGAACCAGTTATAAGAAACCTAGACATAGGCACTACCAACAAAGGATCCGTTAAATTTAAATTATCCTGGTTACTAGGCCCGATTTAAATTGAACCCAACGCAGGCACACACCACAGTTTTACATTAACCAAAACAAGAAAAAAAAATAGGCGTTTAAATGATGACCCTATTTGGTACCTTAGATCAGCTTTAAGTTTTACCTTCAAGTAATTGGAATGACTTGTACAATACAACACAGCATGCTCTTGTACAGCATAAGTAAGTTTCTTGACATTAGTTTAGTACAGAAATGTGACCCACGAAAGCACATCTATCTGCGCCTGGATAGAAACTGCGTGAGCTAACTGCAGGTCCAATATGCAGTGCAGTATCCATAATTACATTTCGCAGATTCCTTCACGCATGCGACGGGCGTGGCATATGGTGGGTTTAATTTGCATCGCGCCTGCGGTCTAATAACCATTACAATACAGAATTCAGTAATTGAATTACATTATCTAGATATATATTATTTAGTTATCAAATACATGCTTATTAATTCCACAAACATTATACATATATTGTCTAAGGTGTTGGAATGGATCATCTTAAGCAATAAACATTACGAGTCTTGAAGTTCATCATCATCGCCTCCAATAGCTTTCCAGAATGCTGTTACCATTTGTTCTGCACACTGCTTTCTTTCTGATCCTGACAATGACTGGATACTTTCCTTCATTGTATGTAACTGTCCAAACAATTCCGTAAATTCATCCATACCTTCATCTAATAATACTTCATCAATTAACTTATCTAAATCTTCTTCATTTTGATGCAAGCTTAATTTCTCTAAATTATTATAACCCGGTGTACAAGCTTCTTTCATTTGTAAATTGGGCCAAATGCATGTTTGCAAAGCTTCAATAATACGATCAACACCCACTTTTTCTTTAATGATTTCTTCATTCTCATCATTTTCTATTGTAGAATTCAGTACTATAAATTCGAAGCCACGTTTTCGACTCCATTCTGTTGCCTCTTTTAATGAAATCTTCGATTCATCATCACAATAATCTGCTACTAGAAGTTTTATTTCTAAATCACAGTCGCTTTCAATTCCCTCCCACTTGTTTAAACTTGTCAGTCCAGTTTCAATGTTACAATCGGTGTGTATAATCAATGCCTTCACAGTTTCATTAAAATTTTCATCTCGTTCATAATGGTCTGTTATTGCGAATAGATCCACATTTGCTGTGTAGTATTTAGTGTCTATTGTCCATGAATAAGAAAACTTGTGTGATCCATCCTGTTTTATTTCACTGCTTTTTGCTATCAGTTCCAAAAGAAATTTTGGCTCTTTTGTACAGTTACTCACAATCAATACACTCGGTTTAATATCAGTCATCTTATCATTTGAGAAATATATTTACTTTTTTCAAGTTTAAGTTATATTATAACAAAAATAATTAACGAAGTATCTTCAATTAACCTACAATCTTTAACAACCTTTAAACATCTTTTTTTTCATTTTACAATTTTGGCTAATCTTTAGTCAATGTTACCAACAGTAGTTCGACTACGAAAATATAAAATTAAGCTAAGTAAACGTGGCTATTATTATTTCTCTGTTGGCATTCATGGTTTCAATTTTATATTCATCCTTCACCCGATAGATGACGCAATATCCACTACCTTTAATTTTTGACGGTTTTTAAATGTTTACAAGCACAGGACAAAGCACAGTTTAATTAGTGTTAAAAACCCGGGAAATTGAGAACGTTGGTTAGGAATGTAAGATGAATTCTAACAATAACTGCCACCCAGCCACTTTTTGAATTTGACAAATATTTCGATAATTAGTGCAATAATCTCTGTAGCGTAAAATAGAATGGAGGTTGTGCCTGAAGAAAATCCTACTCCAAAAAGAAATATTCTTTCAGAAGTAAACGAGATTGGATCTGTGAAAGACTCATCACCAGATGAACTAGTTATTATTCAAAGAGGACCAAGGTGTAAACCAGAAACTTGGTCCCCTTTTGAATTTAATCGAGATATTTTGTCAACAAAAGATAAAACACCAGAAAAAGTACTCCACCGAAGACCAGAGGTTAGTGCTAGACTTAGAAGGAGATTAACCTTAAGCCCTGATAAGAATGATGTTATTGCTGATGAGTTTATTAAAAATCATTATTTATGTTTCAAATAAGAAGTCGGCTACTGTTTTATATTTAATTCCTCCAATTAATTTATTCTTTTTGATAGTTTAGTTTCAATTATTCCTTTAATAGAAAAGAGCTTAAAAACATAAGATATTACTTAATTTATAAGATAGTGCCATTTAATAACTTGTCTATTCTTATACTTGAATCATACTTAACATCGAAATGAAACGTGCCTTTCAATTTTTAAATGTGTAAAAATAAGAAAACGCCATTAATACTGGTATATAGTTTATAAGATAGTATATAGAGATTAGTATAAAAGATATAAATGTATATTGAAAATATGTAACTTTTTAAAATAAATGTTTTAAAGTATCCACTGCACAATTTTCAACCCATAAAAATCTGTCGGCCCAACCTAAAAATCTAACAAGTGTAATAACGTAAACAAGTTTTTTAAATTCTTTTTATTGATTCAAAAGAAATGAAATCAACTAAAAATATAAATTTTTAGTTTTCAAGTATGCTAACATAGCTGTACCTAATTTACAGTTATGTGCATTTGTATTTAGCACACTTTAATTACAACAGCAAGCTTAGGACTGAAACAAACCAGCATGGATGTAGGGGGTGTCCCAACAGAAACTTGGGGATTTAAATTCTGAATAAACCACCATTAGCAGTTACTGTTTCCTCATTCCCGTTTTCAAAAAGTAAGGTCCAAGCACATTTTGAGACGAAAATCCACACCAAACAGTTACACGACGAAGATACAGTTATCTCGACGATATTATCGGTCCTCGATCCATTCAGCAAACACACGGCGGTTTTGATGGTCCATAGGACTCTAATCTTGGGTCAATCGAATCTTCTATGCAAATAGACGAAGGTTCGTTGCAGCAATGATTTTGAATTGTGCAATTGCTATGATCAATGGCGAATTGTTGTCTTTGGACTTCCGGTCCTACTCTCATTCACCCTAGCGATATTTCATCTGAATGAACATTACATTCTCGAAATGGTCTCTTGATATCATTGATAACGGAACCACTCCGTTCAAATTTTACAATTAAGACTCCTAATTGCTGTATCGCTAAGCATATGATTTCGAAAAACAACACGAAGACAACGAGTAGTGTTCGCAAGAGAACGCATAAGTTTGGGTGTTCTTTGAGAGTGAAACACTGGGTCATAAAACCTACAACTTTCTAGATGACGTATGTCAAATATTAACCTTCAAAGTGACAGCGTTTCCAAATAATGTAAAATCAAAATCTCCAAGTTCATGCTGGGACATCCTTTATTTACTAAACACAGTTCTTTATTAATAAATTTGATATATTGTGGTGAGCTATTTACTACAGCTTTTATGCACAAATCTTGGATGGATGACCTGTGCTGGCCAATCTAGCAAATGGGGACGCCGTTGTCTGTGATCCAACACTATCAAGTTTCACTATGAACGCTTCCAATACCTCTTGTAGTATCGGGAGATAGCGTCGCTATTCCACCAATACCAATGGCGGCTCGTATGGGAGGCTAAGTCTTTTCAGTAAAATAAAAACTATTTATTAAATATTAAAATAATGCTTGAACATTGGCTATATACTTAAAATTAAGTATTTTCTGCAAAGAATTTAATAATTAATGAATATACTTAATCATTACATAAACAAACAAAATAGTGCATGAAATTTACTGTACCCACTATAATAACAAACGAGGAGAATAGTTGCAAATGTAGCTCAGCGCAGATGATTAATACCATTGCTCTGGACTGTCTTCCGGCGTATAAGTAGTGTTAACCCTAATCCATATTCGACGGGTGGAGAGCGAGCTCACAGCGCGAAACTAAACAAAACGCACGGAATGAATATCTAAGGAAGGACATACGGGCAGAATAGCGAGAGCAAGGCGAAGAGCTTCCTTCTTAAATACGGATATTACCTAATTATTTTAAGAAAACGTATTTATCGCGCCGAGTAGCATTTTATCATATTTAACAGTAGGAACCAGAAGCTTAGGTCCTGGGTGAGACTATGACATCGGCTAGTTGTCGTGCGTTATCGATCATAAAACGTTAGTACCTAACTGCTCGTGGGAATCACAGTACCAATGTACTACTTGTGAATCTACGCAACAAATATTCGATTTGTTATTGTTTTTAGAGTTTATTTGTGGTTTATTATTAAGCTTATTAAGAGTTTATACTTATTTTATCGTTATTGGCTTGTTAACAGTTTATTTTAATTTTACACCTTTACGTGGTTCTTGCTAAACAATAAATTGTATTTTATTCCTACAACTTTTTCAATATTTATTCGACACTTACTACAGTAATAGGTATAAAAGTGCGCAAAGTCACGAGCCGCCATTGATTCGTAAATCTCTCGGACAAAGTAACTTCGCCGACTTTTGGCATATAACCCTACAGCATGATGCTTCTGCCTCCGTGCTTCGCTGTGGGAATTAAATAGTGTAGGTGAAATGCTTCGCCGCATGAATTGACGTCCAAGTCACTGGAAAAGCTACAAAAGGAATGGCCAGAAACGGTAAAGCTTACGTCTAAAGAAAGTACATTGTATAAATTATCGACCTACTTAACAGTGCCTAAGCTAATAACATTGAAAAACGTACCTCTATGTTTGATTTGTCCGAAAAAGTTACACGTGACAAGTCTTCAATGGTTAATTTTTTTACGAACCTCTGCAAGACTCTTCTTCGCGACGCAGTTGTGTAAGGAATTCTTACTCCGTGATGTGTCCACAATTCGCTACTTAATCCCGTAAACAATTTTCGGCGATCTTGCAAGACCATTATTTCTAAGGATAGATTATCTTTTGCGTCTATAAATCGTACGTGTCCTGTTTTGGGTTTATTTTCACTACCATCGTGCTTGTAATGTTTTAGCGTATATTGAACAGAACCTCCTCGCAAACTTGATTTTTTTTTAGCAATTACCACCTGCGAATACCTTTGCGTACTTAAAAATACGATTTGACGTTATGAACCACAACTAACTAACAACTGAAAAAATCACTCACAACTATTACACTTTCTCTGATTTCTAGGCACGTTACACCCCAATGGTTTCCAAGAACATTCACAAGTTATAACACAATTTCGAGCTAAAACCATTACAAAGTAATAATTCTTATTTAGATCTCATTATAAATGCGAATGTATATATTGGTTTTCTTAGCATCAATAATACTGATTTTTCCAAGGATTAAAACAAAAGCACGTTCGTAGTTATACAGGGTCCGCAAAACAACGAGAAATATAGGTTAAAAATAGATGACTATCTTGCTGGAGATCATTATTCTTTTGTAGATGAAATCCTTAGAGATAAGTAACTTATTCGTGAGAACAGGACAAAAATAGAAAAACCATTACCCTGGAAGAAACAAGAACCGTCAACTATTAAAATTTGCTGTCAATTAATTATCATTCCTCCAGTTTTTTAAATGTTTCTCACTGCCCTACATCATATAGAAAATTGTAAAGGCAAAACGTATATCACGTATCATATTTTAAAAGTTAGTGGAACAAACATCTTTTCGAGATTAATTCAATTAGACAATGGAAAATATAATACATTTTCTCTTAAAAACGTATTTATTAAACAGAAAATGTTATTACATAAAAATTGCACGTTATACTCTTATAGATCTTATTTTAGTACCACAGTTCTTTGAATATATTCTTAATACTTGGAACAAATCATAATTATATCAACTTACAAATTATACATATGTATATATAAATCACAAGGAAGAAACTGGAAGTGTGCGGCGACTCTTTTAGTGTTTCCAATGCTTTAGCATGTGTAATCATTACTGTATCATTTCGATGAAATTAAAAATAATTTAGAAAAGACTAGAATCAGAAAGAATAATTTGAGGAAATAATTGCAAAAAATAAATAGATGTACGGTAGAAGAATATTTTACTGTGTGTAGTATACTCTGTAATATAAAGTCTTAGATCTCCATAAAGAATACGAGTTATCAAACTTAAGCAAATATACTCCTTGCCCTGGGTACCGGTGAGAACCTGCGTAAACTTCATTCTGACAGTCTCTCCTATACACTGGTACTATTTCAGTTAGCAAAGGTTTTGTCATACCATTTATGGCAAGTGAACCAGCTTCTAAATCGTTTGGGTGAATTACTTCTTCATATATTTCATCATCTAATTCCTCGCCTTCATCTTCGCTTTCAGAGATATGAACAGAAACTTGATCTGTTGTAGGCGTACCATATTCAAAATAAACACCAAAACCTAATCAGAAATTCATATTTATCTAGGATATAAAGATTAATTAAAAAATGTTACCAATGTCGTAATGATCTGTAGCAAATTCCCAAAATAAACGAGAACCTTCTTGATGGGTAGGAACTCTAACTGTAACCGTTTCACCATGCCCAACGCGAACCACTCCATCGCCTTCGGCTTGAGAAACAGTTTTCTTAAATGCGTCTATATCTGATCTGGTCCACATATTTGCAGACACTAGAATTTCTTGGCTGTCATCAGTGTTGCTTGATACATTCAGCTCTTCACTCTCTTCAAGTCTCTATAAATACAACTTTACATTAAATAAAACTGGAAGAGTCAAACTTTTCAACTATACAGTGTGACTCAAATTATCAGGCCACTATTGCTATGTCCGCTATTATTGGTCCTACGAAATCGATTAACTTGGCAAATTAGTAGTGATTTTGTTACTGATTAATGCGCAGTTAACTTAAAAACGATTAAACAATAATAATTATTATTATTTCAGCAGTATAAAAAATAAAATTGATTCTACACATCCAAGCATGGACCATAGACACAGACGCATAATTAGACCTTCCACACAACACTGTTTTAGTCCGCACCGAAACAAGATCGATACCAATACGATATTTGTGAATAGCATGTGTGATGTTTGTGATTTCGGAAGCGTGATCTTTATAACGAAAAGAATTAACTACGGTACGGTTCAGATCTTTCGGACAAGAAACAAGTGGGTCGGGCTAATAAGCAGCGC
This sequence comes from Oryctes borbonicus, assembly GCA_902654985.2. Lineage (NCBI taxonomy): Eukaryota > Metazoa > Arthropoda > Insecta > Coleoptera > Scarabaeidae > Oryctes > Oryctes borbonicus. Next base: position 1,187,928 of record LR736863.1, read on the forward strand.
ATGGTAACCAGAAAACATAAGCATTAAATCGTTATTGAGTTGATTTGTGTTAATTCGTTAACTCTTTCATCATACTAACCTGACAAACACTAGCCCCTATAGCCTTAATTATATTTTCAAACAATTCCTATATATACATAATTATTGCCATCATAATTACAGGACTAAGCCAAACCGATCTGTGACAAATTATAACCTACTCTTCAATATAAGGAAGAGGATATCATTAGTAAAGCTGTATACCTATGTGTCGTTCGCAAACATCTAGATGTTAGAATCTCACACATTCGTATAAGAACACCAAGAAAAGTATCGACCCCAAAACTAGTCCCTGCGGAACATCGCTAGACAGTACAAGGACGGGAGACTCGCCACCTTGAACTCTCACGCATTGCAACATATAACACAAGTAAGAAGAAAGCAACTCCGTGGCACCTCCGCCAAACCTCAAGTGTGACAAAATTGAAAGCAACATTTTGTAATTTATAGTGTCAAATGCGCGACTATAATCGCGCAGTATTTAAAGAGTCATTTAGATTCCACCAAACGATGCTTGATTAACGCATTTTTTTTAACCAAATTTACAAACTTTTAAATGGTTCGTACATTTTCCAAAATTTTGAAAGGTGGTTCAGTTTCTGTGATAAATGATTTCTAAACTAGTATTTTGAAATAAAGTGGTTTTTAGTTTTCATTAGGCACTTTTCGTAGAAACTAAAATCCATTGTAACAATAGTTTTACATCAGAAATTGAACTATTGTCCAAAAATTTTGAAAAATAGTAAACAATCAGAGCTCGGCTGTCATAAAAGCAATTATGTTGAAATTGAAGCTGTGGCATGTAGGGTCGGTGGACTCTGTCTTCTCGCTTTCCTTTTTTTAAATTCACATTATTAGCAAAAAAAAAAACAATAGAAATTTGTTGAAAACTCTATTACCAATAAAAACCCCATATACCACGTAAAAATTTACTTCAAAAGCGTAATTACATGTCAAATTTATTATATTTTAAGATAACATTTACGAGAAATTGATATGATGATTGTCTAAAAAATAAAAAAATACTCGGCCCCTCAAGAACCCTTCCACTTGGTCAGCTAAAAGGGGTGGCTATTAACAAAAGCAAATTAGTTTACGATCGGTAACGGACATCTACTTAAATTACTTTCGCATTGAACAGTGAGTTGTGTACTCATGATTAGAAGACTCTATTCCATTCAAGTGCCATGGCAGGAGGAGTTCAAAATCGAAGATAATTAGAAATCTGAACAAACTGAACTTATAAGTTCGTAACAACGTACATGCATATGTTTGTGCTGCAATATTTTAATAACAAAATGTACCCCATACAGAAATGGTAAATACGTACATACACGTAACATTGTTATATTTTTTAGCGCAAAGCGTTAAGTTGAAAATATTTGTTTGGCTAGTACTTCGGGGCTTGAGGAAATATCTACCAAGTAAGAAAAAATAATTGTGAGTTTAATATGAATGTATAAGTTGCGTTTTTAAGGAATTTCGAATCTAAAGTATCGGTTTCTGTAGATGATACTGTAAGTAATTTTTTTCGGAAAATAATTCTGAAAGGTAAGTACAATTTGCTATTGCAAATTGGCTCATCTCCTTCAAGAATACGAAAAGGCCATTTCTCATCTTAGGAAATGTACAATGGGCGAAATGAAACTACAGAAAGAAATAAGCAATGAACTCGTTTTCACTGTCGTAACTGTGACAAAGCGTACGTAATAATTACCGATCCTGCTCCTGCCAACAAGTCTGTAGTTTGGGGAACTTTGTCAACAGGCTTGGGACGTGCTCAATGTGAGGAATTTTTTGGTGTTCTGAATTTCAGCAAACACATACACCAGGCTAACAGCTATTAATAAGGTTTGTATGTTATTACAAACTATTATTATGATGTATTGCATACCACATTCGTATATTACCAGAAGTTTCTTATTTCTAATATTTTTCAAGGTTTGGGAAACTTATCTTTTCAATGAAATGAAGAAAGCTGGTGAACAAGAAAATATGATGGCGTTAGAGAAAGGACATGTTACTAATGATGGTACTCCTTACATTACGGTAATCGTTGATGGTGAATGGAGTAAGAGAACCTATGACCATGTTCGCAATAAAATTTGTTCCACTTGTTCACATTGTAAAAGCAACAATATGCCTATACGACAACACAACTGCTGAAAAAACTTCTCTGGCCCGTCTACTGCAATGGAGCAAGACATCATTGTTGAAGACGTTGCTCAGAGTTTAGTGCAACATGGAGTAATCTAAAAATATTTAATAGGTAAAAAGTGTTGATACATATTCTCCGAATTCTCCCATTATAGTGAAAATATGTAATTAAAATTTAAGGATTATTTCAAAGGAAATAAGTCAGATAATGGCTATAGTCAGAACTCATTCACCGAAATAATTAAATTTGTAGGTATAATTACCGTTATAATCGATTCCTCGCATTATCAGTTTGTTAGTAGCTTACAACTTCGTAAATCTATTAGAATATAGTTATAGCTTTACAACTTTTTATAAATTTTAGGTGACAGAGACTCAAGTGTTATAATTTTTAGGTGACGAAGATTCACGTATTGTTGAAAACGTTCAATATGGCCGGCAGGCAGTCAAAGTAGAATGTGCCAACCATATGACTCGCTGTGTAAGCGACAAACTACATAAATTATTTAGTAACACCAGGTATCCCATCTCCTCTCGCAAGCTTCTTTGCGAAAAAACCAAGAATATTTCAATGTTAGAGAGATTAGTAAAAGGAGTAAAAATGTCAATAAAAAATAATGCCAACAATTGCACCAGTCTGAAAGGAGATTTAGCAAATGCTCCTTATCACGTGCCGAGAAGACATTCGCAGTGCAGGTAGTAGATTTTGCTTCGTAGTACTTTCGGTGTTATAAATGAAGTACTTTTTTTGTGTTTTAGGAATTCGTTTTGTAACCGTGAAAATAATGACGTAGATGTGGTAGAGAAAGTCGATAAGGATTTTTTTATAGAAATTAAAAAGATATTGGAACCATTAAAACAAATCAAGCAGAAAGGTAATTGAGTCGATATTAACATACATTTAGAATCTAACTGACGTATTCGTATATGTCAGGTATATGTCGTTGGTGGTGAAATGTACTGCCGGTAAGAGCATCAACTTTTCAAAAGGATGTTCGTTCACTGCATACACATGGCCCTGGATGGCACACAAAAGTTTGGGAGTGGGATACCTGGTAAATATTTAAATCTTATTTGTGAAAGAAGACGAAAAGTTCGCAAAAGAAGGCAGCAAAAATCAGTGTCAGCAGTCTGAAGAAAACGGCAAATTGCAGCATTAGACACACTACGGTCCAAACGCTGCTCAGCCAGATGTAGATGATACTACTTTGTTGGAAAAGAAGAAAGTTTTTTCACAAAATTGGAAAAACATAGAGGTACCAAAGAAAGACTTAAAATAGAAGAAACGACGAAAAATCAACACGACAATAGCCTTTGGAGGGAAATTAGAAAAGAGAAGAACGTCCACGCATTGCCACAATTTTGTGAAGAGACTATTATACACAAAAAAAGATGTTCTCACCCAGCATTTTATTTGGACGTACGCATGAAAATATTGCAATTGATGAATATGAAAGTAGAACGAACACTACTGTAAAACGACTTGGCTTTTTTGTTGACGCCGGAGACCCTTGGGAGCATCCCCGGATGGTTTAGTAGGACATGATGGTATAGTGGAAATTAAATGTTTGTCATTCTTTGACAAATTGGAAAATGGTCATCGAAATGTGTGCTACACTATTGAGGATAATCAATTACGGTAGGCTACTTCACGTTTTAATTTGATGTTAGTATTTAATAAACATTACATTTTTAAGCTAAAACGCTGTCACAATTATTATTATGAAGTACAGGGGCAATTAAACATTTTGAAGAAAATTTATTGATTTTATTATTTTTACGAAGTCCGATCTTCGCGTGGAAAGGATATATAGAGACGCGGAGTTATGGAGCAATACCCGTGCTTCCCAAACTATGTATAATAAAAGTGTCTTTATGTAGTTGCTTGTGTACATATGTACTCACCTACCTATTTAATTTATTTTGTATTAATATATAATTATATATATATATAATTGTTGTATGTACTAGTTCAACCTTTTAATAAATACCATAACAAACTGAATATTTTTTTTTATTTCATAAAAATTTTCTTGAATTTAGAATGTTGGCTTCATCCAAGAGAATTAATTTATTTTCCACAGGATATTTTTTCTCTAGTAAATCTACTATATCCAACTGAGTAGGATACGATCTCAAAACACTTGCTGCCTTAAATAAAATGTTACTGCTCAAGGGTCAGATTTTATTACATTCCCGACTACGAATTATTGCTATCTTTATTCTATTGGTCGGGAAAGGAGGCGGATGCGATATAAAATATTTTTAATAATACTAGTGGTGCGACCCCTATCGGATTTTAGTTAGATATAATGTGATCGTCCTTAATTATGTTTCCATTAATTACATGTCAACTAGTAGAAAAGGTCCTACTAATTTATTAATTTAACTGATTTTGTTGGAACAATAATAATAACAACAGTGGCCTGTTAATTTGGTTCAACTCTCATAAGTTTTCTTAAAGCCGCGAAACATTGCGGAATGTAGTTCTGAAAGAAATTATTGATAATTCTTGCAATATTACTTATATAATATTGATTTTTAATGCAATAACTTACAATAAGTCATATATTATGTTTTAAGAGATTGTTAATTATAGTAAAAATACCCTCTATAACAAAATAAAAATCTAATGTGGTTAAATAGCTAATCTTTTCTATTGACTGAATAGTACAAGAATGAAAATTTCATTCAACAAGATTGTTGGCCAGCTAAAAAGCTTCCTGGGTCTAAGAAAACCATAAATGCCAAGTGCTTTTGAACAAATTTGAGTGTTTGAGCTCTGAATTAAATTCTTATTTATTAAATCGAACATTTTAACTCTCTCAGCTGTGGTGGTACAAAAAACAATCCCACAATCTGTAATATACATATATCGCTGTATACTGTGTACCAAGTGTACAAATACATATTTCTTTCTTTACAACCACTTCCTCGGATTTTATACATTCCAAATTGTTTTGGCCAACAGGAGACAGCTGTAGAGAACCGTTACTGTTTCTTTTTATCTAAAACTAATGTGGTACACTATGTGCACCACTGTGTCAATTCATTAGAAGTGTTACTCTTCATAATTTAATTTTTTGTCAAAAGTTATTGTTTATAAAAAACTTTAAACAATTTTGTTTAAGTTTTATACATAATTTATTTCTCTGCCTCTGAAAGATATCACTAACAATGGCTTACCTTTTTAGCAGATTCTTCTGAATTATTTTCATTATTTATCTCTTGTTTAACAGCTGTTACACTCTTTTGCACAGCTTGTAACTGTTGCATATATTGAATGTAATGTTGTTCTTGCAACTGTTTGACTAAAGCTCCTTGTTTTTCAGGATCTCCTGGATAATGCTGTTCAGCATACTTTCTAAATTGGTCGTATGTTTGTTCATTTAATGCTTGCTGAATTTGCCTTTTAATGGATTCTTCCTTCTCGCGTTGTTCTTGTTGTATTTTTTCCTCAGCTTCTCGTTTAAGCCGTTCTTGCTCTTCTAAAATTTTCTGTTTTTCCGCTTCTTTCCTAAAAATTTTAGAAGTGAATTATGTTCAATATGCCTTTACAAGCATTTGTACGCCAATCTCTGTTTCTCCTTTTTTTCTCTTCGATGAGCCTCTATAAATGTAGAAAACAATGCACACTTTCTACTTAGCAGTTCCACAAATCCAGCACGAGCCTGATCACTCGTCAAATTACCTAACTTTTGCCATGCTAACCTCCTATCTTTCCCCACAACATCCAAAGCACCCAATGGTGGTAATTTATGTACTGCTTCAGTAAAAGGGCCATGTATTACTTGTTGTGTGAAAGCAACTAATTGTAACTTATCTTCATAACTAAAATGAACAGCCTTGCCTTCCTTTTCTGTAAACAAACAGCAGATTTATTTAACGCTAACCTATAACATTTCGCAATACCTTTATAAAAACAAAGAGCAAGTTTATACACATCTAAAAGAGGTAAACCATATTTAATATCATGACATTCTAAGTCGTCTACGTCTTGTGTTTCAACAGTTTTGGTATGAATGGTCAAATTAGAGACACTTTCCGTAAGTTGTGAACTGACAGTGTCTGCAGCCATTTTCAAATATGACGTGTGCAACCGCAGCGCTAGTTGACACAAGAAGTAGACAACTAGTTCTACCAACATAGACCTTTCTTTTTCTTTAAAACATAAATTTAATATTTTTATATGTTTCAAAACAATTGGTCGTTTCCTTTTAATAACAATAGGTTGCATGTAAATGTTGGAAGAAAATTAATTTGTATTAATTTCAATAAACAACTATCGAGAAGGTGGAACTATTGTGAGACAAAGTTACTACACCATCAGCACTACCAATATATGAGTACAACTAATATCACATTCCTCTATTCAATTTGTGATCATAACCAAAACCATAACTAATTTTTTTGGAAATTTTATAGAATCAATTATTGCTATAGTTTTGATTCTTCCAATAAATAATTTAAAATATTTTAGGAATATCATGTAAATAAATATAGATAAATCGCTATAAATGAAATAATGCGAGGCTTTGATAGTTATTGCAATATGCCAGACTATATAGTATTGTAAACATTATATTCTTAAATATGGTAAGGACTATTGAAAAGTTAAAATATATTTATTTTATTTGCGTATTTAAGGGCAAACATAAGAAGAAATCAAAAAAGGAGAAGAAGAGTAAAACACATAAGAGGGAGCGATTATCTTCCACTTCTTCAAGTTCATCGGCAGAATGGATAGAAAAAACTGAAACTGTGGGTTCCACTAATCAAACAAAACAAGAAAGGGAAGAATGGATGACTTTGTCATCAAGTTTTCATACTACTTCAACAAATGATAGAAGAATTGATAGAGAGAACAAGAAAAGACTAGAAAAAGAAGAAAATCGGTATAATCCCAAAGAAAATGTTAGGGAATTAAATCCATACTGGAAAAATGATGGCACAGGATTACCAAGCTTTAAAAAGCCCACAGATAATAATTTTGAATACAAGAGAAAAGCTGAAACATCTAATTGGAGAAAGAAAAATAATGAAAAACTAGAAAGTAAGAATTACCGCAAAGAAAGCACGAGTAAAATGCAAGACGCACATGTAGAAGATAAAATATCTGATAAAGATTTAAACAAGTTAGCAGCAAAACTTGTGAAAGCAGAATTAATGGGAAATGTAGAATTAATGAATGAATTAAAAGAGAAACTGGATGAAGCAAAAAAGGGACTTTCTAGTACATCAAGTCAAAATATTTTATTGACTGTGACTGATGTTCATGGTGTATCAAGACCTTTTAAATCAGATTCTGAAGTTGGGGAAAGTTCCAAACCATCTCGTAAAAAGCAAAAGATTGAAACCCACGTTGGCAAAGAGAGAGTAAGATATTTTGCGGATGATGATAAGTATTCTTTAAAACAAATGTTTGAGAGTGAAAAATATACAAGCATTGCTGATCAGGATAAAGAATTCATGAAGATTATTAGTAAAGCAAAAACAGACTTAGATGACTTTTTCACTGATGAAATTCGAAAAAAAGATGAAAAGAGCAATAAAAAGGATATTGACAGAGCTGTAAATGCCTATGTGCAATTATCAAAAAGATTGGATAATTGTAGTTATTGTTTACAGTCAGAAACAATGGGCAAGCACTTAATGGTATCAATGGGAGAGACAATTTATTTAAGTATGCCAGTTTTCGAGCCAATTACTGAAGGGTATTGCTTACTGGTTCCGTTGCGCCATTCATCATGTGCGACCCAATTAGACGAAGATGAATGGCGCGAGCTGCTAACATTTAGAAGATCTTTATGCAATATGTTTAATTCTATCAACAAAGAAGTAATTTTTTTCGAAACGGCTTTGAAGTTTTATAAACACCCGCATATGATATTACATTGTGTCCCCGTACCAAAAGAACAAGGAGAAATGGCACCAATTTATTTCAAAAAAGCCATTGACGAATCCGAAACTGAATGGTCTGTAAATAAGAAGTTGGTGTCATTATCTGGTAGAGATGTTAGGAAAGCAGTTCCAAAGGGCCTACCATACTTCAGTGTTTCATTTGGAATGACAGAAGGATACGCGCATGTAATTGAAGATGAAAGGATGTTTCCGCAAAATTTTGCTCAAGAAATTATAGGCGGCATGTTAGATTTACATCACAGCAAATGGAGGAAACCCAAGAAACAAAGTTTTGAACAGCAAAGTGGACAAGTACAAGATTTTGCGAAGCTATGGTGTAATTATGATTGTACCAAAAATTAAATAATTATATTTTTATTGTGTATATTAAAAAAAAACTATATAAATAACTAAACAATCATTTCTAATTCTCTGGCATATTCTATGGCTTGTTCTGCCAATTCCTTAGATGGGATAGGCTCAGGTTGAGACTTCTTAATTTCTGGTGCAAAATGGAAAAAGTTGTCTTTCCCTAATTTCCATTTTTTGGTCTAAAAAATAAGGTGAAATTTAAAAAATTAATTAACAAAGACTTACATTAAAATTTACCTGTACTCCAAACACCTTTGCTACCTCTTCGTTCGGTAAATATAACATCCTAGCAGCATCTTTTAAAGAAATTTTTTCGTATGCCTTTTCCAAGCAAACTGCAATTTCACCACGAATTGTATCTAATAATATATCCATGAAAAAGTTATAATTTTTTGCTGGAACATTGCCTTTTGCCAGGAATATCTAAAAAAATTCATATTTAATGAAAAGTAAATACAAATCTGCATTCAATTTACTTTGTTGTAACTTCCTTCCATTAAATATTGTTCTATAGATAAAGGATGTCTGATATAAACATCATTTTGAATATGTTCGGCAGGTAATAATTCTAATTCAGTATGAAACTCTGCCACTCTGTTTTGAGATAAAAGAAACAATAAATTTAATCCTAATAATTGATATTTGAATGCTGATTCTGGTAATTGTGTATTATAATCAAAATAATAGCATTTCAGTTGTGCCATGTAACGTTCAAAAGAAGGTATATCGTTAGCTTCAATACTCCATTGCACGCCAATTTCCAAAATGTCTCTTGCTAGTAAAAGCTCCTGTTTGGATGCAACTGCGTTTGATGTAGGAAGGAACATTAATGTTGTAAGGCCAACCTATCATAACAAACGCATTATTACAAGTTAATAAGCATCTGCAAACTCACCTTTAATTCTGACAATAAATGTTCACATTTGCTTAAATTTGGCTTGGGTGTGCTCCATTCACTTTTAAGCTGCTTACACAGAACAACTATATCGTTCAACGCTGGCATTATGAATCTTGATTTCTGGATGACTGTCTATTTAGGATGAATTTGCTGGTCATGAACAGAACCAGCATCAATTCGTGTTTAATAAGTGATGCCAACCATACACCAACTATTCCTTCAAACAAAAGTTTTTGAAATAAAGATAAAAATTTAGAAGAAAGATTGGTACGTAAAGGACTGCGTTTCTCAAAATTTCTATTTTAAGAGATCTATTCGAGTTATATTTTTCTTCCTGATTTCATTATTTTAATAGTATAAAATTAAAAAGATGAATCTGTAATACTATTTGTATGTGGCGGCCTCTGTTGATAAGTAGATAAAAATTCGCTAAAAGTTCTATGTTTTGGTGCAGCGCTGTATTGTTTACATTTAATTTAAGGTGTGTCCCCACTTTCAATTTTTGCCCAATGAGAGTCGAAAGCACATTGCTGTTTGACATATAAGCAAATGAATCTTGCCGGGAAGCATTATTCTAGAGAATTCGTTTGTTGGCGGTATTTCGTTCTGTTGTTATTTTACCAATACAACCCGAAGCAACTGCTTAAAAGTAGTGTTTGAAATATTTTCTTTTCAAATCACCAATCCAAACAGCAACAATGGCTTTTATGATGCCAGTAGTGAAGAATGATTGGGATATTTATAAATCCAATCGTTCAAGAAGAGTTTCCGAGTGTTCAAATTCACGATCGTGTCGTTCAAGGAAAGTGTCCGAATCCAAATCCGAGGGACCAAGTTTATCAACGTCGCCGGGCTCCGATTTTCTAGCAAATTCGCCCGGTCATCGCAGTGTACCCGCCAATATGTCTCGACAGTACTATTCCAGAACCAGTTCGCGGACATCTGAATTTAGCCTGCAGAGTCCATGTAAAAGTGTCTCTTCATCACCGCCTAAGAGTGCTTCCACAAGTAGCCTAAACAAATTTCATAACAGACTCCTGGATAAATTGAAAAAGTCTTTAAGAAGTAACAGCACAGACAACGAAAGGACAAGTTCATGAAAACGCAGTTCCTCCTCACCTGGAGATATCGTCGCCTCCTAGTGGTATGGATAAAACAACAGGTCAGTGACACATAGAAAAAGGAAGACCGCAGCTAACCAAACAACTACTTTGCTGGTGTTCAAGGTATAGCATTCTAATGCCATGTGATATCACTTGTAGTTTAGTATAGCCAGAGATCTTAAACGATATTTAGATAGGGCTAGCTGGGTCGCAATTGCCGGTAGCTACTAATTTATTGTATTTTTAAAATACTTAGATATCTTACAAGACTGCAAAGGAGGACTATTAAATTTATATATTTACTTAAAGTACATAATATGTATATCAAAGATATATTATCAATGTTATCTGCTTGAAATATGTTACGTATACTGCGCGATATTCTGATAAAACTTTTCTAACATGCAGGCATTGTTGAAATATCCGAAAAACGTCTAATTTACTTTAACAACTTATGGTAAATTAGGTGAATGAAAAAAAAAACAATAAGGATATGACACTGCCAACTAAATAAGTAGATAGACATTCCAATTTATCTAAATAATAGATTTACAAATCATATCTAAAGAAATTTAGGTACAAATTTTGTGTAATTTCTATAAATTAAATTTTGAATCTAAACAATAAAGAAGTTATTTCTCTAAAAATTTCTAACAAAATGCTAAAATTAGTTTTTAGTTTTGGAGAGTGTTTATCTCTTCGAAATATTACATAGTGTTTATACTATCATGTATAAGATTGTTAAGTTTGTACTTCTGTGGAGTTTGTAATAATTTATTACAATGAAATAAACGCATTATGCTTTTTGTGTTTTCTAACTGTATTTGTACGTTTATTATTCCCTTAATCCAAGTAATTCAATTACAAAACCATTATTACATAGAGAAACGTGATTTGCAACTGCTTCATATTGCCAGTAAGTATGTTTAGTCTAAGCGTCGATCACTGATACTATAAGATATTATTAGAGTGGACCACTTTTGTCTGCACGCCAGAATAGCTCTAAGTTTCACATATATATTACCACATTACTTATTAATGTTTAATGCAAATACTTGCGTTAACATTTGATATATACATATCGTGATGAAAAAATTTTCTTATGACCGTTCGACATCTACGGATGTAAGACGCGCATAATTAATATAATCTTTATAAATAGATAATGAATCGGATGCACCATATTAATCTGGTAAAATCAGAATCTTCCTCGAATATTTTAACACATACTCTTTATATTATTTGTAGTACTGTACATCGTTCACAATTTATATGACAACACAGTATTTTCAAATTTTTCTATCGCGCCAAATAAACGGCCATAACTGTCATAAATAGTTATTAAATCTGTTTCAACTGAAGTATCCTGAAGTCTTATTTGGCTTTCTTTAATAGCTGCAACTTCGTCAGGATTAAGCTGTAAAATCACAAATTTTATTTGTTCGAAAAATTTTGAATAACAAAAAGCTGCCTTCAATCATGATCCCTAACGTGTGACAATTGACTCTGGTGGTTCGGGAATAACGGAGCACAGCCTGTGAAGTTCTCGAATTCGTTTGGGAGATTTCAAAAATACTTTTTTAGTATTTAAATGTAATGCGCCCACCTCTGGAAAACATTTGCGAATCGTTTATGCCACAAGATGTAAACCATGAGCTTTACACGTCATATGCAAAAATTGTTGTTTTAGAGAACGGCCCACGCAACGCATTGTTGCCGCGCCATCGCTCATAAACATCAACAGTTGATTAGGTGGCACTTCAAATTTCTGTAACGTATCCAGCACTACTCTCGTCATCGCTTCACTAGTACGCTTTTATAATTTTTTACTTCCAAATGAGATTGAAAAATTCGGTTGAAGGGGGTCCAGCACACGCACCATATGATGTGGGAGGAATTTTTTTTTCGGTCTGTCATTTCGTCCACAGTTGGAATTACATTTATTCCAAAAATCGTGAAACGGTTTTTTATCCAGTAGTCGAAGTTACAATCCACACCCGAGAAACATGGACAGTAAATCCAACATAAATTGCTTCCTCGATTGTATACCACTTTTTCGATTTGTGTGGTGTATACTTTGACATGCTTTGTACAGTCGTATTTGCGCCAGCAGAATAACGGTTTATCGCAAACTTTACACACTATTGTAGAACCATCATAATGTAAATCCAGAAATTCACCGATATACTTTTTTACATTTTTAAGCGACTGACGTATTATGAATTAAACAAACGACGAACGACTAACTCGCGTGGAGACCTAAGATGAACTAACACAAAACAGTGTCTTAAACAAATTATTGTAATGAGAATCTGTTTAATAAAATTGATAACTAGAGTGGGCCAGCTTATATTTGGAAGAATACCACAAGGAGCATGGGAAATGCTGAACTTAGCGATTCTATTTAATGCAATAATATACAGAATGATCCAAATTAACGACAGATAATTGCTATTTCCATTGTTATTAACTTGGTAAACTAGTGGTCTTTTCTGCTGCTTAATATACAATAAATAAAAAAATCATAATTATTTACCTTCATAAACACCCCGTATATTTTTTTAAATTTTGAAAGATTTTTATGATATAAAAGCTTGCCAGACTATTGTACTGAAATGAATAACAACAAAGTCGTTATTTATTGAAATGCGTTATCTAATTGTTTTTTATGAAATATGAGCAGAAACATGTAAGTAGTGTTTCTGCTGTTTCTGTTGAAAAGTAGATACAAGATACAAGAAACTTTCCTATTTTACTCCTGACAGCCACGAAAAAGATGAGCAGAGTGTAACGCCGGGTTTACGCCAAATGAACTTTTGCAAATGGAGAATAAATTACAAACAAAGTTCGTTTTGAACAGTTTTCAACTGACGTGCAAGGTCTCGTCTCCAATTGGAGAATATCGAAAGATATCTAGTTCGTTTGTTTTTTTTGCGAATACTATCACACAGAGAGATTCATTAATTTAATTGTGACAGCGTGTAAACGTATTTTGAAAATATTGCTGCTATGCTATTTTTAAGATGCCACAAAAATATAGAGCATTGACACGTTATGTACAGGGAGGAACAACATTTATGGAATCCAAAAAACTGACAATGACTTGCCCTTTTGATGTGTACTGCAGTTTAGATTTTGTTTTTACGGACTCATTGGACTAATTTGTGTTTCTCTTTTTTTCAGAGGACAGTTTCTGTGTTTTGTTTATCAGTGTCCATTTGGTGTAGACCAGGCATAACTCGACACATGGTACTTCGTGCTTGATTCCTTATTATGCCAATAACTAATAATAAAAATAACATTAATTTACTCATATTAATTAATAATCCATTTGTAAGCCAACATATATTTTTCTAAAGTAAATTCCTCACCATACTACACGTCAACGGTGCCAATAATTGGCCTGTGTCAAAGGAGCTATAATAATTAGAGACGAAAATCGGTTAGGATGAAGGCATAACTTAGAGCGCCACAGCACGTCAGCATTAGCAGGAATAGAAAGGCGGCTTCGCACACGTATTTTATCGTTGTCTAAGACAAGTCACGCCTCAATCCTAACCGACTTTCGTCTCTAATAATAATAGTATTTATTCCTCGGGTGCTTTTGATGATAGAATGTTGAAATTTGTTTCAAAAACTACGTTTAATTTTTTTCAATATCCATCAGAATTCCTTCTTGTTAGCACTAGAGTTGAATTTATCAACTTTTTAAAGAGCCATAGCTCTTCTAATTTTTGCCATTTTAGCGACAGTCGCCCCTGATATTGCTATCTAATTTCAAGATTGGCATAAGCCAGACTGCTTTGACATTGATAGCGAATATTTTTTTGTTCGTCTTTTGAAAAATTAATTAATTCGTTCGTCCATTTGTTACAAAATTTTGTGAAAAATAGCAGCAATTCTTCACCGGTAGAATTAAATCTTAACGGATAGAATCCTAAATACGGTGAAAGTTGTGTCGATGCGTAGCTTGTGTAGATACATATATATCTTCGGTTTTTCTTATCGTTCCATTACGCAATTGTAAATAAAACACTACACCTACACACGTGCGGATACAATATATAAACATAAACGGTTTTCCTGCGTTTTCTATATTTAGCCAGAGCGTTATAATGATTGAAACATGTATGCATATTTTACATGTGAATCAAATCGCTGGTTTCGTGACCTCACTAGCAATGTGACGATACAGTTAACGAACAATCGTCTGTTGAGTTGTAAGTATTAACTTGCTGCTTACAGCGAACATTGTCTGCGCCCTGCAGCGCGACAAACTATATCGGAATTTTGCCGTGGAAATTTCCACTGTGCGGCCGCCTCAATTTGCGATTCTTCTCTTCGTCTTTCACGCGTTTTGTCCTACTCCCTCTGACGCTTTTAACGATTCTTCGAGCTATAAGTTCTTTTTAAGCGTATAAACGTCTTTGGATGTACCTAGGCACGGTGAATAGCTTGGGGTGTACGATAAATTATGCATATATACCCTACATTATACAAATCAACAAACGCAAAGAAGATTACACTTATCCCGTTTGAAAAATGTCGGGTAAGTGTAATAGCTATCGAAATACCTTAACTAACTAAATATAACACGTGTCGTGTCTTTAAACAATATAAATCAAACAATCGAAGATGATAAATTTCGTAAATTGTGGGGAGTCAAAATCACTAACGTTAGGGTTCCTAGCTATCCTTATGGATTTTAGAATCCTTAGAATTAACTTTTATTTAACCAAAGTTACGTAAATAGATGTTCATCAAAACTGAATGCAGATTACAATAAAGATCCATTAGCTTATAAAACAAAGCTAAAAAATCAACTATATTCATACCTGAATTTTGTCAATAAAGGAGATGATATCATTTCTGGGCTAATTTTAAAACATATGACGCTTAACTATTGGCAAGCACTCTATAAGACCCCATCAAATGTTTGTTAATAGTTGATCGATGTTTTTTTCCTTTTTTTCACAATAGTAATAATTTATCAATTCAGAGTATAAAGTAATGAAATCAATCTCGGACCCCTATTGCCTCTAAGTCATTTATGTGCAATTTTTGCGATGTAATTATGTTATATTTGTATGTATATTATAGAGAAAAATGTAAAGGGATCGATGAAGAAAACCATTCTTTGGTTAAAGGCAGTCGGTGTAAGAGAAAAGTTGGAAATCCGTACTCAACCAACACTTTTGCTTATAATACGCAATTCAAATTTTTATAACAAAACATATTTCCTCGACGGGTGTCATAACCTTGGAAAAACAAGAAAAGGATATACGGCACCTCAATTCTTCTAGAAATAGCCCTTACAACTTACTAACATATCGAAGGATAACACAAAATTGTTTGATTTATATATTATGCATAGAATTGTCAAAATATCGAATACTTTTTTGGTAACATTTCGATAATTATAAATATAGAAACTTGGTGTACTAAATATAGAATTAAGTATAAATATTGAATCGTGGTCAACAAGATAATATTACGCGCCGCGATGCACTTCGATTATCGGTGTAAATAGGTATATCTGCGTATTCGTTTACAAATCGTGCAACAACAACAGCATGTGAGTGGCGCCAATACTCTGTATACGCCGTGTCTAACAAGGTTAAGTCTCTCTAATCTTGGCAAAAAAAAAGCCATTAACTTGGCGTACACAACTAAAAATAATTTCGTGATATGTGATCACCAAATTTTCTTGCATAATACATTTCTAACGCATAGACGCTTTAAATTGACAATATGCCAAGTAGTTGTTTATCTAGCATCTAGCCTATCAGATTAGAAAAGAATTATTGACGAAACACACGCCGTCATGTAACCACAAAAATTTGCCCAAGGATCTCGTTCAGTTTTATAGTGAATACAATAACCATTTTATTATTTCATATAATTACATTCAGCATTTTTAATTTCACAAGTCATCTTTGTAATAATAATTTTTGTCAAAAAATACACCACAACATTTATTTAACACGTCAAAATTTATAACGTCATCCGTATCGAAACAGACAGTAATCCCAATGGAAACGGCTAAACAAACAGACAAAAAATAGTATTTTGATAGAAAAAAAACTTTAAAAGAAGTGTTAAAATTGTATTAAAACAACTTGAAAACATTTTAACAATAAAAAAACAAATTGAATTAAAGACCATCCATAGGGGGATCGAAGATGATATTAACTGTCCATAGAGGGATCGAAGAACACAGAAAATATTTGAAAGGACTGAAGAGAATATTAGACAGGATTTTATTACACATACATACGAGGGTGGTTCAAGAAGTCAGAAAATCTAAAAAATGACGCTCGTAGTATCAAAAATGGTTTGTTTCTGGTAAGGATCATTATTCACTAGACAGCTGTCAAAGTCTCAGTTGTATTCATCACACGGTTTCATTTTTATTGTCGATTTAAGCAAAAAATATTTGTTTATACAGAAAATATTTGTTTATACAGAAAATATTTGTTTATACAGAAAGATCCGTTATCCAATAACTCGGATCCTAAAACTCGAATCCAGATTTTTTGTCCGAAACTTTTGGTCCGGATCCACTATACGAAATCCCGAATTCACGTTCTTTATCCAAAATCTCGAATCCGAATCCATTATCTGATAACGCGGATTCGATGTATGAAAGTATTTGACAATTTCTGCTACATTAGTACCTCCTGCTGCATTAGTATTTTTGTTAGCTGGCGACTTAGTTAAAGCAATAAGAAGTTCTTTCATCAAGGGATATAAATATGTTTGCTATGTATTATATGACAATTTAGACAATAATATTTAGTTTTTTGAGATGTTACTTATTTTCATTTGTTAACTGTTGATAAATAAATTAATTTTTAAAGTCTTTATTGTCGTCTATATCTGTTGCAAATAGTACTATTTCTGAAAATATCGAGAATTTTAGCTGTCGCTAATTGTAAGCTAACCTTTCCAGTAGGTAGTTTACCATACATTTATCGCTTTTTTTTTAATAAGATATATAATATATGAGCATAGATTTTTTTCTGAATTGAAGTGGCTGTTATATTAAAAGTAGGCAACTAAGAAATAAATGAAGAGCCTCCGCTAAAAAATAGAACAGTGAATTGCGACAGTTGACCTCATTCAAAATGCCTATGAAAAATTCCCAACTTCTCAACGAATATTGCATAATTTCTACAGGGAATTCTGTACTAAACGTAATGGTTCGAGATACAATAAATAAAAATAACATGTTTATATAAAAAGTCTAAACAAGAGTTACCTGTTTAAAATAGCACTGCCATTTTTTAAATAACTTCTTTTTTATTTTAAAGTAAAAGGTGACCAGCAAAAGATGACCCAACCAGAATTGGCCGACTGGTTCGAAGGAGTTACCGCGTTTAGACTTCCTTCTCTGGGTTTTCTTTAACTCAAAAGATTCATATCAATAAGCGTACAACCAACCAAGCATTGAAAGAGGAGATTAGAGGCTCAATTACTAAAATCCAGTCACAGTTATGCATAACCGTGAAAATTTCGTCAAAAGAACATAGATGTACCAACAAAGCCTAGGAGGACAAATGCCCTGTACGGAACAAAAGATCGGATAGTTTCCACGTGTCTACTTTATGATTAAATCACAATTGCGGTATTTTCTCAAAAAAAACTGCGTTTTATTTAAAACTTTAATTTTCAGCTCTTGGGACTCCATCAGGACGTTATTCAATTTACGTTGAATTTCATGAATACATATAAATACACTAAAGCTATGAATACGCATGTAAGGTTACTCAAAGTAGCTAGATCTATTCCAAAATAGGAGCTACGGAAAGGAAGTAAACTGTATACTATGTTCAGATTACCCCCTTATCACAATATTTCACTTCCACTAGATTTACGTTTCAATAGCCAAGGTTTAGTTTTACTGCTGATTATAATAGTTTGGCTATTGAAAAATGCGTTCAGTGCGAATGAAGTAAAGGTTTTAGTGAAGTATTTCAATCATATTGTTACCAACATACATTACATGCCTTCCTTTAAATAAATTCGTTTTTTGCCTATCACTTCTCCTCGGTGCGAGAACTGTTACATTTATATCTTTCATTTTGTTTTCGTGTTGATTTTGCGTGTCTTCCTATTTTTTCTTCTCGTTGCTGTTCTATTTTTACTTTTTCCATGTTGCTGTTCTTGATGTGTATTTCATTTCATCTATGGATTCCTTCTCTCATAGTCTTAATCCAATATCTGGTGTTTTTTCTTTGGCGACAACAGTTGCGGATTACTAAGTCTTCTTATTTAACTGGTTCACCATATATTTCTTATCTTTGAATGTGACAACATATTAACTTTGCAATACCGTCCGCTCTTATTTCATTGCAACTGTAGGATATCAACTTCTTGTCTGTTTTCTCAATTATTTAACTTAAATTTAAACAATTAAATCTAAGTTTAATAGAGAGAAAGAGAGTACATTCTAAATGATATAATATTAGCTTGGCCTTTGTATAATTTAAATAGTACATCTATGTTTTCTATATTAGTACTTTGAATCCAATGCTTATTTCTAATGCGCCATTATTGGATTCATTGGTTTCATTTTCTTCTATATTAAGCACTTACTTCTACATGCTCTTGCGAAATGTTTAAGTTATGGCAACTAACCCATTACGCAAAGCATGGTATTATAATTTATCCGAGCGCTGCCACCATGTGACGTACTATTCAATTTGAATATATATTTAATTTCCTTGGTATTTCCGACGTAATTAATTGTTTGAAAAAAACGTCGTCCCGGTAAGAGAAAGTGTTTGTCGAAATATACCGATATATTTGCAAATAAATAATCTATCATCTAGGTACTGAAAAGTGAACGTTCCTGTCATGAGTTTTTCTTTAAACAATTAATTACGTCGGAAATACCAAGAAAATTCCAGATATTCATAATTCACCGGCGGAAGCTAAATTATATTAATTAATTGGTGTACTTGGCGCGTAAAAATAAAAATTATCTGTCGAAATATTACAGATAAATAACATCTAGGTATTGAAAAGTAAACGTTCGTAGCATCGAAGTCCCCTTGGTGTAATGATTAGCGTGCCCGCTCGGCAAACGGGAGATGGATTCAATTCCTTACCGGACGAGATCTTTTTCAAACAATTGATTGCGTCGGAAATACCAAGCAGGTTCCAGATTTTCATAATTCACGACGGAAGCCAAATTATACTAATGTACTATTATATGTTTATTCTTTTAATTTTTAGGTCAGAATATAAAATGAAATAACAACTGTTAACAATATAAGCTGATGCGTTCTCTGCTAGTTCTTTTTGCTACCAACCCCTGACAATCACATTGTTACCAACACACATTGCGTATAATATAGACTAAAATGCCGAAGTCATGTGTGTATGTCCATATAATAGCATTTGTATTCTTCATTTAAATCAACGTTTTTAATTTTTAAGTGTTTTCCGTTTGGTCAGACTTCCATGAACAGTAGTGTACATACTCATTTGAGTAAGTATACTTTCTATACTAACAAAAATTAAAAATAAGATTATATAATATAATATATATTATAAGCAGCTCTTATCATATATTTACAATGGGCGTAACTGGTCTTAATGGATAAAATAGTATAATGTTATAAATTTTATTGTATTTGTGTAAGGAAACCAAAGATTTAATATGTAATTATTTATCTATTTAAGTCTGGATAAATTATACTTATACGCAATATAAAATTTTATAATATATATGCAAAGATAAACACAATAATTCGTTTTATTTGCGCTCCTATAATTGTGACATCCTAAAGCTTTCAAAAATGTTCTTTCTTTTACATCCCAGCTACCGCAGGCAATCAATTCCGCTTGATATAATCACGGTTAATATCACCATCCACTTATTATTTTTATCGTTTTAATCAAGTGGCGGGTAACAATACACATCAAATATTTTCGCTTATTACTATTACAGGTTTGGTTGCGGTTATCATGATTTATCTTTAAGGACTTCAATTTGCGGCTAAAAAGATTTCATTTAACTATTTGTACTAATTATTAGTAATAACCTTCTTATAAATATTGAATATAAACTTAAACGGCACAGTTAGTGGTTGAAGACGCATTACGTTACATCACCTTTATAATAAAGCTGCAGGATTCATTAGCTTTTTTGCAATATATAGTGCGCTTCATTTACAAAAACATAACTTTAGTATGTAACATTTTTGTAACACCATGTATGCTGCAAAAAAGCTACGTGATCAACCCTTCCATATTAAAAAAGAATAATTAGAATTGATTGAGAAACGTCGGAGATATGAGGTAACACAATAAAAATACACAACTTCCTCCTTTTTTGAAGTCGGTTAAAAATAGTAAATAATATCAGTAACGAAGCATCATAAAAGACCCTGTTAAATTCTTAATAATGCGTACGGGAGGCTCCCCGCCTTGTGGTGTCTGCAGGCGAATATACCTTAGCAAGGCATCTTAAATCTCTTACAGTTAAGTTATGTATTTTAACCCTTAACCCAAAGGACTTCTTTTTAGTCTATAATTAGAAGTAGGTGCCTGAGATGCTATATGGAAAACTATGCTAAAATGCTATAAAATTCAAATATGGAAATCTGGAATATCCCTAAATTTTATTCCGCTATAAAATATGCTTTGTGTTTTCGTACATTTCAATTGCTTATCAGCACGTATTAAGTAATAATACTAACATAACTGAACATTTTAAAGTGCCTATATGTTTTTTGGTTAGATAAGTCTGATTATATCTTACGGGTATTATTTTTTATGGATTGTGGCGACGCCTTCACTAAGTTTTGTATAAGGACTGCGTAGATCTCCTAACATGACAATGAGATAATTACGATGACACATATATTTAAAAAATTGGTTTATCCTAACCAGCAGCGGAATTAAGAATGTTGATACAGCGATAGCTTTGTTAGCACTAACTGTATTACATTCCTAATACATGTTTCACATCAAATAGACGTATTTTAAATAAGTTGACAGTAACAATACATTACATACTTAATTGTTAGATTATCTGATACATATTTCACACTATCCCGATAGGTACTTTTATATAATTTTCCCAAATCCATAATAACGTAAGAGAAAAGCTACATCACACTTGTTTAACAAACAAGTGGGATTTGTTTGTTTGTTGAGCAAACGCTTTTATCAACACCCACGTTAATTGCTAGCGGCTTGATAGAATAACGTGCGTAGTTGAATAAATAGGCCTGAAATTTTCTTCATGTACCTACATGTTGGTCGAGCTTTGTAGACTTGAGCGCTTAGACAGATACTGCAATACTTTTATTTGTGCCGATTGAATTTATGTAAAAATACGCAATGAATGTTGTGGATAATTCTAAAAGAAAATTGTTGGCATTGACTTTTAATTTTTTCAAACTAAACAAAAAAATGTCGGCTACCTCCAGATGTGATTTGAAAAGTTTTTCCTGAAAAAATTTGACACGTTCACTATCTTTAATGCTATTTCTCTTATTGGTAAATCAAATAAAAAAGAATATGAACAAAGAGAGTGTTACAAAAATTCTAATAGGACACAATTTGGGAGGTTAAGTAGTTACATTTAAAGCCAATATCAATTATCCCACATGTACCTCATTTACGATTTTGAAATTATCTTTTAATCCATATATATCCATTTGTTCAACTTCATTAAACTTTATTATAGAATTTATAAGTAAACGTAATTTTTCAGTTTGTATACAATCTAAATCGCCATATACATTTGATGAGGTGTACCAGATTATGGATCTGGATCTCCAGCTTATACATGCATGGATTATGTGATGCGGCGCCAACGGTCACACCAGTTTTATTTTCACGATAGTAAAGGTTCAGACAGAATTTTCATTCTCATTAATAATCTCCGTTCAAACTTCTCCTGCATACACATGCTAAAAATGTACACTTCCTGACAAGCAGAATGACTGCTCATCAAAGTAGGTAGTTGTAGTCTACCCTCGCGGAGATATACGTTTACCAACACATCGTCGACCGATTTTAGTGTATAATATTTTGATTTTATTATTTTCGTTGATTTTATTCCAAAGATACTAATTTTATAATGTAATAACATCGTACTTAAACGCAGTCACTTTTAATGCTATACCAAATGATTTGCTTGATATCATAAGGTGAAATAATGAACAAGCTTAGAAACGACAGCGACAAATCAGCAATTGTAATGACACAACAACATATCGGTAGGTGAGAAAGGATTCGCTTTATTTACATATATAAGATTTGATCTGCGCGGTATCGGGTACTGACCGGATGTGCTCAGATGGGCGGTTATTCTGCTTATCGGCGAGTGTACAACTATACGTATGTATAGTCCATCCAATCCTTCCTGGCGGCTGATAATTAGATGCGCGGAAGTAGTGGGGACGTCATTATGTAAGATGCCACCATGGCAATCATTTCGATGGTTGTTTCCTATGAATACTTAAACCGAGTAACTAACTTAGCCATTTCTCTGCGCAATAATTTTCTTCACCCACCAGAAAGGATTGGATGGACTTATATGCAGTAACAACTGCACGACGAATAAATTATATCCAATCCTCTATGGTAAGATCACGAAATTACCAGGTTATGAAAGCAGTAAACTATTCAGTTTCTTAGTCTGATCACTAATTGTTAGTTAAATTCAGCTGTGGACTATAGAATAAGAATTTATTACACTCGGGGGAGTTTTATGAAAACAACATTATAGGTAACAACATGAGTGAACAATTTTCAAAAATTTGTTCACTCACACAACTACATCATATAGATCGCAGTATAAATTTAAACATCCTTATTGGTATCAGCAGCAAAATGCTAAAACCGCAATGTTTACTTTGACATTTGAATTTGAATCTTGCGGTTGTAACAAATTTGTTGTTTTGCTTATCTGTGGATCCGGTTTTTAATTAAAGTAATTTCATTACAAACTGGTTTCCTATACGCTCTGTTTGATATTATGTGCATACAATTTAATACATTTAAAACATGTTTCGCTTACTGTGAGTACATACACACATGTTAGTTCTGTGTGAGATTACCTTATTTCTATAATCTACTTCATTGTAAAACTTACAATTTATATTACTAGAAAGTAAAAAAATTCCTCTTCTCTTAGGTAGAGTATTTGGGTTTTTATGTTATTGCAGTGGTTTGGATATTTCGTTGGGAAGTTATCTGTATTATTATAGTTTCTTTTCCTGCTTCACTTTTACTCTTTTCTGAATCTCCAGTTTTTGTATTTTATGTCAATAATAATTTAATATTTTCCTTTAAAACTGTTGTTTTCCTTTTGTTTCTGCTGGAGAACCTTAACATTGCATTTGTTTTCCTTCGTACTGTTGTTTTTTTTTCAAGTCGCTGCGACGGATATCGCTAAAGTGAAGAGAGCGTCTTTATTTCCTCCTCGTAACAATCTTGATCGCAAATTGTATATTCAATTACATTCACATTGACTTCATGTTGTTGTGTAGCACACAAATTTGTTGATTGCTGTGTTTGTAGTAAGATTATTCAAATTTGATGTGTGAATTTTTCACCTTCTTAAGCTCGCAAAATTCACCAAAAATCTGGATAACATGGACTTATAGGAACTGTCTTCAAGTCGATAACTATCTGAACAGTTTGAAATCTGTATTAGTAGACATTCTTCAAATTTTCTTTAGGAATTAGCTCCTTCCTTGATACCGAACACATCATTTGGGAAATATCGGATCGTAAGCAGCGGAAAAATAATACCCTAATCTTTGGTTCCATCGAAGTTGCATATAAAAATAATAATAAACAAGTCTGTATTGAAGTTAATATTTGCTCTTCGTTAGGGGTCAACGAGGCTTCTTTTAAAGTATCTAGGCTAGATAAATTTGATGCATCTTTTCCTACCCGATGTAGACCGATTAAGGTTTGCTTTTGGAAGGAATCTTCTGATCATGTTATCTTACGTAATGTTAAAAATTGAGGGCAATATCAAGGTTTTCGAAATTGTCAAAGTATAGGGACCGAACACCGATGCAATTACAAATTCACAGAAATGGTAAAATTAGAGTTAAATAAGCATGTTTCTAAAGGTGAAGTAAATTTAAAAATTCAATATAGCTATATTGCTCTCAGTGAAGAGTAAGCTTTTTTTATGCTTTTCCGTCGCAATCCTGACGAATTTCTTCATCTATACATAACTATGGACGAAACATGGAAACGCTACTACACTCCGGAGACAAAGGAACAGTCAAAACAGTGGGTTTTTGAAGAAGAACGGGCTCCGAAGAAGACTCGGGGGGCCCAATTTTTTGGAATGCATTCGGAATCATCTATACCGATTACTTGGAAGAAGGTCAAACAATAACTGGACCGTTTTAGAGAAGAAATTGAGAACAAACGTCCACATTTGAAAAAGAGAAAGAAGAAAAGAAAATTATGGAATTAAAGATCGAATTGGTACAACATGCACCATATCCACCGGATTTGGCTTCCAGTAACTTCTTTTTATTTCCAAATTTGAAAAAATGGGCGTCGAACGAGGAAGTCATCGCTTAAACAGATCCCTATTATTATTCCGTCCGAAATCCTACTTGTTGGAGGGCTTAAAAAGCTGGAGGGACACTTGGAAAGGTGTATAAAGTCAAATCTATAAATCTACAGAAAATATTTTGTTTTTCTATTTTTTCTAAGGACTTCTTGAGCGACCCTCATACCTGGCATCTCCTCCCGTTCTGCTTCCACATTTACATTGCCTTTTCCTCGTACCAACCTACACCAAAGTTCCCCGTTAGCAACTGTGTGCCGTAACGCAGATTTATTTTATAATCATATTCTTTTATTCAATTCATAATTTAGTTTGTTTTCTTCGCTTGTTTCCTTACATTCCATTTAGTGTATGTATTTATATTTAAATTTAATTGCTCTGTAATTGGATATACCGTTGGGCAATAAATGGTATTATTATTAGTACTGTATTATAATCAATTTTATATTGTTCCTACTCTGATTTCAACGTAAAATATTGAATTAACGGTAATTGCTCTGTGAATAATCGTCATAAATGCTTTATGGCATCAAAACTACATAGCAAAAATATCGAAAAAATTAATATTTATGAAACACAATAATGTGCTTCATAAAAAGCAATTGTTTCAACAATATTTTATTTAATCTCTTCTTTATCATTTATAAATTTGTACGATTTACCATCTACTAATTTAAGGTTGGTGGATTGTAATTCTGTATTAATGAAAAAGTCCATCCGTGTAAGGTCAAGATATTTAGCAGGAAAATCAATTGGACCAAATTTTTCTATCCATCTTTTTCAGAAGTGATTTGTCAACCAATTTGTACCAGAAATGTATGTGGAATAAGGAGAGCGCACTTCTTGCTACCGAAAAACATAACGTCGCATTTCTGGCTACAAAATATCAAGAAATCGGCGGCGGTTGCATAGTGCAATGTACACAATATCTATGAAAAATACACGAGGAAGTCGAATCGTCGTGCGTGGTCCTCCGTTACGTCATCATCCACCGCAGCTGTAAGAAATACTACCAGAAAATCCTTCAAAAGGCGCAGATAAACATGCAGCAACGATTTCATCACAAAAGTCCCACACAAAACTATGAACAATTGTAAATTCAAGGCAGTTGAGGGATATTGACTACGAAAAAATCACACAATATCATGAACAACTCTTAATTTTTTCGTAAATGGATTAAAATAAAAACAATGAAAACATAAAATTAAAAATTCAGACTCTAACTTCTGTATTTATGATTAATTTTGGATTACAAACAACTTTCTTTTATAAGCATTTTGTCTAAAATAATAAATAACAAACACTTTTCTTGATTTTTACATTTTCTTAATTGACTATACATTATACTTCGTTTTTTTTTTTTTTCACGGAAAGCTAATATTTTTGTAAAACAGATTTTTTCATATCACCGTCCCAGATTTTTTTGTATTAATTATATCAATCTTTTTCATTTGATGAATTTTTCAGCAGAAAAATATAATAAAAAAAGAGCAAACAATTATATATCTAGTTTTTTTTTTACAATACCACGTGTTTACCAGACAACCTTCAGAAGGTTCCGTTCGTACCGCGTGGACAGAATGACGATTACTAAAGTAGAGCATATTACGTAAAAAACTTTATATACAGACAATTACATGATACGTATTTCTTACAAAACTCGACCATTGACTGCTTGCCGGAATCATAACAAGTAATTTAAGAAAGGTGGAGAATGTCGGAGATATTTCTTTCCCTATATAATTTTATTTTTAATGTCTTTTTTTTACGAAATTGTAATCATTTATAAGCACGAAAGTAAAAAGATATAAATAGTGTTGTAAGTAAAAAGGTAGAAAAATTTTCTTCCTGAGTTATATAGTTCCATTTTATATAAAAGAGATGAAGTATCCCAGAATCAAAAGAGTATAGCTAAATGAAAAGAATTAATAAAATAAAAACGCTGTATAAAAACTAGAGTAGAAACAAAAACACTAAGGAAAGTAAAAAAGGCTGGAGGAAATAGACAAAAAAAAAACTCAGAGTATAAGTGATTATCTGCATCTACATACGCATTTTATTTTCTTTGACAAATTCATAATTTTTATGAAATGGAAATAAGATTTTTTACAGAGTTACTTAAAAAATAAAGGACTACGTTGTTTATTAAATTGTTCGCATACTGAACTAGTATCCTCAGTCTAGGCGGCTTTCTTCTTGTAATTGTTGTGGATGAAAATATATTTCTTCTGATCCTCCAGATAGAATAAATCTCTCTACTTCTTTACTTACATCAGTAACAATGTCGTCTCGCGTCGCCACTCCATCGTATAGTCTAATATGCGAAACATAAATTTGGACATATAATGCGAATCACACATCTAAACCACTATGCCCATACCGACGCCTGCGAAGCGCACGGAAAGTGGCGAACTTTACTGATGATATTACCAGTCGAATATTTGATTGACTTGAGTTAATGGAATAATAATCTATTGTCAATTCTGATTCGTTGGTACGTTATCAACAATCCCCGAGGAAACTCGAACTCGAAGAGTTTCATTTCGAATTACAGCTTCCGGTTAACCAACAAACATAGTCGACCTCGGAAAGTATAGAAAGAAAATAATGTGTATAATATAGCAAAATTTAATAAGTTAACGTGGGTACCTTCGACCTTTAGTAACTAATTATACAGAGCGTTTGCTGATTTGTAACTACACGACTGCAATTTACTACTTTGGTTGACCGTTATCATTTTTGGAGTAAAAGTGCCTGCAACACGTTAGTATTTGATGAATAAACAATTAGTGCTCGTAATGTTTAAACGCGGATAATTCTGCTTTTTTTTGGGCGCTAATTGAGTAATACAGACCGACACAGATATATATCGAAATAAATAAATAAGTGAATAAATGTTCAAATTCTTCCCCATTTACAAGTTGACAGTGACCCGATAGATCTACAAAACTCAGACCATTTTTTCTTAATTTCCGCTAAAAATTCAGGGTAAATATCTTCTACTACTCTAGTCATGCGGTCTCGCAATTCTTCTATCTTATGGGATTTATCCGTATACACCTTGAACTTAACATAGCCTCAAAAAAAGCAGGTGGCTTTAACTCTTTTACTACGGAGATATTTCTCAGTTGCTTCGAATTTGTCTGTCTAAAGCAGCGAAAGGGTTAAATCTGGAGATCGGGCCAGATCGTGGCCACTCCATGCGTCCGCGTCTCCCAATCCATCTGCTTGGAAATACATGATCTAGGTCAGGGCTGTCCAACTTCAAATGGCCCAAACGCAGCTGTAAATAAAATTGCGGTTCTGAGGGGCGCATCATAAAATACTTTGTACGCAACTGTATTAGTAATATGTAATAGACGTGTTTGACTCGCTTGTGTATATTTTTGTTTTTTTTTCGGCCGCAAAAAAAGTTGTAGCGGGCCGCATATTGGACAGCGCCAATCTAGGTATTCGCGCACGTTTGAACCATAGTGGAGCATCGTCCTGTTGGAAGCAGATGTTATTGTTAGGTAGATTCGCCAAAGGCAGGTATAATTTGATTTTGTAATAATTGCAAATATCTGTTTCTTTCAATAAAAAAGACCGATAATGTTTATCCTTAAAATTTCAAGCTAAACGTTAATCTCCTACGAAAAACGAGAATAATGTCCTATAACGCAATGCGGATTTTTCGATGCCCAGCATGTTCATTGAGGCAAAACGTAACCTCCTCTGAGATTAACAAAATTTTGATTATTATTGCAAATTTCTAACATTTCCTCGCAAAACCGAAACCTTCTATCAAAATCATCTTCATGCAATTCATGAACAAGCTACACTTTATAATGTTACAATTTTTTCTTTTTAAAAGTTTTCATTACAGGTGACTGGGAAATATTTTAATGAAGCACTTGTTTGCTTGTTGATGAATGTGGATCTTCCGATACCGCTAGTGATGCATCTACTCGTTTGACATCACTTGTTGCTGATTGTGGTCTGCCACGCTTCGGGACATTTTTATCGTAACCATTTGTTCGAATCGCCTTAAGATTTTCCAAACTGTAGATCATGAAATCAGATCCATATTGGGAAAAACGTTATTTTACGTTAAATCACGTCTTGCAAACTCTCCATAACCCAACATCATAAGAATTTGCATTCTTTCACGTTTACTTTACAATTGACACTTTTTATGCTGATAATTCTTGCATAAAAAGTGGCTTAGGCTAGTTCTTTTTTTTTTTTTTCTGGAAACACACATGATGTATTTTACCATAAACAGGTCTTTGTATTCAATCAAGCAATTGAAAGAAAGAAAAGTATTAGATTCGTTTTAAAAAAAGATCCGGTAACGTAATAGCCAACAAACAGTTGAATGAAAATAATATTTTTACATCAGTTATGTCGAAAAATAAGAATCTTCTGCATGAGCTTGTTCTTTTTGGAAAATCCATAACAACGACAAAAAAAACGGGTGTTTCCATATTATTAAGTTTAAAAGGTCCATACAAATAACGAAACAGTTGCTATTACTTGCATGCACATCTTGTATACAAGCTTTGACGATCATAATTTTGGGTATTCCTGCAAAAGGTTTTCGGGACAATGTTGCTCTGCCAGTTCGACAATGTCATTAATTGCAAGCGAAGAATTCATCTACAAAATGATGTAAACATATTGGTCAAAATCAGCTACCGTCATAATGAGAATTAGATTTCCCCTATTTAAATGATGCTAATGGACATCGTTATGAAGGAAATGAGTTAAAAATTACAGTAAAGGGCATAAGGAAGTATAGGAAAATGCATGATGAAATATGCGTATATCTTGCTGTTGAATCAATACATATGGTTACGAGCGGTTTGTCTCGTGCCGTAGCTAACGTTTCCGTGAAAGCAGTGCGACGACTCACGTCACGAAACGAAAACTTGGTCAATATAAATTTCAATAACGCAACTAATTTCGTTGAAAATAAAAGGGACCCAATCGTGGTGTTGCCTATAAGAGAATAGACACTATACAACGTGTTTACCTAGTGCGTGGAAAAAGTTGAAAAAGTTTCTAAATAAAAAATATTCAGAGACAAATGCTGCATAATAAAATTATCTTGAAGTGTAGAGAGTGTTCAGTTACTACTAAGTGGAATATCCTGTGTATGACTACGATTTTAGATACCCCTTTTCAATTCATGGCAGCTTTCATCAATATTCCCTATACCTATCTATCTTAGCTTTTGAGATAATTGACACACCTTGAGATTTTTGCAAAATGTCACTGTTTCTTTAACGGGCTTACATTAGGGTCGAGATTCAAACTTTATTCGGGTGAGTATTTCTTGGAAATTTTTTTATATCAACTGAAATCTACAAGATGGCCATCGTGGCCATGTTTAATACATGCTATTTCTTTTTTTTTTTTTCATACAACACTGTATATTTTTACAAAATATAATAAAACAGTTCTTCTGGAATCTTTTGTAAACATTTCCCTATGCTATTCTTTAGTAAATTAAATATCAAACAATGCAAATAATTTTTTCGTTTAAACACGAGTACTAATGACGAAACACTATAAACTTTTATTTCGCTAAAGATATTTATTAAAGTAAACGTATAAACGTTATCTTTCTTGGTACAATTTCGTCATTTAGTGGAAGTAAACATCATTTTCCTACATACATACTTTGTCTAGTAAGTTAAGTAGCACGGATAAATAATAATTAGCAAATAAGTAGATAAAGTTCAAAATAAAAGGATAGATTTATTTAACATCTCACAAGTTTTTTCAGCGGTAAGAAATACAGTGAAAGTAGTTAAAAAAGTTCGCAATTTAGTTAAATAGAAATATTTGTGAAGAAATTTTCTGGGTGAATTTCTTTAAGGCAATGTCTGCGTGACTGTATGATGTTTGTAGGAAATTGGCGCGCTTATTCCTGGAACTATTCAAAGTATACATAAGTAATTATGTATACTTTGAATTAAACAGTAGCAACTTAATCATTGTCAATGAAATGCAGATGCACTAGCTGGAGTGCTTTACTCGATGAATGTCAGTGAGCGTGTTCTCTAATGCGACTGCGCTGTCCTCTCAATGATAAAAGCAAATGGTGTAAGCAACCCGCTTTACAGATGTGCAAGTAAAGAAAACAACCGAAGTATAAAATGTAATTTACAAAATAGTTCGAGATTCGAACATAATGTGTAACACAAACACACTCCCGAGATGTTAGTAAATGTGCAATAGAATACAATGAATCACTTTACAGTTTGTATGAAACAAAATATGTTCACTTCGAAGAGATGTGAAATTCTATGCGCGAATTAAATTTTACAATTTATTTTTCATGAATATCTTTCGAAAAACAAACTTTAAAAGAACCATATGTTTTAGGCCTAGGAAAATTTTTACAAAAAAACATTTATTACAAGCAATACAATATACAGACTGTTTCATTAAAAAAAAATAGCATGAATCGAACATGGTAACGATTTGAATGGCTATCTTGTAGACTCCTATTACTATCAAAGACTCGCTTGATACTCAGTCGAATAAAACTTATATCACCGCCCTATTGTGTAAGTAAAAGTAAACGGAGAATGTTTATGAAAGTTGCCATCAATAAATTGAAGGGAGGTATCTAAAATCGTAATAACATACAAGTGTTCCATTCTGAAAACCAAACTTGTATCATGCGCAGCGGAAACTAAACACCTTGTACACTCGAATATAATTTTATATCGGCGACATTTATCTCCGAATATTTTTATTTGAAAGGTTTTTCTCTAAATTGCTCAAGAAAGGAGTTATCTTTCGTCCACGCACTAAGTGGACAGGCTATGTATGTAGTTGCCAATACTTCTCTTCCATTTTATTTCCTCCATTGTAAAGCACGCCAATAAAATGCGTTACTAAGGACATCGAAGGGATATATTTCCTTTAAAAAATTTCACCTTTTATTGCCAACATGGAATCATTCTAAGGTGTCATCTACTTATTAGCTTACAATTTAATAATTGAGATCTTTCATAATAAGTTACCTGCAGCTAATTGGTTTAGAAATCATCAATCATCGAGGTAATATGCAATTAGGAGACAATGAACAACCACAACAACCTAATATTTACGCAGATGACGTACAGCGCCCCACATAATTGTTGGCACGGCAAAATATTTAGTTAAATAAGAGCAAAAGTGAAGTATGGTTTATTAGCAACAGTCAGTACAGCTTATAACCAACATAAATACCTCGTAATGGTATTTATTTACTCACGTTTGAGAGCGTATCTTTTTGACGGTTTGTTTTCATTTAGTTTAATTTTATTACAAAGCGAAGCAGTGTTGATGAGCTCTTCCCTCAAATTTCCCACAGATCGGTTTTTCTTCTTTATCTTACACATGTAAATAGCAGTATCTTTTTAACAAAAAAGAGTCCAGTAAACAAATTTAGTGCGAGAAAGTAAAATCACCAAAGGAAAGTTCAATTATATCATTTATAAATTATTACCTACTGTTATTTTTTTTATATTATTGCAGTCATTAAATTATAACCTTTTTACATGGTAACCGTTCGACATATTTGGACATCACCACCATAGAAGCGGAAGTTTAATTTAAATAGTAATAGGAGCTGGTGGCAATTTCGGTATGAATTCTGAAATTGTAAGAAAAAATTCAATAATATTCGTCGTAAATTATATCATTGTGTCTGCTTTTGATATGTTGTTTATATTTGATAAAAAGGCATTATATAGATCACAAATGTATGGAAAGCAGACGTCTAGATTGCTGGTTTTTTTAATTTAATTTAAAAAATTTTAAGCTCAGTGCTGAAACTATTGAAATCACAAACATGAAGTTTGGAACCTGCTCATCTAAAATTATCCACCCTCTTGAGGATTGATTTTACATAAATGATGAAGTACGTTTTTTCTAAGTGGAAGCTTGTATTGATTTTAAATATTTCTAGAATTCTGATACAAAATGTCGCTACAGATTTTATCCCCTAATTCTCAAAAAATGTTAAAATAGTCCTCTTTTATTTCTAACCAAAAGACTAAGCAACAATTTCTATGTTTCTAACTTGAAAAATTGTCGGAACTCTCACAATACCTTTCGAAGCTTTTAAAACACTTAATGTATTTGAGGCATACTAAAGATATGGTGCTTCGAAAGAAAATAACTTTTAATTGAAAAAAAAGATATACAATTTATTTATTGATTATATAATCTTTAACATTATGATGTCGATCAAGTGGCCACCTCTAGCGATGGCACAAATGCGCAACAACTCTTTTAAACATGTTTTTCATAACATTCTCGCAGACTTCTAGTGTTATTTTGGCAATTTTGCTTCGAATTAGGATTATGGTTGGGTTGTTTGTATACATCTCTTCCTTCAAATACCCGACAGTAAATAATCGGGGGCGGGCAAATCGGGGAGATGGTCAGAACTAGTCCGTATCACAATTTTTTTATGTCATTCAGGCGGAAAAAGTTTCTTGCAAAATTTGTATCGTAGCACGAGCGATGAGTCCTATTAAAACCAGATGTATTGTAGTCCAAATGGATTCAGTTTGAGCACAACAAAGTTTTCTATCATGTCACGGTATTGATTACCAGTAACTGTTCCAATAACACTTTTCAAAGAGATGTGGCCAAATGATGCCGCCAGCACAAATAGGGCACCGTGCAGTGATTTTGCGAGGCTGTAGGTGTGATGAATCAGATGAGGATTTTCAGTGCCCCAATAGCGACTATTTTGTTTATTCAAAAAGTCAGCCAATTTTTTCTTTTTCGAGAATTTTTAACAAACATGATAGAAACACCCGAATTCCTGTACGGCATCGATGAGACGTGCTGGGGCGCTCACTGCATTTTATAACTTTCATCGATCGCTTTTTTGCCTAGAATTTGCTTTATCTCCCAGTGTATGTGAATTACGAAAATTGTTCATTGCACCCTGGATGGTTAACCAAAAAACTTGCGCAATTTTCTTTCTAACCAAAATGGCGAAAAAACAAAATCGGCTTAAAACATAAAATGCACACTGTACTTCCATAAATATCTATAGCAATACTTTCTGGTAATTTGCTAATTGCAATATTTCTAGAAATAAGGAAAAAATTGTAAATATTTAACCGTTCACAGTAGCGGCATTTTGCTAATATTATAATCGGTATTGATAACAGAAACTAATCACAGGAGATTGGCATACACACAAGTTAATGACGTGGGATTTTAGGAAGCGGTTGCTAATTTTTGGCTTCACTTAATCTATACATATCGACGTGCTTTTAAACGTACTCATTAATTTTTGGATTAATTACGTTTGTTCTAGATTACCGCAAGTTATAATTGCTTAACATAAAATTCTGTATAAAACATTGCAACTCTTACAATAAAATTAATTACGAATATTCTGCAGAAAAGAGATTTCACAAAGTACCTTTTATACCCAAACAAAATGCCACTTATATCTAGTTCTGATCAGCGGTGCTGATTGTTAACAAGTCACGTATAAGTTTGACCTATTTACGTCATGACGTATTGAGCAACTAGAAAAGAAGATTGCTACACATAATTTATTATAATGTTTGTACTTCTTAAAAATTGTTGAGTGAATAATAACGTGACACTAATTTTTATACTAAATAAAGTTAATGTAAACCCACATTTGCGAATTCAAATTGAAAATGAATGACTGATATTTTGCGTAGGTACATTTAAAATGTGCCAATAAAAGTTATTTATATCAGTTACAATACTGGTACGTTAGCATCATGTGATTCAAGATTAGCATGTCCTCAAAATCAAATAATGTTGCTTTATAAAAATCCAAATAATTTTAAAACTAACTAAAGCAAAAAAAAAAACATTAAATCTTGTTGCCAGCCGTACCCGTTTAATATTTTTAGCCCTTTGCTTCTCCTCCTTTTTCGTATATAATCTAGTATAGGCTTATGTTTACCAGGGTGTGATGCCAGATCTTCCAACAAATCATGAGATTTCACGATATTATATAAAATGTCATGATCTCATCAAATCTCACGATTAAGTGGTCATTTTCATTGCTGCACAATTTTGAGGCGCCTTGTGTATAGTTCGTCTACGAGTTACATTAGCACTCTGAAGTCTTCCTCGAAGTTTTTCAATGTTTTGTAGGATATCAACCTTATAAATATTATTTTTAACAACACCCATAAAAATAACCCAAAGGATCTAAGTTGGGAGATCGCTGAGCGTACAACAACTCTATTATTTCCAATCCAACGGCTTGGGAACTCTTGACTTAAGTAATCCCTCGTTTTGCCGCAATGGTGGTCTTGCTGCCACCATAAATGCTGTAGTTGATTTAATAAAATATTGTTCTGTAACAGGTTAGATACGTATATGCGAAGAAGGTTTAAGGGTATTTCTCCGTTTTATGTTTCTTCATACATAACTGCTATGAGTCGAAACGTTTAATCCAAACGATTTGTAGTTCCCTTGCGCTATTTTGCATGGGGTTCTATACTGCCCAACAATGCTCCGTTTTTTGTTTCAAAAATGTGCGTCATCTTCTAGTCTTCCCACTAACCAGTTTCAGTACTCCAGTCGTTTTAAATTGTCATCAGACTGTTATTAAGATGAATTTCTTCACGCCATAGGCAATTTCTTGCAACAATTTCAATATCAATAAAAGTTAGATTTCATAATTCCTAAATTTTCCTTAGCTGAACACATATGTATCATTCACGCCATATAAAGATATTTTTATTGTAGGATGAAATGACAGAAATAATAGATTTAACAGATTTTTTATGTAGATTATTCGTGTCATAATTAACGATAAATTTCAAGTCAGGTGCCTACTTCAATATTGCATCCACTTCAATTTCATTAAAATTTTCCATTGGCTACTACAACGCAAATTCTTATCGACAAAATTTTAGTTTTTTTTTTAACTTTTATTGATGGAAACGTTTAACGATCAATAAGAATTTTTATTGCGTTGTAAAAAAATTTCCACTGTAATATTTTGCACGCCATTAGTCCCATGTAACAGATATTAACTTATCTAAGATCTAAATTGTGTCTGAACGGCATTCGCTTTTAAGATCAAATCACGGATGTGTGATTTACTTGCTTATTTCTTAGATTACCATCGTAGATATAGCATGCAGTGGATAGAAAAGTCATTCAGGCTGAGATCATACTCAATTTTTAGATTACATATTTCGATAGTAAAAATTTCTTTGTTATATACAGGCTATTCAAAATTATCGGCATGCTTTTGCTAACTTTCAGTTAACTTGTAGTGTTTTCCTTCGCTTATTACAATGCTGTAAAGAAAAAAAAACAAACAATTGCACATCACATTTCCGAACTAACTTAAAATTATTTATATATTGTTTAAATGGAACAGCCTCTATCTTTAAAGCGTAATCGATAAAAAATAGAATTCTGAAGGTATACTTCTAAAATGAAAAAACAAAGGAAATACGATGAATTTAGTTTCAGCTCTTAACTTTGTTGATAATCATGGAATAAGCAATGTATCTCATCGGAATATCAAATGTGCGTGATTTTACATTTGAAATGGAAGCACCCATTTTTTTTTAGAATACATGGTGGATCAAAAAATCTACTTTCACACAAAATTTCAGTTCATTTAATTAACTAATCCGGAACAGCTATCTTGAGGGTGCGCTTCATTTTCAACCGCATGACTGAATGACCGAATTCGGTTGAAAATGGGGATCGACGCATTTTCGAAACAGCTGTTCCTGATTAATTAATTAATATTTCACATTCACAACAGCAACTGACTTTCGATTTTCTCTGTTTAAGTCAACATGTTCGCTAGTATTAGTACTGCTGTATCAGTAGTGATACCAATGGTAAAAGTCCACAGAATAATACTGTAATGTTACCAAATTTTGCGATAAAAGCATTGCTTTCAATCGTAATGAATTGATTGTCGATAATTTCATAGGAAAACATGAAATTCATAACGGAAACAGTGTTGTCATAAGCAAGAGAAAAAAACCATTTAGTGTTTTAATATATCCATGTTAATTGTTCGGATTAAATAAATAATAAGTAAATCTTAATTGAAATTATTATTAATTTTTTGAATAAAGAAATGCATTTTTGTATTCTTTGAACGGATTTGACTTCTTATCAGACAAAGCAATCTTACTGGGCCGATTGGAGTCGATGGGCCGACAACCGGCGAAGCTGACCGGCTAACAAACGTGTCATTGCGGACTGAACCTGGCTGGACCTACAGAAATCTCAAACGACGAAACTTACATACGTGCCTGCAATAATTTCCAATTTTCTTTGGTTGCATTTGTAAGCGGCAATTTTACATCCCTACGGATGGTGGGAGGAAAAATATGACACTTTTACAGTCTAGGATATATTGCAAACCTCAGCTTCGTCTCCGTTTGCAAGCAACATCCTCGACCACAAAATTGTACTTACTTCCCTTGTGATTACGTACATTTGTCATTATTAACAATTGGTATTAGTATACTCGATACAGCCTGAATTAATTTAGAGGATTTGTTAAATAAATAAAACCGACTGGGGAAAAAAATTGTATTTAAGCCTCATTAAATAAATGCTCTTGCAGACTTTGGGCAATTAAAAACCACCACTTCGGCTCGGTTTATAACATTTAGCCGCGGTCTGCAAGAGAGCACTTTCTTACCTCTTGTTCAAATATGATATTACGTTCTGTAGAAAAAATTCTAATATTTGAGAATTATGATGTAAATGAAAAAATTTTAATGACGAAGGCGAAGATTCCATATGACGACTTGTGTGACACTGTATAATGATTAGAATGTGTATGATGATGTTTTTCTTCCTATTACTTACAATAGCAGAATACACCAGGAATTGTAAAAGGCTTAGAACTAATTATCAAGGTATTAGCTGATGTATATGTCAAACGGTTTTTCAGACATAGTAATTGTATTTTGATTCATTTGAGAATAGTTTAGCTCTGCCTTATCTGAATAGCTGTTTTCACAACAGAGAAATACCCGTTTTATATTCCGTAATATAAAATAAACCAATGGTGATCTGACTCATTGCAGTTAATCGTCAGTGAATTGCAGGTCTGACTCAATCCGTGGTAGTTTTCCATTCTGAATTGTGCTAATGTGTAATTAAGTTCGATAAATATGTTTCCCCACTTACTTAAAAATTCATAGCTATTGCAATTTTTCCATAAGCGGTATAGCAGATATTTCTTTTTGAAAATTAGCGATAGTTATCTACGCTCAAAAATGATATAATAATAATAAATAATAAATAATATTACTGATGTAAGTATATATGTATGTAGTTTATATACCACGTATTTATTTTTATTGTTTTGTTTTGAATTGCGTGCAACGATAATGATAATTGAAAAAAAAATATAAGACACGAATTTGACTTTGTTTTATTATATCATATGCTGTAGTAAGTAAATGCCATGTTTTTAGTATGTAAGTAGGGATCTAATTTTCTATAACTAGCAGTAGCAGTACTTTTCCACTTTATTATGTATTCGAGGTTGTGACTAATAGCGCTATTTCACACAATCGTCTTCCGCGAAACACTTGCAAAATATGTAATAAAACGTAAGTGTAAATGTATTACCGATAGTTGTGTAATAACTAGAGTCAGGATCAGATTTGTTGTAAATATACACAAGGATTCATAAACGTATATCTGCAAGTAGGTGAA
The DNA here is from genome assembly GCA_902654985.2 of Oryctes borbonicus. Lineage (NCBI taxonomy): Eukaryota > Metazoa > Arthropoda > Insecta > Coleoptera > Scarabaeidae > Oryctes > Oryctes borbonicus. The sequence goes on from LR736863.1 coordinate 1,226,668, forward strand.
TTTGTTTAACCAGAAACAGCATTATACAAAGGGTCACAGTTTCTGAGTTAACTAATAATCAAATTAGACGAGTTTTGCTAATTTATAGTTAGACGCTATCGCAAGGTTTTACTTTCTTCTAACTTTTATTTTAAGTCTTCGATATCTACTCCATCAAATTTCATTCACTCTACGTGTGATAAAATGATTAGTTATTATAGTTCATAGTAGAAAAAAACGTCTAACTTAGTAATTCGCTTTATTTCGCACTTATAGGATCCTGGCGACCCGCGTTGCTCGAAAGTTGCAACAAAATAACAACCGGTAAATATAAGTAAAAATAAAACAAGTGAGATTATAGCTTGTCTTTACTAGAAAAACCGTAATGGGATATAAGCCAATATGTACTTATAATATATACATATATCGTACTGAAATCCCTATCACATCGCATGATACTAGGTATACAAGAACAAGAACGTTGTTGGATACCTGTTCAGAATCTGATTCTTTTAGTTACTGTTAATTTCTTTAGTAATGGAAGTATTACTAACGACGTAATATAAGTATTACTAATTATTTTTAATCCCAAAATTCCTCAGCAAAGTTCAAAAGATTGAATGAAAGTATATATCTCACCTTGGAACAACAAATGAAATTTTAAATGAAATGAAAACTTTAATCAGTAATAGGAAAATATACCCATCAAAGGCAAGGTTACCATTTCAAACTGGGATTGTAGTTAGCAGTGAATCACTACAACTACTTTTTTTGTGAATTAAAACATGATTTTAACATTACAAAATTGTTTAGAAGGCCTTTCTTCAATTAGTCCTTTACAATTCAAATATCGCCTTAGAAATTATATTTTTGGACGTAATGATGAAATAATACCTATTGTCGAAAACGATGACAATATTTCTAATCTGGTAACTGACAATTTTAATTACCACAATACGGACTGTAGTGCCAATAATGGAGTAAAACTGCTTAGTCGCTCACAAATGAAGATAATAGTCGAGTAACTTACGACGATTTCAGTAATATAGAATGGGATGGGTTGAAACGTTTAGCAGGTTACATTGCATTTAAATTGCGCAAAAGAGGGTACATAACAAATAACAATGACTATTCATTGATTTGGGTAAATCATGGGTCAGAAGGTGGTTTAATGAAACTGAAGGAACACTTGTATAACTGTTATCAGTTAGGAAAAATATTTGAAAATATTAATGGGCAGAGCATTAAAATGGGGAATAATTATATTGAGCAAGTTTAAAAAAATTAACGTGAGTTCAAGAATTATACCTGTATAAAAAAAAGCTATATATATATATAGTTTCTTTTATCATCAATAGATCCATGCATTACCCCAGCGATTTTCGGAAGTAAACCAGCAGCATGGTAAAATAAAGATTTTACTATAAAAAACAAGCATTTTACATGCCGCAAATATTTATCAACATAAACATAAATCGTTTGTCGCTGTCACGACTCCAACAGGCGTGCATTATTTATAGAAAATAATGGAAGAAGACATTCAATGTACACCGTCTGAAATTCAGAAAAACTCGTTAGAGACGTCTTTCGAATCTACCACAAAAATTAGTCGAAAAGTACAATAGCCAGTATGGAATGGTGCAAGAAACACGGAATTAAAAAATATAGTGAAAACGTTTTACTTGCGTATTTTTCCGATTTATCGAAAGAGTATTCTCCTTCTTCAATATATTATTATTATCATATTATTCCATGGCGAAAATAACTATTTTAGCAAAAAATTACGTTGACAGTATATATAAAAAAATGACCTACATTTAAAAACAACTTCCTTTTTAAAATTCCATCTAAGTACAAACCAACAGCATTGATTATTTACCTATTACGATCATAGTAAACCAAATTACCTTCCTTAAGCGATTTCCAGCTAATTTATTGAAATCAATTTGGAAAATTAATTCCTGACTACGAAGAGATTCGAATCGACCGACTTTCCCGAATTCACAGAAGACTCCAGAGTAGCCGGATCCCGTCATCATCCTACCATTCGAATCAGAGTGCGAGTTTTCCAGTCTAGATATCCCGTTAAAAACTTCAAGCATACAAGTTTCCCGAAAGGAAACAATAAAGAGAATGAAAAGAAAATATTTGAGAAGTTTTCTTACGTTTGAAGTTTTTTTTGTCTGTTACTGATACCATTTTATGCGTTCTATGTTATTTATTGTATTATATACGCAAACCAAAGCAAAATTTGATCTTATAAAAGAGCAGGAATCTAAATTAAAATGGAAATCTGATCACATTTACTGTTTTCCAAACGTATTAGTTTAAGAAATCCCTAGAGGGCAGTAATTCTGAAAGTACTTATTAATGTTGAATTGATACTGAAACATGTTTGTATTGTTATATTTATCACGTTATTAGTTTATTTCATTATTGTTCACAATTTAATAAATATTTTTACACCTTAAAGAGTATTATCAGATTCGACGATATCCAAGACCTTGAGATAAGGTAAAAGCAGAGATAAGGCCTCGCCAATAAATTATGTTAGATTGACTATTACGCATCATTATTAAAATTCGCCAGTTTCCGTGTGCTTCACAGGCGTCGGTATGGGAGTAGTCGTTCGGGTGTGTGATTCATAACATACACCCAAATTTATGCTTCGCATATTAGACTATGCGATGGAGTGGAGACGCGAGTCGAGAAGTAGAGAGATTTATTCTTTCTGGAAAAATGAAATCTGCGTTTGGTGTTCTGCTATTAAATTAATACGCATAAACATAAGAAAAATAAGATACTTATTATAGCAGCATTGTATGTAAAAAAAAATCGATAATCTATGAAATTAGTGACTTCAGAGTTGTGTTGGAGTATGAATTGGAGTACACGACAGAGAAAAAAACACTTACCCTTTTCAGTGTCTTCCGTGAATTGATATATTGGAAAAACTCGGTTGTATATTTTCAATGCACCCAAACCATTACTCGCATACCGACGCCTGTGAAGCGCGCGGAAAGTGGCGAACCTTAATTATTATCATTAAATTTTGGAGAGCCGTGTGTCGGCGATGATGATAATATATAAGTATATAGTGCATATATAAAGCCTCACTAGGTATGACAAATAATCTATATTTTTTAATAGAAACTATAATCGGCCATGACTTCAGAAAAATGGCGTTCTTTCAACGATTCCAACGATATAACGCTTGAGATAGTCATTTTTGCAATTAAATAAATTACGGTCATTTTCTCCTTTTAATTTTCGAACTGTTTACGTAGTAAGCTCTGGAAACAAATATGATAAATCCATATCACGTTAGATAACAGAATTCAAGATAGTTCTTAACATTTTTCTCTTCATTTCGAAATTATAATCATAAATATTTACGTGTGAAATGGTTATTCTGCTGAATTACGGATTTCACATAAAAATATTTTTTTAGAGGCAATAAGCAAAGAATGACAAATGAAAAATTAAGAAACAAAAATCGAAATTACGATGCATTAAAGTAGTGATTAACCAACGTAATTAGAGTAAGTAAAGACTTTAGGAGATATATTAAAAAGGGCCACAATTACAAGTTTCACTTTTTTTAACTGAAATTGTTGCTTTTCTAACAGAACGTCTATAGATATTAGCAAAAGCTTCAAGAACTGCTTCCCTAAGGTCATCTGCTGCGTCGTATGATTTTCGATGTACCCTATCTTGCACCATTCCCCATAAATAGAAATACAAAACAAACAAATCGAGAGATCGAGGTGGCCATGTAACTGGAGAATGTGTCGGGAATGCATTAATTAAATAATTTATTACCGTTAGTTGATTATGAGGTAGCGCCCATGCAAGGGTAATTCATCTAACATATTATCAAAATCCTTTTACAGAAAGTAAAGATAACGACTACCAAAATTCGAACGCTTATTGTACCTAATCATCAAGATGTGAGGTATTTGTGCAATTGGAAATTTATGAAATTCCATTGAAGTTTGTCAGCTTGAAATCGATAGATTTTGCATTACACATGCTAATACGTTTACCTCTGTTTGTTCATTAATGCATCTTGTATTACAGAAAGGACCATGTTCTTCTATCTATATCTAGTCTATTAATGATAGTTAAAGGAGGCTGGCGATGATCGAAATACTGTGCTGAATTCAGCATTTTTTAAAAATTACTGTTGATATTCATTACCGTAAGTAGATTTTTTTTTGTTTTCGCTAGTCGCTGTAGTAGAGGAGATCGTATGTCTACGGATGAAGTTGACAATAGGTTTGATTGGTAATAAAAAAAGGTTTTGAGTTGGAATTTGTGAGAAAAAACTGGAAAATAAGTCCTGCTTGGTCCGAAACCTATTTTTAGTTTGCTTTCGATTTTCTAAAATCGAACAGGCCTTTAAAGTTAAGTAAAACCTATTTTCTTTTTGGGGAAAGTACTTTTTTACTTTCACATGATGGAGTTGACAATAAAGACGATACAGACAACTGGAAAAGAATACACATATACCTACTACAATAGAAATATTAAATTAAATTGAAGTATCTTGTTTGACACAAGAAAAAACATCAACTGGATCAATTTACATGACTTATACGTTATGAAAAAAATAATAGTAATAATGCAGCTTACTACAGAGCATTAAAAAAAATCAAATAATTATTTCAATCAACAATAAAATAATAGCGTACTACAACCACACTTGGTCGTATGGAATACCACTAATAAATTTCATTGCTTTAGAAAATACCGTCCCATTTTCGACGTAGTTTTGAGTAATTTCATAAAAATGTTCGGCGGATGTAGGAAAATTACTCAAGTAGCAATACCAGAAAAAAGTAAACTGTCGTAATGCTAATAAAATAAAGTACAAACCAAACTTTCCCCGAATGTGTTAACAAAATTTACACTGAAACTTTTGCTTACATACTTGTTTATTTATTTATATTTATGGTACCATCCCGAATTGTGTCCATGTAAATTAGGATATAATTCAATTATATCGAAATTAATACATCACAACCGTAATTTGCGTTTATACATACGTCAATCAATTAACATAGCAAGTACTACCTTGATATTTGGTACTATAACAAATTCATATAAGCAGATTCGCATAAAAAATTCATAATACTTTCCGCTACGTTCATACGGACGGTATCCTGCAACAGCCACAATCGATGCTTTAGGAAATTTCCACGATCGTAGAGCAGAACCAATTTCATGTATATGACCTCGTACAAAAATATAAAGTATGGAAGCAATTTGTTTCCATTTAATCAAGAAAAATGTAATTCTCGTTTTATTATCTTAGTTTTTGTTTATACTTTTCATTAAGAAGTGTTATCTTTAAAGGTCAACGCTTTAAAATATAGTGGGTGTTAAAGCTGATAACTATATTCATCTAATCTATCATGAATATAATTTATATTTAAGCTACAATGTATTGGATTCTCCTTTCCAAAGTTTTTCTAAATTTATTGGAGGAGTTTATTTATGTAATTGTAGATATATTTTGATCGTTCAGATAATTTTCTTTCAATTATAAACAAAAACAGAAATATTTATGGTGGGTAAATAGGACCAATCAATTAGAAATATGGGCTAGAAAACAAATAACTGCGATAAAGACAAATTATCTCGAGTACGATAAACATTTCTTACCGATCAGAGAGTATAAAAATTTCCATCGATTGCAAAACCTAAATTTCGCGCAAAAAGTATTGATTTATTGGAAAAGATTATTGATACGTTAGAGACTGTTTACTAAATTAGTATCAATTGTAACTGATAATAATTAAAATCATCTATTCTGTTTATACTAAATTATACTATTGCAGCTAGCAAATAAATTTCATAAGTTTTTAATTAATACCAATATAAAAATGAACAAGCAAATATTACTTTTAGTTACTCAAACCTTTGATAAACATCTATTTATTTAATAAATGTAATAGATGGGAATATTTTCCAGCTACACGAGTTACCTTTATAAAATTGTTGTTCTATTATTTATGTGATAAGAATGTTGCATTCCTTAACATATTATTAATAGCACAAATATTGCTCCACATGAGATTCTAGAGATTACTTTTTATTGAGGTCCATCGAAATAGATATCTGGATATTTGTATAGCCTACTGCTCTTATTCCGAAAATAAAATGTCAGTTTGGTATTTTACATATTTTCCATCGGAGCGTAGAATAAACAGAAAGTAATCTGGGTCAGTTCCAAAATTTTTAATTATTTTTTTGTCTACAGCAACTACAGCAAAGAAAATATTCAGCAATTTGGAATGCAATGATTGGGACTTTGTCTACTATCCGTTGCAAATACAAAAGTATCGACACCTCAGCACCACACAAATTTAATTAATTAATCCGGGACGGCCGTTTCGAGGATGTGGATCATTCGTATCCTCGAAACGGCCATCCTGGAGTAATTAATTAAACTTGTGTGGTGCGGACGTTGCCGATAATTTTGTGTTGTTTGCCATACTACGTCACAGTCCTTGCTATCATTATTTATCCGCTGCAAATATATTAATATTACCCAAACAATTTGGATAACATTTGTCTACTTTTAACAAACTTCTTTATTCCTATTTCCTTCCATGTTTCTTTTTAATAGAATATTTTCGATCTTATAAAACAAAATAATTTACATTGCACTCCTAAAAGAATAATAGCTGAAGAAAGCGTTTTGTATGGTATATATGTGAAGTATTTAAAACAAAAGAATATCTAGGTAATCCACTTTGTAAAATACTGCTGCATTAGAAAGTAGGCAATTAAATCAAAGAATGGGCTCTTTGTAAAAACGTTACTTTCTAAGAAATTGCAACAATGTGGAATATTTAAAAAAATACTATACCTGATATTGCGTTGCTGTAGAAGTAAATTCGAAAAATCATTTAGTTGTAACTACGTAACCAATGTTCTGTATAATAACGGTGTTTATTGACCTTTTATCATGTATAAATAGAACAGTTAAATTTAGTAGACTCAAGGACCGTATGAGAAAATGTTTGTGTTTCAGAATTTAAGAATATTTAGGAATCTAACAAAACAGATAATCATTTGGCAACAAATAACATGGCCAAGTAATATCTTGATGTTATTGGTTTGTTCTGTACTAGGTCGTAAGAATAATAAAATGAATTACAAAAATTCAGCCGGATAACGTAAAATGGGGAAAGCGCTTTTATCGTGTACACCTAAATAAAATGTAATAAATGCGGCTTCATTTTAAATATAAACTATTCGAAAATATAAAACCCCAAAAATTATTTTAAAAATAGTATTAACCTCCTACTCCGTGTCAACCAGAAATATAAAAGAAAATATTCGAGAAAAATATTTCTTTTCTCCGATTAAATTTGTTTAAAATATAAATGTACTATAAAGCTTGCCGAGTAAAACCCAATAATTTATTTCAAATGTGAAGTTGACATTATTCAATTATTTAGATGTGAGACTGCTAAAAGGAAATGGCATGACAAATATCCTGTCTTAAGGAAGATAACGCAAAAAAGATAAAATTTCGTAAACTCATTTCTCGACATAATCTCATCGTAAGTCTATACACTTAGTCCAGCGATATTCCAATCTTTCTAATCCATGCAAATATTTGGCTTTGTCGAAGTCTACAAAATAGGCGTCTAATTCAGTAATTACCTCTTCATTTGACGTGAATTGCTTTTCGCCAAGCCATTTTTTCAAAGAAGCCGCAGAATTCAGCGTCGAATTGGTCCAATAAATTGGCATAGTACTGCTCCGTGAGTGTGTTTAAAATCTCAAAAAATCGTAGCCATAATTTCCGCCTTCTAATTGATGGAATCGTCTTCTCTTTCTTTGGTGCACGTTCGCCGGAACAAATTCATTTTGTCGACTGACCTTTTGTTTCTGGCGTGTAGTAAAGTCTCATCTACAGTCACATAACGCCGCAGAAACTTACTCGTGTTGTACTTAAACATGTTCAAACATTAAGTTATCAGGCGATTCCGTTTGTGATCAATCGTCAGCAGACGCAGCACCTATCTTACCGATAGGAAGGATGCACCGAAGGATGCTTTGCACACGTTCAATTGAGATTTACCATATTAGCAGTCTCTTTATTTTTCCCCCGATCTGCTAATACAAACTCATAAACTTTATTGATCATATCGTCCATAGTCACTTTAATGCGACAACCTGGGCGCTCATCAAAAACGGATGTTCGGCCACGCGTAAATTAATTAAACCAGTCTCTGATGGTAGTAATCGAAGGTGCATGGTCCATATAAACTTCTCTTTGATTTCTGCACATGCTTTCCCATCCAAAAAAAGAAAACCGAATCACTGACCGGCATTGTTCTTTCTTCATGATACCACAAATGCATAAACTTGTTCACTTTCAATAGCTCTCAAAACAACCTTGAATTTCTGCGAAATTTTGACAGACGCGGCGGATGATATTACTCAGATTTCGGTACAAAGCGCCGTCTGTCTCCATACTGGATTATGGCAGACGTAGAACATTATTCAAAAGTTAAATAGTAAGCAAAGAAACAAAAATTAAAATACACAGAACTTCGATAAGACCAGTCATCACTTATTCAATAGAAGCAATAACAATAAACAAAAAAGAAGAAGGGAAGGGAAAGGAAAGTAATAAGAACAATTTGGGAAAAATATAACAAGAGATGGGGAAGCGTGAGGTAAAAGAAACAAAGAAGTAGAAGAGCTCGGAGGAGACGACATTATAAGATATATAAAAGCAGAATGACTACAATAGACAAGACACATAATGAGAAGAAATCTGATTGAAATGATCAGAAGGATTTTGTACATTTTAAACTAAATATGCCACCTATTATTAAGTAAAATAGTTGCATAACCGGCAACGTTAATTGAAACTTCCAGTCACAATCATATATTTCATCCAATACACAAACATGCATGTGTTCATACAACCGAATCTGTATACATAATGTATAGATTAGCGGCAGAGCAACATAGCAGACAGGAAGTGATATAGAAAAGAGTTTACGAAACCTGATAACATCGTAGCCTACACGCCCATACGACATCCAATAGAGCAAAACTTACATGTTTCTAACGTAAGCTACAATGAATTGATGGAATGTGTCTGTTTATGTATTTGTAAGGAACGTATACACAAGTGAAGTTGACGTAGAAAAATACTTATGTTCAACTGTATCAAAGGCAAACATACAGTTCGCGTGCTCAGCCTAAAATATTTCATGAGTATTCCGCGATGCCAAAAGGGAAACGACGAGTAAATTATTACTATAAGTGGGCGACCGTATTTTTGGCAAGGCAAGATGATTTCGTTTTAAGCAAGAAATAGAGTCGCGCTGGTTTAATGGGTCGTAGCGCAACTGCACATGACTAACACGCTCACTCTAACGTAGGCACCCTTCTATTTTAAGAAATTTTCAAAATAAAAAGCGTTTAGTTTCCTGGCAAGAATCCATACTGAAACTGTTAGTTAAGATTTCTTTAAAATAAAACCGATTCGCGTGTTGATTAAATGTTTTGGCAAAGAAAGTGTTTTTAACGTATGTATTATTCATCAAATTAATCTTTGCGTTATATCCAGCATGATTGAATAGTTGCAAAGATTTACAACCTACCTATCTAGAAAAAGTTAAATATTGCTAAATATAGCTTCATATCCTAAAGAAGAACAAAAAACACAAATTAGAAACTAGCTATATATATTTTTATGATGAGTTCAAATACACCTTTTCATGTATTTTCTGGTAGTAGTACAATCCTCCCATTCAACTCTACTAGATTTAACAAGTTGAATAATGAACTTTTCGTGCCAACTTTTCATTTCATCCCATGGTAATCCAATTTACACTTAATCCAACATTATTCACTAAATGTTATGTAAAGTTCTTTCACTCAGCCATTTTTTATTATCTATTCCGCTTAATTATCATCACTAAGAGATAAAAAGCTCTGCCAAAAATGTTAGCACTTACAACTGGTGGTAAGTACTTCATTTATTCCTAACTTTACAAGTGACATCTCGTTTTATCTCACAAATTTGTTTTGGATGAACAGGTATTGAAAGGAGATGGCAAATATAAATAATGAAGAAAACAATTCTGAGATTTTATAAAATATAACCAAATAGAGTAGCAATATGAGGTGGAAATTTTTTCCTTTGCGATGTTATCTCTAGAACATACATTGAGTTAAAGATTGTCGAATTATCTTAAAATTGTACCTTAAAATCTCGGTAGTAATAAGTAGATTACTTAACGAATATTTGTTGTTGAAATATATTGAAGTATGTTCAAGGTAAGTATGTTCTATAAATAATTTCACAAAGGAAACTTTTTTTTACACCTTATACAGCTACTCTATTTTGTTATATTTTACAAATTTCCACAATTACTTGTAATCTCTTTACAACTAGTTTTGATTTGTTGTTTATATTTGCCACCTTACTAATTATTTATTTATATCTCAAAACAAAAAACACAAAACGATAACTTGGTCCTGCATTAATAATTTATCTAGTAATTCGATTTGTAGAGCCCAACATTCTCGCTTGCCTTCCAGTGGTGTTTACCCGCGAGAGGTTGGGGAGATACAGAGCTGCTTCGTTACATGTTGGCAGTTCTCAGCCTTCTATGGTGTGTGCTATGTGTAATACATACCATAGTGCGAAATTGATAAGTGTCGGAATTGAACGGAAAGCATTAAGAATGTTGAAAATGCCTAGAAATGCATCAACTTGTCTGTCTTTATAGTGGTAAATAAATGAGGTGTTTAGTTTACGATAAAAGTTTATTATGTTGGAAACCATATATGTGTAGGAACCATGTAAATAGCACAACACACAAATTAAAACAAAAAACCGGAGGAGACCGTATAAATAATTTCTCTGTGATTTGACGATGATGTTAGGTGTGTGCAATATACCGTTTGCAATCCAAAGTGGGAACTACCAAGTCCGTAGACGCTATGTAGGTATTTGCCATCAGTGCGCGAGAAGATTGAGAATTATGTGAAAACCGCAGTAAAAATGAACGGTTGTGGCTAACTATAGATGAAACTACAGACGTTAAGAATTCCGTAGTATCGATTGTAGCACGGACAATGACCTTAAAAGGACCATCGTACCCTTATTTGCTAGCCTGTAAAAGACAGCAAAGATGTACTGCCAAAGTATTAGTTAGAACACTAGACAACTTAGAAATTTCACCAAAGCAAGTGTTAATGGTTACCGATGCTGCCGCGGTTATGCTTCGCACAGGTCAATTATTCAAAGCTGTTCAATCGAATTTGCTGCACATAACATGTCTGCTACATGTTTTACACCTTGTAGCAGACCCTATACGAAACTGTTAACCCGATGTGGATCAACTAATAGCACAGATGAAAGCGGTTTTTCCTAAACCACCGAAACGTATTCGGCTATTTCGTTTACAGTGTCCTGACATACTGGAACCGCCGCGGTCAATTCTTACATGATGGGTAAATGGTGAGAAGTATCATTCTATTATTTTAAACATTTTGAAAAGATCAAATTAGTGGTTTTAGTCAAATGCAATTCCAAAATCCTCAAGTTGCAGCAGATTTGAAAACTATTAACGACAGTTACGTTTCAGTACTCGACGCAATAAAAAAATTGCAAAACACTTTGTTGTCCTTACGGGATTCGTGTGAAATTGTTGACCGGGTACAAACAGTACTACATATTGTAGATGACGAAAAAACTGTTTCAGTCAGAGAAAAATTTAATATTATATTACGTAAAAATGTCGATTTTTCTAGATTACGTCATCTTTTTAACAATAGTGTTGTGGAAGATCCGTTATGCAAATTCAAATACCACTTTAAGTACGCGAATATTACACCGCTAGATGTAGAACGATCTTTTACTATATTATGTTTGTATTTTCAAAAATTCTCTTATTGTTTTTTCTTCTAAATAACGCGCCCGTTTATTTCGGTTAACCCAGCGCAGTGACACTGACTGTTAGGCAATCGACTTGTTGCGCTCTACTTATTTGTAACTTTATGGTTATTTATGGTTTATTAAATTTATTTCCTATCCGCACCATATTTGCACTTTGACACCGACGGAAAGGGCCTCGCGCCTTTCATTTCTTTTTTCCTTTTACCATGAATATTTTTAGAATCATCGAATAATATTTAGCTGTGCTGCAGACCGTCTAAAATTCAAAAACAGGAAAAATGTAAAAAACAGAAGATACATTAATTTTTTAATTACTATAAATATTTGATTTTACTCGAATAAAGTACTAGATGTATTTATAAAACATTTATATGATATACCAATTTTTTCCAAAGTTTCCTTGTAGCAAATTTCAATCTAACGGATCGTTCAGCAGCATCTTCATTAAGAAATTGGACGTTTATATTAAATCATTGGAAAAGTATGCTGCTGTTTTTTGATTATATGAACCAATAGCCTTTCCCGTAAACAGTACATAAATTAAATACGCATGTTATCAGAAAATGTACCCATATAATTCTCATTAAAATTTGTTCGTTAATCGACACATATGATTAGTATTGTAAATTTCAATAAGGTCCAAAAATGCACCTGTCTTTTCAAATCTTTTACGAAGTTTAAATCCGGATTTTGTCCTTTAATTGAACCAAGCCTTGACATAGATAGATACAAATATCTCCAAAATACTTCAATTCTTCATCTGAAAGTTGCTACTGATGCTGAAATAAAAATATTTTTAAGTTGTAGATGGCACAACTAATCCAACGGGCTTGATACATGAGACCAAGAGTCTTAATTTTAAATTTGCGCTCAACAATTCCACCCAAGCAATTCTCGATAATCATTTCCGTATGGAAGTTGCAATTTCTTTTTTTATCTTGAAGAATTTGCACTTTTCGCAGCTTAGCGCATTTAAAAAATGGACGAGTAAATATTTGCCCAGTCCTTTTGAAATCGCTTAAACACTGGAATATCTGGGCTTGTAGTAATTTTCGGAAGTTTGACTTTAAAAGCACATCGCAAGATCAACTAATAAAGGTGATGTCGGCAAAGGAAATATACTACATCTCGTTAAAATTTTTGCTCTAGTAAAATATAAGCTCCGCTTATCGGCCGGCATTGGATGCTGCAGTATCAAAACAAAATCCTTGAACTCGCTCACACATCTCCCAGTTTTCTAGAGCCAGTAGCTTGTTCCATTCCAGTTGAGTTTTTAAACATCGGAATATTCTATATTCTCGCCTGTAACAGTGATTGGTAAATATTCAACTTACATTTAAAGCTAGTAACAATCTTCCGCCCTAGTGAGCTATAATATTGTGTGGCATAGATTCTTTGAAACGGTTTTGAATCAATAATGCACGTTCAGCCCGTAATTTCTCCCCACAACGATGGATTGACGACCGATTGATGACGATTAATCAATACTATAACTCATAGCTTTTGCAGTTGTTTGTATTACACGCACGGAGTCTTATACACTTGATTTTACCCCTGTCAAGTACTGCAAGTAACGAAATGTTGTCTTCCACATGTCCTTTTAGCAGAAGATGGGGAAAGAATTTCTTCTTCTGAAATAAAATTACTAATCCTTTCTGCTCTTGGCTCTTCATATATGGCGAGTAGATCTGAACGAAATAGCCTCAGCAGCACGAGTTAGTGACTATTGATTGTTCTCTGTGCGCGTTTTTGAAATCTTTGCAATCTTTGAAAATAAGGGACACCCTAATTGTACATATTAACAAAAATGTTTGATATTACGCTTATTTGAGGAAAAATATATTTTATTTTTATTATTTATTTTACTTCAAAGACCATAAAATATATGTTACAACATATTAAAATACTTGAATAAATAATAAAAAAAATATGTTAATTTAAATAGTCCTTTAGAATATCCTTGAATATCATTTTATCACTTGTAGATCTAGTACTATTCGACAAATTATTAAATATCTATCGATTAGTGGATTTAATAGCGTTGTGTTAGGGTACTCTGTAATTGTTCCGGTGTTGAGTGCAATAGTTGCGTCTCTAAATATATTCCAAGTCTGTCACTGTGCACACTACGCCCCACACAACCACATTATACCTCACATGGGTATATACTAGTGCATAATAGATCTCAGTTAGTGCATTCACCGATAAGTTCGTTTTCAATTTAAGGAGAATATACACGGAATTTAGTTTTTTAGCAACGTTATACGGTTAAAGATTCTTGATTGGTGGAATCGGTCTGACGTTGATAGTATGAAACGAAAGGTAAACTCTCCGACCCAGAAACATTATTTAGTTTAGATTTATTAACATAATTTTCTAATATTATGTAGTATAGAGTTACAACTAACATCTAAGAGATTGCGACTACACATCTCATCTAGTGACTTCAGTTTGTCCACCTATCGAATGTAAAGGTCCCTTTAGTGGTAGAAAGCTCGATTTCTAAAAGTCCAGCCATCGACAGTAGTGGCGAAAACGGACAGTTACTTCTTTTGTATTTCATTTTCTCTTTTACACAAATTCTACACTCATGTAAAGCAAGACTCAAGGTAAGTTTAGGCAGAACAAAATGTAATTTCTTCAATTAATAATCCTTCGATCAGTCTTCATCAAAACAGTAAAGTTTCACGTTGTAGTGTTGTAGTGTTGTATATGGCATGAAATGTAATGAAGGAGCATAGATTTTTAACCTCATTTGCGTCCCTGCATCATGCTACATCAATAGAGCTGGCACTTTTTAAATTTCTCGGATGATTTAAGTTGGTAGTTCCTGCAATAAAACACATATTCGTCTGTATTACATAAGAAATTGACGAATATATCCGTTATTGCTGAAACTGCCAACTTAAATCATCCGCGAAATTTCAAAAGTGCCAGCTCTACATCAAAAATAAATTCGGCATACATTTCGACATCAATATATTTTTAAATGATAAAAATCATCAAAGATGCTCGTGGAAATAAACCAATCGCCAACACGATTAAACAATTGCTTAAAAAGAGACTAATTTTATATTTATCTTTGTCTATCTGTGATTCAGAAAACGCATATATCAGTAAAACTCAAATAAAAAAGCGTTAATTTGAAGAATTCAAATTGGTATTCAAGGTTGAGTCAAAATAATTATTCATAAGCAGCTGATGCGAGTTTAAAAAAAAACACATAAACATAGCCTTTATAAAGTGGAATTTCTCTATACAAGGTTAGTTTTTGTTTGAATTTCTAATATCCGTTTAAAATTCCATTTATTAATTCTAAAATTACGAAAAGAATGTTTTAGAAACACTCCCTAATTTCACCACCCTCAATTTCTACCAAAAATTTCTGAAAAGCATAACATTTCTAAATGTTCTCTATTTTACAACGGAGTGTGGCTCATTTTTCAGCATTCTCTTGAAGAGTTAATTTTAATTTTGGTGGATTCTATAATCATTACCCCTTCTTCTAGAAAGATAACATAAAATAATGTAAGATATGTTATTGGCAAATTATGTTATGATTCTTTGCCTACTTACACCGCATTTTAGGTATGTATTTCGCTGTTAAGTGTTTTTGTTGTATTTTCATTGAAGTAGTAACAAAACTTGTACATAAGCTATAATATTCATTTTCATAGTTTTAAACAAGGTTATAAACAGAACACATCAGAAAATGCCTGGAAACAATGACCAAAAAATAATGCTAAGATAGCTTAGCTTCCTCATGGTATTGATGGAATAATTCACGGCAAACGCAATAAAAAGAGAGAGAGAAAAATACACTAACACACGGACATGTTTTTGCCTACCCGGCACCCTTTGGCACTAGAGGGCGCCAAGAAATGTCGAGTTTGTCGTTTTGAAAGTTGTGGTATTAACTGTGAGGCAACAGCGATAGAAGGTAGAGATATGAAAAGTACTCTCGAAACCACGCTGATGACGCCGGGTAGGCAGAAACATGTCCGTGTGTTAGTGTATTTTTCTCTCTCTCCTTTTATTGCGTTTGCCGTGAATTTTCCATCAATACCATGAGGAAGCTAAGCTATCTTAGCAAGGTTATAAAGTTTTTTTTTTCTCAAAGTGAATCCATAAAAACCAATTAACGTGCCATGCAAGATCAAAAAGATCAACATCGTGAAGTGTGATTAATAAATAATTCTGCGAAGTTTTACCAAAACAATTCGTAGCTTAAGTTACTCAAAGTAACAGCAAATGCGAATTCATAGTTATTAAAATGAAGGACAACCAATTCATATTGTTTAATAACAACAAAACAAAACTGCAATGGAAATTTTCCATTAGCCACAAGTGTTCGTTCGTACGATAGTTGTTGTTATTAATGCTTTAAGTATTAAAAGATTCATACGCGGACAATAAAATTATACAAATACAGATGCTGCAATATCATACAGTAGATAAATATACCATATTAAGATAAAAATAGAATTCCCTTATTAACCTATTTTTAAATAATGCGTATAAATAAAAAAAAAAACATTGGCATTGAAAGATTAAATCAATATATTTATAAACAAACGTGTTTTGTACGTCGGACTGTGTGTATATACATACACATTTACGTAATTAATAATGGAAATGCAATTTGATGAGATATTATTAGCTTTAAAGGTCAACATATACATCCATATTATGTACTGTTGTTAGTAACGGAAAATGTACCTATTGGGTAGTACTGTAGCGTAATTGCAATTTTCTTTATCAGCCTTGAAATATGGGTTCTTTAAATATATAATTTTTAAAGGTTGGGGAGTTTTAATACTAAAATGCCATTTTATTATACGAGTACGTATTTGATAGCAGCTTTTCCTTAATGTACTGGAAAAAATTGGAGTTGTTTGCAAAATTTTTATGGGTTTCCGTGTCTTTTAATTTAAATTAGGCAATTTTGGCAACATATCGTTCCGGAAAAAATATTTCTTTAGTATCCATTTATCGGATTAAAAAGTTTTGTCTAACTGTAGACCTAGACGTAATCTACAAGGGACGTTCAATAATTAATGAGATAGCAGTAGCGATGCAAATTCATCAATTATTTGACGGAAATAAAAGCAAACATAATCTCTTTTGTGCGTTTCAAAAGAGCAGCTCTACTTGCAAACATATACGCAAGCAGAGCATATTGAACGGACCTTAGGATAAAGAAAATCTTATCACTGAGCTCTGCTCCTCTGTCATACATGTTTCGTGAAGAACTAACGTTTTAAAAGGCTTAAACACGTTATGTTTCTTTTCATTTCTTTCAAACGGCTGATTGAATTTGTCGTCCAGGCTGCCAACTTGATCCTTAGAGAAGTTTCAGCATTTTGTCTCGTTAATTATTGAACGTCTCTCGTATATTAATATTCTCCTTTCTCTGTTTATAAATTCATAAAAAAAAAGAAAGGCAAATATTTCCAAACATACAGAAACATGAATAAACTAAGATATTTGTTTAACAAATTACAATTAAAAGAATAAAGTTACTTATATTTTATAATTTAGGCATTTATTCTAAGAAAGTAACAAAATATTTTTAACAAAATAGATTGGATTGAATGGACCAAATGTATCAGTTTAAATTAGAGATTTCATTCGAATTTACAATGTTAGGGTTCTTACTTTGTTTAACCATGTAAGAAATATTATTTTTCTACAAATTTTGTTCGATTCAAACAGATTCTGAGAATATTTTTCATAATTACCAACATAGTAAAATTAAAACAGCAGACGTTGGATATAATATAAACAAATAAGTGTGAAGAAGATTAGAAAGTTTTTGAATTATCCGTCGACATCTGGAACGATGTATTTTGGGAGCGAACTAGCCTAAAATTTTTGGAGTTGAAGGGCAAGGTTTTTTCGTTGAGGAAAAAAAATGTAAATAGCAAAGACTAATTTAACCGCGTTTTTAACTTACCTATGAAAATTTTCAAAAATCTAGCTATCAGTGGGGGCTATTTTAGATCAATGTTTAAAATTTGAAAATTGAAAGGCCAATCTAATTAATTTTGGTTTTATCAAATTTGTACTTTTTTTGGCTCTTTATTTTTTTTCTGATTTCTTTCTCATGAGAGAGCATATGATTTGCTTATAGGCAAATAAAAGATCAAAATCAAATTTGGCACGATATACTGGGTGGTCGCGAAATGAATGTCAGCTTACAATAAATTCAAAGCTGTAACTGTATTAAGCTGCAATTCAAAAGATTAGGTCCCTCGCAAAGAAACTCGATAGTCTTATTCCGGTCCGTAGCAACATGAAATTCAACAATATCAAATTCAAAATACAACAAGCCTGTAAATTTAAAAACGCTGGGATTACGAATTTTAGAAAGGACGTAAGGACACGTAATAAGGAAATAACCTCGAATACGTATTGTTATAATTTTATGTGAAAGGCACACATAGCCACAGAGTATGGATGAGACAACTTTAAAACGTGAACGTAAGTGAATTTTCAAGGTATATGTGATAAGAAATACTTACTGTGACTCTCACCCTTGCTAAATATGTTTATATCACATTCAAGGACATTACGCACTTTATATCTTAAGAGTCCCCTAAATAAGAAAATTCTTTGGTTTACCATCAATATTTATTTCTCAAAAGTAAACACTTCAATTTAGTGAGATTATTTAGAGGTATGGCCAACGGCGCCGTTTGGGAAGGGAAGGGAGGATTTGAGTAGAAAGTTTTATGGTTAAAGTGTTATGCAAAAAGTGTGTCTATCTTTAAAATCCGGAAACAAAACCAGCTAACTGTATGTACATGTTAATATAAGCAATAGCAAATTCTGCAGATTAATCTAACGTTTTAACATAACTACATTGTGAAAATCAATATACGGATATTCGAAGACGAATTACATAATTTGCTTAATAGAATACTGACCCGAATTGTTCTCAAACGTCAGCAAGTATATTATATACCATTCCCAGTTATTTGAATGCCGCGTTTCAAACAATTATATACATACTTTGAAGATAGTCGATAAGTTTCAAGAAACTGGTAATATCCAGATTTTCTTTATTGGAAGCGCCGGCGTTCGGGTCGATAGTAAATTAATAGTGTTATTTAAAACTATCGTGTACGCCGTGACTTGGCGAAAACAGATAACTGCGGGCAAAACAACAGAACAATACGTGGTGTCTTGAAATAATTGTATATTGATGATAAATAATTATACCTCCTGCTGTAGAAAGGTTACGTATTGTACTTTTTTGAAGAAAAACGTAAGAAGTAATTCTATTAATTAATTATTTTGGTAAATTTTTTTAAATATTTTTCCTTTAACTAGAAGATAATGAATTCGGTGGTATGGTTGACAATGGAAATCCATGAGTTTCCGAAACATATGCTCCGAATACATTCAATAGTTTATGTGGTGCATAGTGTGCCGATACCTTAGAGTTTGCTTCACTAATAGGGCTGCTAAAAATTCATTAGTTTTGGCGGTTACTGTACATTTTAGTGTTAAAAATATCAAATACAACAATAGGGAATACAATTGTATCCGGAAATACCACATTGTATAATTTTTCTAGATCTTGATAGAAACTTGGTCGAGAATCGATCATTTACCAAACCTTATTTAATAAGAGTTTGAATAAAAACTAGCAGCGGGATATTTTGTAAATGGTAAATTAAAGGGTGTTTTGCAAAGTTTATGTAAATTTTACAGCTTCTTTGTAACAATGAACGAAAATTGTAGAAAACAAAACAATAAACCAGCAATTACATTAAATGTTCAAATAACTGGCCACTTTCGTTAATTGTGCCCGTTCTCGGGTATATATTTTGAACTGGCTTTTGCATAGCCCTTCTAGGGATTACATGTACTCTAGTTCTCCAATGTTTTGTAGAACACCAGATTCATAAATATTTTTTTTAATAACTCCCCATAAAAAAAAATCCAAAGGACTAGACAAAAGACAAAGCCAGTCTCGCCTACCATACAACATTCCGCTATTTCCAATCCATTCGTTTGAAAGCTCTTAACTAGTTCCCCGCAAGTGCCACATGTGAGCAGGTGTGCCGTCCAGTTAATAAATTATATAATTTATGGTGGCAATTCCATTTATCAACAACATGGTTGATTTAAGGGAATATTGTTATCTATAAGAAGTTATATATCTCCCAGTGCTATACAGTCGCACAGCATATCCTCTACCTGCAATGTTTTCGTCCACCATACCGCCGATCCATATGTTATCATTGGCCTCATTGCCCTCATGTATAACCACAGCATCATTTTTGGGCTTAATCCCCAAGTTTTTCCGCACAAGCTTCTACATCTGCCTAAAGCAATAGTAAATTTGTTGATGGTTTTAGTGAGAGTTCCATGTATGTCTTTGATCGAGCCATACTCCGCGGTATTTTGCTTCTTTGACAAATGGAATCTTCACTCCTCCCAGCACGATTGGCTTTCGGCTTCGAATTGTACGCTTCTTTGTGAATCTGATAATTTGTGTTTTTTGGCAATTGACTCTTTCCTGCTTATACCAGTTATCTACTGCATTTAAGGCATTTCGAATTCGTTTCGATATTACCCCAGCCAATATGCCTCGTACTACCATAGCTAGATCGTCAGCATATCCTAGGCAATGCATGCCTTTCTTGGATAGCTTTGTTATTAGTTCGCCTACAAGAAATGCCCACAGAAGGAGTGATAATACACCTTCCTGTAGGCATCCACCTCCTGCCCTCACCTTGATACTAGCCTTCCCCAGAGACGCCACTATAACGCGTTTCTTCAGGGCGGCCCTTTTCCAGCAACAGAGCCACGAAGGGATTCCCTTCTTCCTAACCGCTTCTACAAGAGAGCTTGTGGTGGCATTATTAAATGCCCCCTCGAAAGACAATCATCGCCATCTCTTTGTCTTCTATTGACTTAGGGATTAGTCGATTTAGGTCATCTAACGCTAAGTCTGTTGACCAACCGGGAAGGTTGGTGTGCATATTGACGATTGCTGAGTAGTCGTATTATCAGCACCTCGTCTCAAATATACCTGTCCATCAGCCGCTCCAACATTTTTAGTAGAAAGAAAGACCTTTGTCATACGCCACTGGGTTAGCATATATCCCCATGCTAAACTACTTTTGAAAATATTACAAGTGCCAGCCTACTGCAAAAGGTCAAAAAGGACAGAGTACGACAACGGTCCGTTTTCTCTGTTCATCAGATTTTTATTACTTTTTATGTAAACCGTCTCGTACGCATCTAATTCTGACGGCAACATTACGTTTTTAATCAATTTTAAGTTTTCTAATTTAATACTATGCCCGGTTTCATTTATATGTTGTGCTACACTCGACGCGTCCAATCTGCCGTAGCGATAATTTCGTATATGTTCTTTGAATCTAGTTTCTATCGCTCTTTTCGTTTGACCAATATAGGCTTTATTACAGTCACTACATGCACTTTTATAAATACCCGACCTTTCTCCCATTTTCGGTTTATCTTTATGATTACTGAGAAGGTTTTTAAGCCTGTTGCGCGAACCGAAGCATACGTTCATATCTTGACTCTTCAAAACTTTACTCACACCTTTCGCTATGCTATGAAAGGGGAGTTTCACGAATTTCTTACTATTAGTTTCTACCGGGGTTAAGGTCGTGGAATTTCTTACGTAAAGCCTATGTTGGACTTTTTTAAGCATGCGATCGACTTCTATAAAAGAGTAACCGTTATAAATAGCTACGTTTTTTATGAATTTAAATTCTCTGTTAAATCTACTTCTACTTGGAGAGAATTTAACTAATCTATTAACTAAGAAGCTAATCGCGGCCATTTTGTGCTGTCCACAGTGGTTAGAATCGTTCATAAGGTACCTATTAGTGTTGGTTTCCTTTCTATAGATGTCAATTTCCAGTTTATTATTATTCTTAATCACTAAACTTATCCAGGAACGAAAGTTGATTGTTCACTTCTTCTTCTACTGTGAATTTAATCGTTTCAAATTTTGAGTTGAGGGTCCTTGATGTTCTTCAACATTAGGTAGATTGTACGAAAATATTGTGACTGTCTGTAAGTCTGCTTTCATTTCTTTGTTTTGCCATTTTAAAATAAAATTGCATTTCTGAAATTCAATGCTAGAGTAAAACGCCGAGAAAAGTTTTTGAGATTCACCGAAATAGTTGGGCACAAGATAGTAAATTAAAGATAAAATGTTCAATGCCACTAACCACTGACGTTTTCATTTACACACACACCATTTATTATGTTTTCGAGAACAAATATTTTTATTACACTTTACTGCATCGAAATAGTGTATTTATAAATGGACTCGTGGGTAGGTATAGTGCTTGTATATTTAGGTATATGTACGTCATTTACTTACATTACATAGAATCGTAAAGATTATATAGGTCCACAAAAGACCATCTTCGGGAAGTCATCACATTTACTTAAGTATATTATGTACTCACACTTGTCAAATGCGTAAAAGTTTTATATGGAACAATCGATGTAGTACATACCTACGCATATCCACGCTACATACGATTGATTGTTGTTTCTTAGAGATGTTGTACCTACAGCTATAAGACATTTTGTTTACTTTAAAAGTTGTATGTAATAATTATCTAGATAAAAATGATATTCAAGAAATTTTCATTCAATGTTGAGTATTTTAGGGAAAAAAGGCTTTTGAAAATCCTTCGTCACTGATTGATAGCTAACAAACTGCTCTACTTTTGAAACAACCATTAGATCATTGTGAGGTGCAATGATGATTTATATGTAAAATAAGATTTCGAAGTTTCATCTTTCCCTGGAGGTAGCAGTTTGACTATTTGAATAAGGTTTTCGGCACCCATGATCTGCGCATAAATAGAAAATGTTATCAGATTACAACTTCAGCACTGAAAGAAACATGGTGATATCTATTTATTTATTTTCTTAGTAAAAGCACAAAATTGGGACACAACACGTATACGGTTGTTAAGGTTTGATTCAGTATCCAATGAATTGTTGCAAGATGTCTTTCCCGTTCTTTAGTTTGATCTGCGATATTATTGCAATGTTTAAAAATTAAATTAAACTTAGTTTAGTTTAACTTAATTAAAGAAAGACCCGCTATCGTTTTGTGCCATTTTATGTCGCAAAGATTTTATTTTGTACTTATTCCGCTTCCGAAATATTTGAGATCGAAAAGCAGTAGCCACTCTCACACTTTCACTTTTTAAAAATACGACCTGCGTATCGGTTTATGCTGATTTGTGTTGTAAGGATCTTATTTTTGCTCATCCGCTTCTCGAGATAATTAAGAAACAAGATACAAGGAAATGAGGGCTGCTCAGACATTTATTTAGCAGCCACCACACCAATTTTTTTATGTTTGAAAATTTGATAATGGTAACATTTTGTACTGGCGGGTGTGGACCCTTATTCAATAGCCATCGCCCCAGTTTTTCAATTTTTAGAAAATTTAATATCAACACTGTTTTGAGGCCATTGCGTACAAACAAGAACTATTGCGAAGCTTAGCTATTGAATAAGTTTCCCCACCAACATTCATTCTCAAATATCTTTTGTGCTCTTTATGTATATAAAGAGTACAAAACTTTACCGCGATCAAATTTTCTAAAATCGACAAATTAGTGGGTAGCTGCCAAATGTCTGAACACTCCTAACCCCCGATATTTTGTTTATCGATTATCTCAAAAAGGAGATGAGCACAAAATGAAATCTTTGCCGCCCAATGCAACACAAAACGATAGCCCATTATATTTTTAGAAAGTGCGAGGGCAACGCGATGTTGTCGCCGACTTTTCGATCTCGAATATCTCGAGAACGAAATGAGCACAAAATAGAACTTCCACGATACAGATCAGCATAAACGGGCATAAATCGTAGACATTTTCAAATTTATAAAAATCGAAAGTACGGGAGCCAACTTCACGGACCCATATTGTCGAACTTGGAAACACAATAATATTTATAATATTGTTCTTCCAATTAAATTAATGTAACGTCATCAAACACCGCATATATAAATCTTATAAGCATAAAAGTATATGAAACAAGTGTTTATTGCCAAAAATGACCTATTATTAAGCTGGATGACGTCACAAAAAGGCTGACTGAAAACGCACTCATTTCGCTGTTGTTTAAACTGAAAGATTTGTTCTTCAATCGTAGTAATGGGCGTAGTAAGTTAATATTAGCTTATTATATAACAAAAAAAAACTTATTTTTTTTATTGTTTTTATTTTTTCATTATCATACTAAGCAGTAACTTGTATATAAGCATGTGATCCTTCACTTGTAAATTGCTTGAAACAAAAATCTAACGAAACATTTGGAGATGCGCATAATCTTTTGTTTAGTTGATTTTACATTTCATGACGGCAGAATCAACCGTAATGAATACATCCATCCATGTTTCAAAAGTAAATACGTTTTATTTCTTAATGCGCCATTAATGCTGTGGATTAGAAGCCAAAAATTTGTTATGTTAAGGTATTGGGCATCCCGTTGATTTAATGCGTCTAAAGTATGTATGCGTTGCTAAATTTAAAACGATGATCTTATGCATTCATGCATGACTATTTTAAAGATGCTTCATTTCAAACAATCACACTATGGAGAAATAGATATTCGTACATGAAATTATTAATTTGATTTATAGCGAATTAAAAAAATATTGCAACCAAATTTATATGGTATTAATATAGGAGAAATTAAGAAACAAATTGTTGTCATGTAGCTTCTATTAGTGATAAATAAAGCTAGTAATATTAATAGTTTTTGTATGAGTATATCCATCATAAAAAATTGCAGGTTATCAGTTAAGACAACGAATTCTATACTTACTTCTAATGTTAAACAATGTACGCTTCTAATTTTATGATCTAAATTAAGATATTCGTTTGAATTTGCTTTATTATAATTATTCATTGTTGATATAATTTTATTAATATGAAAGTTAGATGTACACATATAGATATTTGTTATAGCGATTGGTGACCAGCAACCAGTAGCTACCTAGATCCATTAAAATAGAAACGGAAGACAGGTTCAGACTTGCTTCGTAGTGTTCTATATATGGCGGCAGACAACCTTCGTTCGTTTACGTAAGTTGGCTGAGTATTTTATCTACTCTCCAAAGATATGAATATCATTACCTACGTATTTGCAAACCTTAAATGTAAGTTTTATTAATAAGTAAATTATATTCTACATTGAGTACGAAGGTATACACGTGTAGAAGACATACGAACAAAGGAAAATAATAGTGTAATATTTAATTTCATTTCCTTATTTAAATTTATTGCTGTTATTGAAAATCCTCATGGCCACATAAAACCAAACTAACTACGACAAAAAAGCAATTTTTTTTTCAAAGAAAGAAACAATAATTAATATTTCAAAAATCTTGAACAGAGGAAGTATATAAAATAAGAATTTTCGAAATATTAACAGTCAAACCGCAAATATCTCTTGTTGTTTAATACTAACTAAATAATGTGCTTGTTATAGATTAAAGAAAATAAAACAACACACACCTCTGAAGAAAATAAAATTTGTCGAAACGTTAAACATGCTTTTATTTTTAAGAACGTTTAAGAAACTATATCAGTAAAGCCCCTACAACCAAGGTTAAAAAGTTAAAAAGTCCGTTACACTTACATCTACATATACATTTGCATTAAAACACTTGAATTTGAAAATTTTTTAATTCGAATATTTCGAACTTTTGCAATTTTGAAAATTCGAAATAGAATTTGAATTATACTGTTGACATGTCGCGGATCGATTTGAAAAAATTAGACTTTTAAATCAGCTACATAGGTAGGCTCTGTGTGAGTTCGTGGTTAAGGATAAATATGAATATGAAAATGAAAAGATCAAATTAACGATTTTACAACTGGACGCTAAATAAGCAGCTGCAATAAACCTAAGTCAAATGCAATTCCAAAATCCTCAAGTTGCAGCAGATTTAAAAACTATTAACGACAGTTACGTTTCAGTAGCCGACGCAATAAAAAAATTATAAAACACTTCGTTGTCCTTACGGGATTCGTGTGAAATTGTTGACCACGTACAAGCAGTACTACATATTTTAGATGACGAAAAAAGTGCTTCAGTC
Organism: Oryctes borbonicus; assembly: GCA_902654985.2. Taxonomy (NCBI): domain Eukaryota; kingdom Metazoa; phylum Arthropoda; class Insecta; order Coleoptera; family Scarabaeidae; genus Oryctes; species Oryctes borbonicus. Next base: position 1,252,725 of record LR736863.1, read on the forward strand.
AGAGAAAAATTTAATACTATAGAAATGTCGATTTTTCTAGATTACGCCATCTTTTTAACAATAGTGTTGCGGATGATCCGTTATACAAATTCAAAGACCACTTTAAGTACGCGAATATTACATCGATAGATGTAGAACGATCTTTTTCTGCATATAAGCAAATATATACGCCGCAACGGACGGGACGCTATAATACAGGTGTTGAAGGCCTCACTTCCGGATTTCTTTTCCGCCATCTAAGCATATTCGATAAGTTATTTACTATATTATGTTTGCGTTTTCATAAATTCTCTTATTGTTTTTTCTTCTAAATAACACGCTCGTTTATTTCGGTGCAGCGCAGTGACGCTAATGCTAGGCAATCGACTTGTTTCGCTCTACTAATGACTCGGTTATGGATATAGATATTGAGATGTAGCGTCCACAAACTCACGACACGTTTCAAAGTCTCCTAGAATACACTAGGATACGGTCTAAATACATACCTGGAAATATTTATCCTAGATCACAATCAGAGTTGTTGGTAGAGTCTCAACAAACCATACGGACAATCCGTCACGTTTCTTCTTCATTTTCTTCCCAGATAGGTTCCTTTCACCCTTTAACTAAGAAATGATATAATAGAGTTAAGTAAATATTTCTGAACACACAAAGAAATATGTCTCTTATTATTAATTTATAATATAAGAAATTTATTATTATTAACTTTGTTGTAAGGAAACACTTTTCAATCAAAACTTCAAATTATTTGTTTTAAGATAATCATCGAGAGTAAAGAAGATTTTACTTGACTGTAAGAAAAGCGATATTTCTAATGAAAGATATAAAAGATATAGCTTTCATTCAAATTGATATTTTTTAGTAGAATAACTAGGATTCTTTGTACAGAACAAATATTTCTTATAACCGAAAGAGTAATTTAATGCTGCATACTATACTAGAAAGGATACTTCCACAGATCTGTCCATTTTAGGAAGCCCAGATTAGTATTTAATAAGTTACTCTTTCGATTGAATAAAGTTTATATTATAAAATTATTATCATTGCAATTCAACAATCGACCTTTTTTTAAAATGGAATGATTCATGTATAGCACTAAGCGAAACAGTACTGATTTCTTAAAATGAACAGATGTATAGGTACAACCTCCCTGCATAGCACCACTAGGTTAAATTAACTAATTTAAATATCAAAATATTGAATGCACAGTAAATCGCTTATTGGACCATTTCTATTATTTCGATGTTAAATTGCAATGGTCACAAAATCCTTGAAAAATTACATTGTTAATAGTTCTTGTAAATAATTGAATAAATATTATTATTTCAAGTATTGGTTAGCATTTAGTGAAGTAGTATATAATATTTTAACCCTTATCCCTACCATTAATTAGCAAATAACTACAAAATTTCAATAGCCTGAATAAACTGGTTTCCATTTGCATTAAATTGCCGGTTTTCCTTCGCGCCAGAATCGTCACCTCCGCCGCTACGCAGTAATTTAAAAAAAATAATATAACTATGTGATCATACGGTAACTGTACTTATTACTAAAGTTGAGTAATTACGTTTTAATCTACAGGCGTACAACAATTGTTTGCTACAATTCTACACATTAAGATAGTAAACATACAACAGTATTTTTTTTGCTAGATACACATTGAATTCATTTTTCAAAGATTTCTTTACTACCAGATCCACTAAATCGGCTTTCCTTGTTTGATCGATGGTACTGCGACTGCCGTAATGCGATTCAACTTCCTAAAAAGTTCTAGATGATTGTTATTTTCTAGAATTATACACAATTCAAGCAAAAGATGACCGACTGAAAAGAATTTCTGTTCGCAGTGTGTAAAGATATGTAATAAAAAAAATTAATTTCCTTTCAGATTCCGGAAGTGCTTCTAGTCAAGTGATTAAATCTTTAACAAGACGATATTTTTATATGATGTTATGAAAAAGTGTCCAGAAATAAATACTCGTATATGTATGTGCAAATATATGAATGGTACACCATGATCCCATGATCCATGAAGCAAAAATAACTTTAGAATCAATCCTTCCTATTAGTCAACTGTTTCAAAAGCTCGAAAACAAGCTCTTAGAAAGAAACATATATGATAAACTTTTAAGAAAGTTTTTCCTAAATCACCCCTGCCTAAAACTTCCAGAAAAATATTTCCGAAGAATATTTGAAATTATTTCTACCTCCACAACATCCACTAGACCCTAAAGAATTGTTCTGACAAATGAATACTGTAATCCTGTATTTTTTTTTTGTATAATTTGTTATCAAATATACCTTGACAAAACTATATACGTGTTTCTTTTTTTTTAATTATATCTGTTGCTTATTGTTAGTCGGAACACTATTTAACCTAAAAAAATGAAAAGTTAAAAAAAATATTTATGGTCAGAAACTGTTAACGTGAGTAGCAGTGTGTCGATCTAAACATCAAGTGTCAAAGCGTACAAAGCGAAAACGCTTTTACAATAAAAGTATTTTTGGAAAGTTTTATTTTCACACACTAGTTTTTGAAATGCTCAAGGTTGCAATAGAACGTTCGCCAGGGTGCCAAATATAATGGAATGCCCGCAATGAAGTATTGAAATTTGCCGGGCTGATGACCAGCTAAATAATAAAAGAAGTAGAATATTAATTAATAAAAGAATTGATTTCAAATATTAACAGTGTTTTATTACAAAAGATATCGAAATGAGACAAATAATATTGAATAACAATAAGTTGAAAAATAAGCAAAAATGTTATGTGCAAAATAGGGTCCCCAAAAATAATATACAGAGTACATTGAGCTATATCGAATAGTTAGAATATATAGTAACCAAAAAATATGATTTAAACAATTTAGAAGGATTAAGGAGAAAATATATGAATACAAACAGAAAACGATAAAAAAAAACAATATGCGATTAAACCTTATTGGGCGCGCTTCTTCGATCATTTTTGGGCGGACGATGATGACCCAGGCTTGCGGCTCCTCGATGATGGTGACCAATTCCTTTTTATAGCGCTCGTGGGGCACCTAGGGACCTATGTGCCGTACGATGGTGCAATATCACGTAACGTTGCTTTCGTGGCTTCCTTGGCCACGATAACGAAAAGGGGATAATTACCCTTTACCTCTTTTTCTCGACAGTTGGAATTTCCTACAGCCAACCGCCGCTTTCTTTGGACGCTGGTCACACATCCATCCGTTTTAGTCCTCTAGCAAATAATTAATAATGCTGGGGTTGATGATAGCATTAACATTACGCGCCTTTTCAAGCGAATACCATCGCTCTAGTCATCTTGCGCCAATCATAAGCCGCACAACAAATCATACCGAAAAAATCAATACTTTAACCGAAATAGACGCTTCATACCTTATATGGATATGGATATGGAAACTAGATTAAGAAAAATACGCGCTACTTACATACAGGGGTGAATAAAATAAATACATTCAGTAAAATATATAAATTAAATCAATTCTTTTGGTAGCAATAAATAAATGTAAATGAAATATAATACTACACAGGGGCGCCATGTTGCACAGTGGGTCGATTTAAAAAAAATCACACTGTATGTATTTACTTTCTGGATTAATAACATATACGGAAAATTAAATTAAACTAATAAATAACTTTACTGATGCATAAAAGGTCTGTGGGTGCATATCTAGAATACCGAATACAGGCACTAATAGTAATAACCAATAAAGAAGTCGCCATGGGTGTGTACAATACGTAGCGATAGGATTTGGCTGTAATACGCAGAACGTGCTGGATATCGGCAAGTATATATTTAAATGTGTACGTGCTCACGTATGTCAGAATATATTTATTTCGTGGATATGTTTAATGGAACCTTCTTTGACGTCAAAGCCTCATTGTTAATCTAAACCTCCATCCCATGTGTTATACAATATACGTATTTCTCAAATTTGTATGTACGCGTACATTTTTTTTTAATTGTCATGGCGTAAATTCAATACTAATAATTAATTATTACGTTAAATAAACCAGTACATTTAACAGCCTCTGCGTCATGTAATAGAATTTACGATTTTTGATTGACTAATCACTTAAGTAAGTAGTAAGCCCATTAACTTGTAACAATTTCTACGTTGATATTTAAATTTTGGCCCTTGTAAATCAAAAACGTAGAATATGAACATTTTAGAAATCAGATCCTATGACGATCTGCCATAAAAATATGAATTACATACGTTCTCAAAAACTATAAAACGCTCCGAATCGTGAATATTTAGATTAGTGTCAGATTTAGCATACCATAAATAATACACAACCTACATTCTTGAGCTTGAACTGTTTGAGAATGCTCAGATTGGAAGGATAGGGAATTTGATAATAAAAAAGAGAAACAGACAACTTACTGAAAGTAATTGCTGTCGATTCTTCGTTAGTTTCATATACAATCAGTAAAGATGGTGATTTTTGTTGGCACGTAGCGGCGCAGATCGTACAAGGTCGCCCGGCATTCACACGCTTTGACGAAGGAAAAATTGTTAACTGTGTTGTAAAATACGGTAAAAATTTAATTTTCGAAGTTAAGAAATATGTATGTACTTATATACATTAGTATGCAAAGTTAATATATGTACATTGGTTCAGTTAAGTACAACTGTAACCGTCTCGGCAGTAAGAAAAAAAAAGTTATATGTGCTTACCTTTCTCTATTGACAGCTGGATGCTGACGAAGGTGTATCATACCGCAAAGAATTGACATATTACATTAATATTGCTTCCATTGTAGATTCATTTAGCCTTCTGCGACCTTCTTTTCTATGGAAAATTACCGTCATACATCTAGTGAAATAAAATTTGCGTATTTAAAATCCCTCATCTCATAGCTTTCATTATCGGGTGTGTCACACGCTTGCTTATAAATCGCATTTTTTGCAGTTCCGGATTTTTATTGCGAATGGTTGTAAATTTCTGTGATATGTGCTGTCCTATAGTATCCGTCAAGCTTGCCAGGGCCGTTTTCATCTTATCGAGAGTCCGATAAGGGTAATGCAATACTTTGCAGTTTTCCAAGGGATTCTCCAACAACAGAGTACTTTTCGCAAATTTCAATTCGCAATTCAATTTGATGATCCGAAAAGAGTTCTTGTCTTCAATGTCGAAATAAAAGATTTGATACTCTGAAAATGTTTACAGAAATACGATACTGCTGCAAGCCAGGTACTCTATCTGGTTAATACAGGTTCAGTTAGTTGTGGAATTCTTGGACAGAAGTTCTTGAATTGCCGAATCCGTTTAGAGGATTTCAAAGACACCTTTCTTTGTTAACTATTAGTTGGTCTACTCTTGGATGGCTGAGTCTGATGGTATCTGCCACAATATGAAACCCATGTAGTAAACATGTTACGTGAAAGAGCTGCGGAAAATCAATTTTTAATAATCTGCCAACTTTAATCATAGTTGTGGCTCCATCAGTGACTGTACACCAACTAAATTAGTAGCACCTTTTATCAGTTGCACTATAGTTTCTGCCTTCGTATTTACAAGACTTTTGCTGCACAAAAGAAATGGTATCGACGGTCCATCAAAGTTTAGAGTACGCACTATAACATGTATTACACTGTCTTTGTTAGCGTTTGTTGTTTCGCCCACGTTTATCCATATTTTCGCAATTTTCTTTCCAACTTGTAATATTACGCGCGGAAAATGTCATCGCAGTTGGTTTCTGCTCAGTAATTTCCAAGCAGGAACATTTTTTCGCAAAATGAACGCATTGCTTCTTGCTTCACAATGGTTTGTGGGATATTACAAACTCTTAACATGAGTATAAAATCTGTCACGAAAATCCGGTATGGTATATCATTTTTTACATTTTCTCTGTGTTTCGCTGGTTCCACGTGTCGTTGGCACTGTTGTTCGTTGTAAACCAGGATCATATTGCAAGCATCACATTTTACGGAACCGCTATGGTATTTTAAAAACGAATACCGATGTATGTAGTTTTTGATCTCGTGTATTCCATGCAATCTGTGTTGTCGTTTACGCAACATTTTTATAGTACACGGTTGGTTTCATCAAACTGATTTATATACATATACACTAGCGGCCATAAGTGTTTACCCATCTTCATAATTGGCGATTCTTCAAATATACTGTATGTTATCCCTATAAAAGTATTTGTATTATTAAACTGTAAGTACGAGACAGATTATAGTTGCTATGTAATGTTCTATGTTACGTAATGAGCCGACTGGCATTAAGATATTGGAAATTACCCTTTTTTGCGGTTTAGGTCCATTCAGGTAGACGGACTAGATAAAGAGCACTTCAATATAATGAAAAATTTGGTTTACATTCAGCTTTCCCATTGCAAGCAGCGAATAGTGAAGAGTTTGTGCAAAGTGTTTTAAAACAGCCAGTAAAATTAAAGTAATGTCGGCAAGAAAAGAATTATCAACAGAAACGCGCGTTCAAATAGTGGCATATCACAACATCGGTAAAAGTAAACGAGAAATTGCTACATTATTGAACTTAAACCGTAGAACCGTGGATTATAATGTGAAAAAGTATCAAGCAAGTGGCAGTGTATCGAATAAACGGCAACACGGGTGGCCAAAAATAACAACACCAGCAGAAGATCGTGCTATGGTAATGACAAGCAAGCGAAATAGACGAAAAACAGAGGCAGAAATTGCTGTCGAAGTGAATATTTCGCGTCCAAAACCAGTTAGTGTCACCACAGTGAAAGGGCGTTTGCGCGAAGCTGGTTTGTATGGAAGGATTGCTATGCGGAAACCGTTATTACGCAAAGCAAGCAAAGCCAAACGGTTAATATGGGCAGGAGAACAGAAAGATTGGACGTTGGAAGATCTCAATCCGATCAAGCTTTGTGGGAGGAACTCGTTCGACAAGTTCGAAAATTGGCTCCAACATCGGCAACAGTACTTTATACGCAACTGCAGGATACGTGGAGGAAAATAGAGCGAAGCTGTTAGAAAGAATGCCGAAACTGTGTGCGGCAGTAATAAAAGCGAAAGGTGGACATATTGACGAATCCCAAATTTAAGTAAATTTATGATTATCATTGTTAGAAAATTGACAAGCACATTGTTTTTATAACTGTTAAAGTACTTTGTATAAGCACAGAATAAAGATTTATTTTATAATTAATATTTGACTTGTTTTTGTAATATTTTAAAGGTGAGTAATAATATATATATATAACATCAGCTGACCCTGTACGGTCTGCGCCGCTGCGTGTCAACAAAAACCATCATCTCGAACAATCACAATACCTTAGAATAAAAATTATACGCACTCAACTATCTCTGTTTCTTTTGGCAAATCAAGCAGTACATAATATTATTTTAGTGCATGGTTGATGTGACTTTGTTTCGCAAAATACGTTTTAGGATTTTTGCCAATAAACAGATAATAATTTGAATGCAATCGATTTTTTAACTGAGAGGAATTGGGCACTAATTTGATGCATTGCTAAAGTACCTACATTTTTATAAAACATACAAGTCAAAAGCAAAATTCTCACCTCTTTACATGTTTACTACTGGGATAACCTAAAAACGGGCACTTAAGATGATCTAATTTAAGCCTGGCTTTTATCTTATATGTTAAAAACAATTAGATATTATTTTACGTGAAAATTATTATTGATATATGTTATTATACGGCTCAAATAATTGCATTTTTGGAGGAGGAATGGTCAGGAGGAAAACTTAAGTAATAGATATGGAGTACCCAAACGCACTATTCACGATATTAGAAAAAGATGGCAACATCCTAGAACTGTAGAAAGAAAAGCAAGTTCTGATCGTAAACATGTTTCAAACCCTGTTGAAGACGATAATGTTATTAAATGTTTAAGGAATAATCCATTTAATACGGTGGTAAATGCACGAAACATAACATAATCTCCGAGTTGTGTCCATAGTGCAAAAACCACCAGAATTAAGAAATGGAATATCTTCCTTATGATTTAAATTTTCGGGAAAATATTACCTTTTCGGACGAAAAGTATTTCAACATTGTAATAGTCACATCCACCAAGTTCTTGATTCAATAAAACATACACACAAGACGATTCTAGGTGCAGTAGATTTATAACAAGTGCATGATAGGTTTGAATTAACGCACGTGGACCGGGTGATTGTTGAAATATTAAATGAAGATTTAATTCTCATACATATTGACTTTTGATGAATATATCTTTAGCCTCACTGGGAATTATATTTATCAATATAAATTATATATTTCACCAGGATAACTGTTCAGTGCACGCATCTAGGATTATTACTGAATGGCTTACGGGGAACATGTTAACGCCATGATGTTCAACAAGTCCACACCTTAATCCCATAGAAAATATGTGGGAATATACCGTAACATTGTAATTTCAGGCCTCATCAGAAATTAAAAGATAAAATATAGGCAAACTTCGTTTATTTTATCTTTTAGTTTCTGATGCATTGTGATGATGATGATCTCACACCAGAATTTATTTATTCTCTTATATTTTATATGCAAATATTGTACCATTCGTTTACTTATGTAGCAACGTCTGGAGTACGCCAAGATTCAAATCTGGGGCCCCTAGTCTTCAACATTTTTGTGACATCGTCGACGTCATTACATCCGAGAAACTCCTCTTTGCAGATGACAACAATTTTGACAATCTTCACACCTGGTGTAAAACTAACAACCTGAGTTTAAACACAAATAAATGTAATGTTATATATTTTACTCGTTAATGCAATCTAGTCGATTTTAACTATAACCTACACAATGCTTTATACAACACGTGGATGCTATCACGAAATCAGCTATGAGTTCGCTAGCTTTCGTCATCCGCAACTGCAAGACTTTCAATAATGATACTTTAAAAAGTCTTTATTTTGCTTTAGTCCGCCCTCGTCTGAAGTATGTATCTTTAGTGTGGCATCCTTTTTACCTTAACCAGAGGAGAAGAATTGAAGTGGTTCAAAGAAAGTTCGCAAAATTCTTGTGGTTTAGGCAAGATCATATTTATCCTTGGTAACATCGACTGTCCTGCTCTACTTCAATTTTTTGACTTCTCCGTTCTACAATTCAACTCTTGCCAATTGAATACTTTTTACTTGCCTCTCACTAGAATCCATATTTTACTAGAATCACCCGTGTACACAATGACTTTCAACTATAACAAGATTTGTGCACAAGTAGAAATCCACATATGTTCACTTAGTGAACTGAAACAGGTAATACTCCGTAACTTTAATTCGTTTCTATAGATTATTCTTAGCCTATACTATTAATCTTTAAGTTTCGGTTCGCATTTATTTCATTATTTTTTTTCTTTTTTTGAATATATTATGTAATTGTTATTAATTCTGTTCCTCAAATATGTTATTATTATTATTAAAAATATATTGGCTATATGCACTGGGCAATTATCTTATTGCGTCAGGATACAGAAGCAAAAATTGTAATTTCGAGAATATTAATATAATTCTAAGAATTAAGTACCCTTAATTCTCTAACAACCATCAAAGCCTCAACAACTAATGAAACCCCACGCATTCACTGAGAAATAACCAGAAGTTCTTAAATTATATAGCATATTTTTCTTTGAATTTAATGTAATTTGGTCTTGTTGACTGGATTATTTCCTTATCAAAAAAAAATCTTTTTTCAAAAATCTAGATCTTTGTAGATATAGTGCAGAGAAAATAATAATTTTGCTTGTTTCTGTTCTACACTAAGGAGCTGCTAATAAGCAGCTTTATATGAATTCAAATTGTTTAATCCTTCTGCTGGGCTAACTATTGACAGAAATCCAGGGAAAGTTAAAAATGGATTTTCTCTTAAAATGATTATTTAACATTAAATTTTCAATCGTCATATTTTACAAAAGCCACGTTTAAAATGGATGTTCATGAAAGCAATGATATAAATGACAAGCGACTGATTTACAATACTCAGAATCAGTCAAAGTAATCTATAGGACTTGTCCGTAACTGTACTCTCCCGATTTATGAATATTTCTAGTAAAACTTTACAAACCGATTATAAGTAGTTATGCCACAATCCATAACATTCACATTAATCATTTTGATACCGGTTATTTTTTGTTTTTAAATTAGTTTGAGAGACAGCACTTGAATATGGTAAAGATAAGATAAAAATTGGGAGTACGAGGAGATAAAAATGTTTTTAATAGCCATGACAGCACTATTACTGATGGAAAGATATTCAATTTTGAATATCTTTCATCTATTAGATGTTGTTTTTATTTGTGTTTTTTAACCTTATTCTTGTTTATTACCACAACTTAAAATAACATTAGATGTATATTTGCAAGCTAGAATTTATTATTTTGTTGTATCAATAGCTTGAATTAACTCTGCGGAGATCATCTTTAAAAATCCATACGTGTGGATATACGTCTATGCAGTAAATGAAATTATATTTCAAAGGTCAAATCAACCGTAAGAGCCCATTAATTAAAATGATTTATTTATATTCTGTCGTGTGCACGTTATCTGAAATTATATTTAGTAGTACTAAATACATCTAAACTGAAATAATTTAAAACTAGAATGTTACACATGCTCTGTACTTACACGAAATTCCGATCCATTCAAATACTACGACCTACCACAAGCGCACGCTCGTAGAACCAACTCGTATTTTTAGGTCATGGTAAAATGCTCCCTGATTGCGTTTTTACAGATTAACTGAAGTAAATAGTGATTTTATAAATACAGCATTGGTTTACTCGGTTAACTAACAAAATCTCTTTTTTATATAGATATATCAGTGTAGTGTCTTTTGTTACTTTAATAGGGCTTTAAAGAGAAAATTGAAGATTTGGGCACACTGGCTCTGTTCTTAATATCAAGAGTTCAAATGTTGGTTTACCTGAAAATTTTGCTAGGGTGAATGAAAATGTAACCGAAAGTCTAAAGACCTCCATTCGTCACCGGCCAAAGCAACTGGGCGTTTCAAAATCGTTCCTGTACTGAATTATGACAGAAGACTTTCGTCTACACGTATACAAAATTCAATTGGCCCAAGAACTAAAGCCTATGGGCCATCAAAACCGCCGTTTGTTTGTCAACTAGATCTTACAGCAGACTGCAGTTGATAAAGAATTTTATAAATAAATCACATTTAATGACGAACCCCATTTTCACATCGGTAGTTACGTTAATAAGCAAAATTATCGCTTTTGAGATCTTGAAAGATTGAGAAGGAACCACTATATTTTCGTACAGTGTATGTTTTGAAAATGGGGATGGGGAACTGCTAATGGTGAACGATATTGTTAGATGTTGATTAAGCTTTTATGGTCTCTTCTGGAAGTCATGGACCTCCATAACCCTTTTTTCCAACAATATGGCCATACTACACAGCAAATTTATTGCACAAAAAACTTCCTAGGTATTTAATTTTCAGAAATGATAATACTGATTGGCCCTCAAGATCGCAATTTAACGCCACTAGACTTTCTTCTGTGGGGTTTTCTTAAGGATTAAGTCTACGCAAATAATCTACAAACTGATCATAAAAAATAACACTAGCCAACAGTGATTTTATTGTTTCCGCTATTAGAACAGTTTCAAGGTAACTTAGTGTTATTGATTCCATATTTACTAACAGTTTTATCATATTGGCTCTAGTTATTATGATAATGTTCTTTTTTTAAAAGGTATTAAGAAAAAAACAAAAAATAAATAAACAGGCAAACAGGCGAAAATTACCTAAAATTATAAATATACAAAATAAAATGAATATAAAACTAAAAAGTATGTTTATACTAAAAACAAAAATATATCACTACAAACGCTAGGTAAAATGCCATCTGTATGATTTTCTACTGTGTTGGACTTTAAAACAATCATGTTCCAGGTTCCAACAATAGTCTGCCATCATGTGCGTATCCCACCTTCCTTGACACCTTTGCTCCATTGACTTTATGTCCTGATGGAATCGCTCGCCTTATTCTTCAATAAATTCACCGAGGTTTTCCGGAAATCTGTCCAAATGACAAGCGTAATTTAATGCTCATATTAGCACTCATTAAAATTAACCAACATATTTCGTACGAGATCTCCACAATACTCTGCCTTATTTTTATCGAAGAAGTTCTTAAGCATAGTAACAAAAGAGCACCAAGCAAAAGCTTTAACATCAGTCATGGCTTTTGAGAAATGCAAGTCGTTAATGAGCTTGCGAATTCGAGGACTATCAAAATTTCCAGCCTCCTTTATGTATAGCTTTAACAAATTGTTTCACGGGCCTCAGCTTCATCTGAAGTGGAGGCAAAGTGATTTTATCCCTGTCAAGCAAAGACTCGTTTACGATGTTCGCTTCACCTACAGTTAATTCTTCTCTCGGCTGAGACAAATACTAAGTTCCTTACTTCAAATGTAATATGAAATCGTATAAACATCTTGGGCAATCGAAAATTATTGGCCGTTATTGGAGAAATTTAAACTTAAATATGTACAACAAAATAATTGAAAAAAGAATTACCATATGCAGAAAGAGTCACGGTAGATATTTATCAGATATGTTTCACATATAAGTTTAAAGTTTCCACTTTGTATTGATGTTAATAAATTGATGAGTTTGTAAAAACTAAGAATTTTATTCAGAATTTAAATCCACAAGTTTCTGTTACCATAACTTACATACATAGTAATAGGCGATTAGGAGCGGTATAATTTGTAGATATAATGGCGTTGAAGATGTTGAATATTTTTATACAGCACTAGAAAGCTGTATAGGTATATCTACAAACAGTAACCGAGTTTACTAAATGATTTGTATTGATTTAAACTGCATCGTCACATGGCGTTACGTTATTGTAGATTGCCGTAGTATGACATTCTTTTATGGATCGATTGCTGCGTCGCAAAAGCAGACGTATACGCGAAAGAATGTTTAAGACAAGGTCAATGATTGTAAAATTACTTTTTTCCGTGTTTGTAACTATTTTTTGAACTCGGTGTCAAACCAATAACATAATACTTATTTTGCAGTGCACTTCATAATTGCATTCCAATTAAGAACATTTTGTAAATTTATTATTAAAAAAATATCGTTTCAGAAAGTTATTTAGTTCTGTGAAAACAACATCGTAAAAGTTGCCCAATTAAAAAAGATAATTCTAATAATTAGTTCATAGGTATTATTGTAAATAGGGGAAAATTGTGGTACCTACCAGCAATAAAATCTAAATAATTACCTATAAAAGAAATTAAAATATGTCCTATAAAGTATGTTTTACTAAAACAATTATTATTATGTTATTGTTATTAGAATATTTAGACTATAAAGAAAGGAATTTTCAACTTTAAGGTCTGAAATATTTGGAATATTTGTATTGAATTTATTAGGATAAAAGGATACATACTTGCATAATTCTTAAGCCATGTAATACACCTAAACTGTAACATTAACAGAAACATCCAACTGATTCAGAAATATGTATTTATGTTAAAAAAATTGTATGTATGCGTATATCGGATGATTCACGGAACCCGTCCATTAAAAGTTCTTGAATTTGTAATATCTCGATTTTGAAACTTCAGGATTAGTCACAGTTAGCTATGATCTATTTAAAAAAAAATAACTTCATCAATGTCGCACTTCCGGTTACATCGAAAGTCGTAGCCAACTTTGATATTATAAATAGAAACCTATACTTTTTGTTGCACTTTTAGGTTCTACTAGGCATTTTTAACCTATCGGTTACCATTTTAGAGTTAATTCAATTCTAGATCACATGGTGTAAAAACATACGGGCCGTTCCATTTGAAAAAAAATACTTGTAGTACTAAGTTAGGCTAGATCAACGCTAGGTTGTGAGACACCTGTATAGTTTTGTTTGCTTTTTATGCCTTGGTTAAACCGCAGAGCACCTGTACTCTGGACAATTCACATAAAAGCTTTTTAACTTTTACTCTATAGCTATTACACGCCTTTAATGCATCATACATTTCTTTCACGAAAGTCAAAGTTATAAGGTAAGAAGATGTTGTAAGATTAGCTTTAAAATGCCTAGTAGAAGCTAAAAATGCACAAAAAGCATAGATTTCTATTTATAATATCAAAGTTGGCCATGACTTTAGATGTAACCGGGAGTGCGACATTGATGAAGTTTTAAAATCGAGATACAGTTGCAAATTCAAGAACTTTTATTGGACGGGTTCCGTGAATCTCCCTGTATGTATTTATGAAAAACTTTTTGTAAAAATTATTTTTCTTCTTTAGCCCTCTTTACATCTATCAACATTTACTTTTTAAAACTTATTTAGCTGAATACTACTATTGCGTTTTTACCACAACCATATAAAAAAAATTGATGGATTGTAATTCAACATTTTACAATCAATAATCGTAATGACGTCAAATATCTTTATCAAGGTCTAGAAATTAAATGAAATTGTTTCTTGGTGTGCCATCTATGAAATAATAGATAAAATAGATACCTATTACTCGTATCTGATATCTAGAATTTTACATATATACATGGTAAGCATTAATATTTTAAAACAGAATACATTTATTAATTAAATAATGTAAATTTTCGTATGTAATAGTGGTAAAATGCGATTATAAAAGTGAGAAGTACAAGAAAAATAATTCTACTTAATTTTTATTAATTTTAAGATCAACCTGAAATTAGCTACAAATTATCACAACTGTAACATTTACAACTTCAACATAACCTATAAAATTAGGAACTAATTATGGTTAGTTTCTAGTATTATATAAACAAAATGATATCCATGTACAAATATATTAACAATAATGTCACATATGTTTTAGAATATACTTAAGCAAACAATAGAAAAGCTAGCGCGCGTGCAGTTAAGAAATGCTGAAAATAGTTTACGACTATATAGTTCACCTGCTACCCAAATAGAAGAGGAACCAGATAAGTTGTATAAAGTAGTAGAATTAGAATTAAGAGGTAATGATCCAGCTGTATTAAATAGCTACGCTAAATTTGCAACAATGACCGGAAATAATTTTAATATACAATCGAAAACGTGAGTTGCAGTTTATTCACTCGTTTTAGAATTATTTAACTTACCTAAATTTCAGATGGAATTTGAAAAAACCCACACATGAACGACATACAGTTCTGAAATCAGTTCATATTTACAAGAAACACAGAGTCCAATATGAAGTCAGAACATACTTTGCATTTGTACAATACAAATATTTAACAGGCTCAACTGCAGATACACTTTTAGAATATATTCAAAGAAATTTACCAGAAGGCGTTGCTTTAAAAACTAGCATGGTATGAGTATTAATGATTTCCGTTCGAATAATATCATTTATTTTTCTGTTTAGGTTGAATTACAAGCCTTACCAGATTATATCTCTGCACCAAAGTCAGACAAGTAAGCATAGTGTTAAGATAAATTAGTGAGCTTTGTATGATTATTTTATTTTAATTATTGTTTCGATGTATCTCTTGTCTTGAAATTAAATATTTTTCTTTTTTCCTGAAGAGAATTAGATATTTAATGTACAAAACCAAAATTCAACTTACAACAATTGTTAGACTGCAAGCAATAGTTTTACTGTAGTTACGATTATTGTACTCCTATAAATAGTAGTTCTAAATAATCATGATAATAAATTCAATGTTCATATTCTCATCGCTCATCATATGTATTCCTGTAAACCAGTTTTTAACTTATAATCAATAACGTAGATAAGGCGCCTGCAAACTCAGCAAGGCGGGGGTCCCCGTACTATTAACAGAATTTACAAGGATCTCTTATGATATTTCCTATCATAACAGCCAAATTTTATGTATGTTTATCTTCCTATATTATAAAAGTTATGATGATATACCTATTAAGCTTGCAGAAACGAGTGCCCAATCATTGGCGACGATAATATATTTCGAAAGCGGTTGGACATACGCGAAGTCAGGATTCATACACGTACGGTTAGTATGTGTATGGACGATGAATTGGATTGATGATGGCGAATGGACGACGTGCTTTGTTCTATTTGACGAGTGTTAATAGATTTCATAACCGATTTCCGAACTGGCAGTATTATTAAATGTATTGTTTACAATATCAACATTTTACCGAACAGTATTTTTGTTTGCACAAGACATGTTAATAGCAAACAGCACCTGTTAAATGCGAAATGTGATATGCCATATTATAAATTTCTATGTTATTTTATTTTTCTATTAAGTGTCTGCAACATTCTACAAAATATTGTAGACAATGAAGAATTTCGAAAGTTTTTGGGGAAATACATTTTGGAATGGAGATTGCCAACAAGGGATTAATTTCAGTTTAATTTACCGCGGCTGAAAACGATTACGAATAAAATCAAAGCAGTCGAAAAATAAAAAAAATATGGCTGACAGTAGATGAAACAACGGATACAAGAAAAAATTGTATTTTAAATATGTTAGTGCGCACATTAAAAAGCGATGTGGCATCCATACCTCTTCTTTTACGTAGTACAATATTGCAGAAAAAAAACGCAGAAACGCTAGTAGAAACTCTAATAAATACCTTTGAGAAGTTCGGTAACTCGTAACTTGTAATGTTGGTTACAGATGGGGGTTCAAACATGGTTAAAGCTGAAAAGTTACTAAAACAATCTCATCCTCAACCTTTTTGCTCATGTCGTCTTGTAGCTGAATTTATTAGAAACAGTTATCGAAAAGTAGATCAATAGTTTTTACCGAAAAAGTTTTTATTAAATCTCCAAAGCGCATTCGTGGGTATAAACAGGCTTCTCTGGACATTCCTCAGCTACCATGGTCGGTCTTCACGAGATGGGGAATGTGGCTTAAAGCTATTTTATATTATAAGAAATTTTTGCACATTATTAAACTTTTATCTTCATTTAAATAGAGCAAATTTCCGAAAATTATTCAATTCTTTTAAATACTATTTCCAAATTGGAGAACACCAACTATCATTACATGAAGTGCTAAATATAGCAATGACCTCAAGGCCTCGTTAGGAAGTCTTAAGAGATAATGTAGGACGGTTATGACCGATAAATTATATATAAATAAGAATACCGATTTTCACAGTATAGTGCGTATAGATAAGAGTCCAAGTGAAAACCAAGAGTGCGAATTTAATGCGAACGACCTTTTTAAATTCGCGAACATCACATCATTAGACGCAGAACGCTCATTTTCCAAATATATCAACATATTTTCACCTCGCCGTAGGAGTGTCAATGGAAGCCATGCTAATGATATCAATACTACAGCGAATTTTTGCGTCAGTCTACATCAACAACACAATTAAACTAAAACAGTAAGTAAATACATACAGTATTCTTAATATTGATAATAACCGAGCCGTACGCTACTACGAAAAGACTTCTTTTTGCAAACTTGCATAGGACGGCATAAAACCATCTACACAGGTGTAGGCCTGCAGAAACGAGTGCGCACAGCGCATAATACCTATTTACGTTATTCGCTGTTTTTAATCAATTTCAAAAAAGGAGGAGGTTCTCTATTCGTCGTATTTTCTTTTAGGTATGTTACCTCATATCTTCAACGTTTCTCAACCAATTCCAATTATTCCTTTTTTATTTTGTAGGGGGTAGCGTCAACGGTTTCCTACCCTTTTTTGCATTATGCAGGGTGTTACGTATCAAAGTTGGTTTTTATAAATGGAACGTAATGTATATTGTTCCACTACTAAAATCTGCATAAAAATGGGTCAATATTTTTCAAGATTGCCTAACTAAATAGGTATTAAGAAGGCCCCATAAAAATTTCGCGAAGGGACCCAAATTCTTTACGCCGCTGGTTATAGTAAAGTATACTGTATTGATTGCGACGTTCTGATTGATAAGACAGATTTAAAGGATGTTTACAAATAATACATTAATGGAAGTGGGATAAGTATTTATTCAGAGTTATAAACTTGTTTGATGCGTGGCCAAGATACAACCTGATCAACAAGTACCATTTAAACATTTCATGTATTCAAACAATATGAACAGATTCAGCAGACACAATAAAGGTACTGTATGATAGTAAAAGTTCAACATCGTAATGGTAAAACAGTCTTCAAATATAAAGTAATATGTACATTTAGCAAACAGAATAAATATGGTAATTAGTTACGCATTACAAAATATGTAACACGTATAATTCGCAAGAAAATACAGTTTAAGATAAATTTATACACTCGAAATAAAAATCGTTGTAATGCAAAATAAATTTAATAATAAAATACAAACTTATCTTTTACTGTAAAATCTCAAGCAGAAATCATGAAACAACGTTATGAATTACTGTCCGTGCGGATAGTTCCATGGATTAGATTGCTGATGAGTCCAAATATTATTTACGCCAAATGGATCGTAGACGTTATCTGTTTGTTGTTGCTGCGGGTGTTGCAAGTGTTGCTGTAATTGCTGTACATAAAAAGATTATTCTACAAATTAGTGTGTTGCAGGGTTACATACTGCCACATACATATACTTAATTATTATCAATTCGTCAATAGGCTGATTCGCGAAATTTATTATTTTCAGTTTTAAAAACACTTATTAAACATTTTCATAACTATAAAAAAGTGTACAGAATATCGTCTTTAACAGAGGTATAACAGCTATTTCGCAAGAGTACGTTGTTTTCAAGAAAACGACACTCTCACATCCTAAGACAGAGCGCGTACTGAAGCCTGAAGGTGGCTGTAAAAATTAACTAACAGTATTACTTCGTTACGTTCGGTGTTACAGGTTTTGTTTTTCGGGTTTTGATTTTCCAAAATGTATAACGCTCTGTTGAGTCTTGCCAAGCAGTCTACTGGTAAGGTAAAGGCAAATAAAGATATCTGTCATTGAACGTTCCACAGATTCTGTTTAATAAAAAAAAATTGCATAATCTTCAGAATCATTTTCCATTTCTACACTTGTACTAAACACAACTAACCATTATAGTATAGGGGCCACACTCATTTATTTGTCAGGAACTTCTGTACACTTCTTTAGTTGACACGATAGTAACTAAAATGATGGATATGGAAATGTTTAATTACATTAAAATTCAAAATAGAAACGAAAATGGAAGAAAAAAACGCGGAGAGTAACAAAATCCCCAGTGACGGTATAAACGAAAGTGAACATATTTTACTTAAATAGATCATAGGTTCTGTAATCACTACGAAAGATGTTTAGTTTGGCATTAAATTATAAGCTATCGCCTGTCATGCCTTAAGTTTTATTTGCCCATCAGATTAGTTAAGATCAAATCAGTTCAGTTGAAACGTCATCTGCGACGTCATCCGAGTGATCTTGGACTGATCAAATTCGTTTCCTACCGAGCCGCAAATAATCTACCTGTTTTAAACAATCACTGCATCTGAAGTGTTCCACCAGTGTGTAAGTGTAAGTACAAGACGAACACGTTCACCTACGCGCAACTTTTTGCGTTGACAAGAGAAAGTAATACCACCTGAATATTTAATATTTCTATACCATATAATAAACAATACTTAACATTTAAAAGCAACAAAATTAATGTTGTTATACATATATATGTAATATATTTTGAAAAAGTAGGTCTTTCTTTTCCTATTGTTTCTGTTGGCGGTCCCTTCCGTTGCCTTCTTATCCCTGTTTATGTAAGCAGTAAAAGCGTTGTAAACGCGTAGAGTGTATCCTTGTCGTACATTCTATCTTAAAATAGAAATGTCTATAGTCTGTTCTTGCTGTAACGCGGGAGCAGAAATTAATAACTTGCGCGATATGTAAGCAGCTGTTCAATCACACATATGTTGGTCTTACCAGGACTGACCTGACAACCTTTATATCCAAGAGTACCATTGGCATGTCATGGAATGGCTCCATTTGTAGGGATGGCTCTGGTAGCGTTAGCGATGAAGTGAAATCAATGATTGCTGGTTTGATGAAGGAAACTGGGGACTTGAAAAAGCAGGTCTCTTTATCTGCTCGAACTCTATAACACAGTGTTTTTAGCTTCGCGGACACCAGGAGATGGAGGAGCGTCAGGCAAAGAAATTTAACATTATATTATCCGGCATTTCCGAATCGTCTGCTACTTCGAGAGAGTGATGAGGGCGGCATGTGAATCAGATTATTATATTGCCCTGAAATGCCTACAAATAGTATATGCCCGCTGAGATTGGGAAAACGATGCAGCCAAGGTCAAACTATCTGATATGTCTGTGGTTCATGAACTTGTTAGGAAGGCTAGGAATTTGAAGGACAGTACTTCGCCCAAAATATTAGAATCTTTTTGGTAAAACGCCTAAATAAATCGAATATTAAAGTAGAACTGCAGAAGCGTAAAGATGAAGGCGAGATAAATTTCCAGATTAAGTACGTCTGTGGAATACCGAAGATCATTTCGCTAAACTAGGTTCATTCAATACATTCCCAAATTCGCTTGGTTTTTGCTACTAAAATGTGAGCAGTATGCGTTATTAACAAAGTAATTTAGTTTTTAGTTTATTTATTTTTTTTATTGTGTCTTGTACTAATACGTAGTTTTTGTTGTCCTTTTTATGGAATCTCCATTGGTCATTAATTGTTTATTATTAATATTATTATTATTACCAATAAGCACAACGCATTTAAAATCTTAATAAGCGGGAAGTATCGAAGCGTAAACAAACTTGTTTGCTTTTTTAGCCTCCTTGTTCCCACGTCTTAGAGAATTTTCTAAATATTGTTTTACAATGGCTTTCTTCGAGAATGAAGTAAAAGTATGTGTGTATTTCACTTATATTGCCTGCAATATGCATTATTCGTTTTTAGCCTGAACTGGTGAATGAAGTAGCATAAAGCTGCGATAATACCTCCTCTTCGAGTGATTCGGCGGGTGAAAAACTTTGCAAACGAAGAACTACCAGCGTTTGAAAAATTTTATGGAGGAATTAGTGAGGAACTTCGATAATTGTATCTCCAGAGACTGATTTAATTCTTTGAATTATGTAAAAAGGATCATCAACCACCTTGCATACATTCGTTGGCCCGATGTAGAAAAATCTGCAACTGGCAGATTTCCATTAGAAAGTGGTATTTGCAAATGTTAGTGATGCCATTGATTACAATGAAGAACTATCTAACTAAGAAAATCTATTTGGAAGAAGATATTTAGCGGATAATAGTACTTATTCAAATACATCATTGCTAGTGACACCATTCAAAGACATTGGTAATCTCACCGCTAATCAAAAGCAGTTTAGTTCTAAACATTCTTCGACATATGTTATTGAGCATGCTTTTTTGATTTGTTAATATTGTCGGATATTTTGAACAATCAAATATAGAATTTATAGATAAAGCTGTTACTGCAGGCTGCATACTGCATAATATATACTTAAATTTTATATATTATCTTTATATATTTTTAAGTACTTTGTATAATCTTTTATTTGTCTATTTACATTTCTTTGCTTGATTTTTGAGCTTACGCATCTTTATTGACATTCGTCGTGCTCCAAGTTCGCTTGAGTTTATGCTGTGTGTTATACACAACGCGGTAATCACTTTTAAATGACTCAAATAAACTGATCCGACTGACAAATAAAACACTTTCATTATAATGCGCCACTAATAACTGCGGTTTGAGTTTTATGGCAAGCAACATCTTTACCTTTTACCATTTCTAGCATAAGCTGCAACTCTGCTTAAGTCCAATGTTTAAAAATTAAATTATGATTATATACCCATATACTTTTAATGGGCCAATTCCACGAATCAGCCTGTATTTACTTATATTTACTCTATTTCTTATTCATTTTCAATTATATATACTAATTTTCCTAATATTTATGATGACCATTTTAGTTTGATACGATAATCATATTCAATTATCTACTAAAAGTTCTTTACCATCATAAAATTTTACAAGCTTCATTTATTTTTATATTTAGTTAACACTAATATAAATTCTACTACTATGATCTGATAAAATTTAAAGCAGGATATTAAAGAGCAATTCAATATGTTCGTCAGGACGTAACACTGCAATTTGTCATATAAGTTGCATACTTACTTCTTCGAAATCTCTGTGCGGAGCAAAACCAGGCGGAGTTCTTGTGGGCGTTCTTGTTGTGTCTGATAATTGTGGTCGCCATACAGGTGATCCCCATGACCAACAAGTGTCTGGGGATATCAACGATATTGGTTGAGCGGGCTCATTAACTGGTGTATAAAACATATTATCCCATAATTGATTTGTTGTGTTGGTACTAGTTCTCCAGGGATCTAAAAAAGAATTTTTTGAAAAACTAGAAAAAAACTCCTTACGCATATTTTGGTAAGATTCTTAACATATTTGTATTTGGAAGTAGAAGTAAATAGGAGAACTGATTTAAAAACTTAGTTTAAGAGTAAGTTCTCCTCACAACGGAAATTTATTAAACCGTTAAAATATAAAAATGTATCATATAATTACCTTGTACTGGTGGGGATACTGTATTTTGCTGATACACATTAGGTTGCATAAAGTTTAATATCGAAGAATCGCGTATCGTATTTAGATCCAAGAAGTTGTTGGAGTTATCCGTATTGACATTGTTGTGTTCAAAGAAGTTGTTATTACCATTTGGTATCTGTATCTGATTAAATTGATCATTGTTGTTTGTATTAAGCGATAGAACATTTCCACTCCAATAGTTTTCTTTTCGTGAGCCGATAGGGCCTAATTCTGTGTTGCTTTGCTTATAAGGTTCAACATACATTGTGGGCTTAGCAGACTGGGTGTGAGATGGTCGCGAGGCAGTATTTGCTTGTTCACTTCTTGCCACAACATCACTAAAAGTAGCCCGGTTCTCGCCCCATATCGTTGTCGACGGAATCGAGGGACTAACACGAGCACAAGTATTGGAAACACTCGTCTCAGAAGTAGCTTTACCAACAGTTTTTTCTACGGCCTTTTTCGGATTAGGATGTTGCTTCTCCCTACGTTCTTTCTGATTTTTATTTGGTTTAGGTTTATGCTCCTTTAAAGTATCTATCTTATTATCTTGTATGTTTTCTTTCATTTCCTTCTTATTATTTTGCTTTTGGGCACATCGTCTACGTTCCACTTTAGATTGTTGAATTTCAATTTCATCGTGTTTTTGATTATCACTTCGCGAATTTAATTTTTTCAATGGTATCTTTAAAGGTTTGTCAATTTCATCATTGTTGCTACTTTCCGTTGTAGTAGATGATGTTTCTTCTTCGTAAGGTAGTGGCACGTCAATTTGTTTTGGTTCTTTTTTATTATGACCTTTCTTTTCTTTCTGATAAGTTTTCTTCTGAATTTCAGGTTCTGGTACGCAAGTTTTTATTTCCACTGGTTTTTTCAGCGGTTTTTCAGGTACTGGTTTTTTATTATCAACAGCGTCAGCAGCAATATCATTACTTTTAGTTTTACTAAGTTTCTTTTTAATCTTTGTTCCTGTACTTGGTATTAACGCCGTATATTTTTCCTCAGGTTTGTGAAGTTTCGTTTCTTCTTGGTGTTTTACTGTTTTTTCTATGTGTTTTTCTTTTGTTTTTTGTTCATCGTGTTCGACTTTTGGTGTTGTTTGTATTTCCGATCTCGTTTGGGCACCAATTAATCGTAAATCCAGTGTAGGTTGAATTGATGAACTTTGCCTACTTATAACATTTAGTGCAAGTTTTATTATCCTTTCCGATTCCAGAATTGCGGCTACCACTATGAAAACTAAGGAGAAGAACATCACACAAATTACCAAATAATAAAGAATACTTTCCCACGTAGGTCTGGTAAGCACGCTAGTACAGAGAGCTAAGTAGTAGTGGGGCACCGTGGTAACCAAAGTATAATTGACTGGATAGTTTAGACTCGTGTCTAATATCAAAGTTCTTGTTATTTTCGACAATGTGAAATCTGGTGTGAAAGCAATATCAATCTTTTTTGTACCATTTGGTGCCAAAGCAAATGGCTCACAATTAAGTACCTTAAATTAAGAGAGTTTTCGGTTATTTAGAAATGAATACTGGTTACACAAGCTAATAATTACATGCTTTGAGAAATATTTTCCTAGATAAATATGAATTATTGCATTAATTTACTAGTATTCACAAAAGGATAGTTTATATGTGATGTTTTTTTTTTTTTCGAAAGTTCACTTAATAATAGGAATTCATGAATAGCGCATGATAGCTCTTATGCTTCAGTGCACAAAACATACAGCTCAAGTTCATCAATATACAACCAAATACAAGGTGCCGCAAAACGAAGTATACTGCAATGTGATGTTGCGATAAAAATAAGAACAGATAATGCTTGTTCACTGAATAATAAGAGTACTAAGGAATTCAGCTTAAAACAATTAATGCACATACCTTGAATCCAAATCCTTCACACAGATGACCATTTATATGAAAACTATTTATATATACAGTTATATCACCAGTATTACGAGCGGTGAAAGATCTTTTTACAGTTAAATTAGGTACAGGGTATTTCCTATTCTTCTCTCGCTCACAGTCCTTTAAATGTTTTTCCGTCAACTCAAATTGTAGTGGTTGTAGTGACCCAGGTTTTCTATTGCCAAATTTAAAGTTAGGATGCGCACCTTGACCCTTCAATTGAATTATTTCTAGTACTGTTAGATTATTACGTATGAATACAAAAGCAGAATCAATTGTCGCTTCATCCGCTTGATATCCGATTTTTACGGTATAGTTTTCTCCTGGTTTTAAGATAAATGGAAGAGAATTTGCGCTCACTTCGACATTAAGGAACTTTTCAAAGCATTCCTTCTGGCTATCGTATAAATTTGGCAAGAAGAATGCAGATTTTCCCTTCTTAGAGTCTACCGATCCAGGAAAAAAATCCGGAGGTAAACCCTCCTTTAGCATCTCTACACCTGGATATGCCTGATCAAACACTAACTGCACCAATAAATTCGAACTAGATGGATTACGTATCGTTAAATTACGGTATGTAACATTTCCAACTTGAGTAAGTGGGAAGATGAAGACTGATCTGTTCTCAACATTTTGATCGGAGAGCAAACTAGGCCAGCTCATCTTTACTCGTGTCTTAAACAAATGACCCCTAACTTCAGAAGTATCTAACCTCATCGTAAGATTTTGCCAACGCGGTTGGCCGTTTGAAGTCTGATTTAAGTAACGATTGTAAAATATATTGACTAGATTTAAATCGATTTCAGTAGTTAACTTTGTTAGTGTCAACGTCTTTAACCATTGCGCTGGAACAAAAAACTCAAAATTACGTCATAGTTGATGGTATTCTAAACTCCTCGACAAAATTTAACCCATTAGCAAAATTTCCCGCTATTATTTATCATTTTTCGAAGTTTTAAATCCTCAAGTAACATTTTGCAAAACTGCTCGTGTACATGACATTTTAAATGTTAAACGACTTTAAAAAGTGATTTATTGATTAAACAATAACAAATTACTTTAAAAAGTGATAAGGCAATAAATTCAGTTTTGCTAGTGATTAATGTTATTAAGTAAATGAAACACTTTGCCCAGTGCGCTTAGAGTAGAAAATCTAACACATTCACACAACTTAAGAGAAAATGAGGCAAGGAAAGCGGTAACTCTTGTTAACGATGAACGTGGCCAGTGATATGTGGCTAATTTGTAAGGAATTACAAATTACACAATCAACAATTAGTCGGTCAGTTAAACGTTTCAATGGGCATAGTTACTGTAGAACCCCTGCACAAAGTCGTAAATACAAGAAATATCTTACGGAAGAAGCCATAAAAAAACAGGCGTTTTACCAGTATAGAATAAAAGCAGCAACTTGAAATGTAGCAATTTTTGGACGAACAGTCAAGAAAAGGGTTAATGGAGGAAGATTTACAGTAGAAGATCACTTATTGCACTGCTGTTCGCCAGGTAACATAGGATTACTCGACTGCGTTTTGCAAGTGAATACGTAACATAGCCGATTGGCCACCTTAAGAGAGTTTTATTTTCAGACGAAACAAAAATAAGTCTTAATTCACCAAACGGACGAGAACGAGTCTGGCGGAGACCATGGGCTGCAATATCTCTTCGAGAATCCCATTTTTTTTTGATAGATTAATAATGTTCTGTGGAGGAATTTGTGTTGATTTCGTTCCAATACGTAGAAAATATCCTAAAAGAACCTGTGATGATTTTTATGGAAAATAAGGTTCGACTCCACATTACTAAAGAACTATTAGACTACTTGCAATCTGTGAATATTCCAACTTCATAGAGCATCTGTGGGATACACAAAAACGATCAGTTAGGTCACATATCTGTTTCTCTGGATCTTTGGGAACTCACAATCTAATTAACAACATGCCCAGACGAATGGAACCGTGACAAAAGTTTCATTTCGTATTCAATTTTATGTCTAAGCTTTGCTTGTCTTTACTTGACACCGTTTTCATTACATTTGACACTGTTGTTTCTTTCTGTTATTTACTTATGTATTTTCCGATAATACCTTTCTAGTTTGTCGAACATTCGTTGGTAATATCAGGCGTGTAGTATGAAATAAAACTTTAAAAAAAAATAATAATAATAATTAGAAGTTTTGTTGATGTGTTAATTTTGCCCAGGAATTTAAATACATATTTTTCCCAATTTATGCACAGGTGTTCCAATCCTCTGGAATTGTAGAATTGCAACTGTTGTGTAAACATGCTTTCTTGTTTTTAGTAGAACGTGTACTATATTATTCCGTTTTTAGCTTCTCAATTTCAAAGTGAATGAGTTTCGTGTATATTTCCACTGTTGCATTTCCGCAGCTTACCGATTACAATATAACCTCACACATGGTTTCAACATGCTGCTGATTTAAGCAGCAGATGTCAACTTGTGCGAATGAGCAAAATAATTTCTTCCCTAAGTAATTTGCAGAAAAACATTTTAGACAAAAAAAAAACTCTGAGACAAGTGCTGCACAACACAAAAATATTCAAGGACACGCTACAACTTTGGCTTTTTTAAAGGAATAGCTTGTATATTATTACGTTTATTTATTTTATTTTTATTTATTTATTTGTGTGCATCTCCTTCATTCGCATTAACTTTCTTCAAGAATCCCTACACCTACCAATTTAATTTGAGATTTTTACGAAATACCGTTCTTTCTGTAGCAGCGGATATTTTAAATCCGTTATACACTGGAGCGATGATTTGAATTTTATTCGATCAAGTGTTTCTTGAACCACAAAACGACAATTTGCAAGTGTCAAATTGTAGCAAAAGCGGTAGCATGTTCAGAACGTTAAAACACTTTATTTTAATAAATAATTTTAATAAATAAATAAATAAACTATATTTATTAATAAAAATAACAAATAAAACCTAGAGGTAATACAAAGCGCGTGCGGCTAGCGGCTACATTCTAGCAACACACTTTTTTGAACGTGGGCGTTCTATCAAACGACAAAAGAATACCCGAAATTTATAATTTTGAATTTAAATTAATCAAGCCTACACAGGAACGTTGACATGAATTATTAAAGAGAGGCGTCCAAAAACCTAACATGCTACAGGGCGTTCCCATTAAAAAAAAACCAAACATGTATCGTACGGTGCGAAAGCTGAGCACTCTCTACACTTGAGTATAACTTTATTTTGTGTAGCACTTGTCTTCGAATATTCTATATTCGAAATTTTTTCTCTAAATTAATTAACGTAGCAATCTTCCACCTGCGCAGTTGGTTGACACACTGTATCTAAGAAAGTCTATCAATGATTATTTCTCCGACGTTTTTGCTTAATAAACTAACGAGCTGTCGATATCAACAGCTTGAAACTACTGATAGTTCTCGCAACGAACACCTCGCCGACGGCATTATTGTTGTTGACAGCGACAACTTGATATCGTGTATTCAGGGCGTTAGTCTCGAAATTTTAAATTAACAACGATCAGTATGTTTTGTTCATTGTTGTTACGGTAACCAGATATCCACCAGAAACTAAAAACGAAATAATATATCTCTTTCCACTAACAAAGTGGCTTGGCTAACGGCTCATCGATTACATTCTATCTTCAAAAATATTTTTAAAAGATACCGTATGATGTTTATTATGTTATTACAAAATGTTAACTTCGTACTATATACAGAATAAATACAATTCTACAATCCCAGAATGTTAGGATATTATATGCAGCAACAAATACGCAAACCACTTACCAGTATTATCGGGCTGCATTCCTAGGTAACATTCGTTCTGACACTTTAAATTTGGATCTAAGTATAAATGACCGATCACTTTAGTGGCTCTCGCCATTATATGACCAGAATGTTTACTAGTTATACGGGAATCTGGAGGTACACTTAATATCTCCTCTATAACCATAGGATCATTGAAGGATGAATGCACCCTCAGCGGGTGTGAACAAACTTTTCCCTGGAATTTATGAAATTAACAGTCATTTAAAATTTTCCATACTATTGAGAACGAACAAAAAGACGAAAATTTACAAATATTTTATATATAATATTTTTAATTTAATATTTTCATATATTTTCAAACTTACCGGAAAACATTGATCGAAAACTAATCTATCAGGACCAATTTCCAATTTACCCTGGGCAACTTTGAAATGCACAGGAATTGACAGGTGCTCGTATTGTGTTTGAATATTTATTTCACCCCACTGTTGTGCTTCTGATCGTGACGTTCTAACAGTCAGTCGCAAAATTGCGAATTCGTTCGAACGTAATTTAGCCTACAATACAATTTACTATACAGAAACACGCTACTAATCATAACACATTACTTACGCATCTAGTCATATTTTTATAATTGTCTTTTAGCAAAGCTTTTGTAATATCTCCTTTATCACAACCAACGAGATCTACAGTGCTTACAGGTAACGAAGTGCTCATTTGCTTAATGGTAACACTAACTGGATTTCTATTTAATAGTAGTAAATACGTATCCTTTTTACTCTCAACACTTATTAAACCTAAATCCAAAGAATTATCTTTGCTCTTATAAGGTAAACGCTACAAAATAAAAGCAGGTCCGTAAGTACATAATGGTATATATATTATAAAAAATCGTAAAGTGAAGGTAATTTAAATAAACTGACATACCAATTCTAGCTTCCCATTGTAAGTATATAATGGAAATTCTAATTCTGACACATTAGTTTTTAACATAACATAGGAATTGAGCTTCAGATCAGATAGCGAAACACCACTCCGTAATTTTAACGAAAATATGCTTCTTTCTTCCTTGGATTTAAGGATAACAGACTTAAAATCTGAAACCTATTAAGCAAGAGATATTACTTAGATTATTTTAACTTTAGGGCGTAAAGAATACAAACAGTTTTCACGAACAGAAGACAAGAATAAAGGAAACATATGATGCACAATCAATTAAAATCCAATTAAAAATGTGCAATTGTTGCAATTCCTATATTACAATATTCATTAAAATTTTTAATATAGGTACCAAATTGTGCTGTCGAACGCCCGTCTTTTCCAGGAATCGGGTACCCATCCAGCGTACTCTACCCATTTTCGGGTTGTTCGGATACTCGACTACAAGTAACAGCCCTAGTACCAAACTTGCTGTTTCATGTTATAACGACATTTTACATAGCAGTGCATCTTTATTGATCTTTTAAGCGGCTAATACATCATCATAAATTACAAGAATTTTTAAAATAGAACCTG